>CP142454.1:76487500-76817500 GCA_038049695.1 Cinnamomum chago
GGATGCGATCTGCTTCAATTTATCCCTTCTGTGGTTTGACCAGTGCTAGTTTCTGGTGTAGGAATGATCGCATGCAGATTTGCACTATAATTTCAACAAAGAATGGGGATGATGAATTAGTTGTCTTCTGTGTGGCAGCAATTCTCTCCATCAACCGTTATAAAGTTATCAAAGAAGCTTGTTCAATTGATGACCTGATAAAGGTAGGTGCAATGTATTCAGACTGTATCTTACTCTCATCCTTCTAATAAATTCTTAGTATACTGGCACGTGGTTTCTTCTATGTTTATCTTTCGTGACATGGGTACAAAATGGGTACATCTTCATTGTAGTTTTTCTGTATTGTTATAATGTTGCTGATGTGTCTTGCTGTGCTTTTTTCCCCTCGCTACATTGGGGACTCAACCTCACATACTCTTACACATACTCATGTCCCCAACCAGCTGGGAAACAGCCGGGGACTAGTGCAGTTCTTCTTTCATGTGGTCGTGCAATAATACTCTTTTTTTTTCTCCATGGTTCCCTTTCTCCTACTGGAAATAAAACTCAGTTGCATAATGAAATAACTCAAGAATCCCAAAAGATTTGGAGAAGTTGTTGTTGGGTTAATAATCCCAAGCACTCTATTTTTAATCAAGTCTCATATACAATAATGGAAGCAAGCTTATTACAAAGACGCTTGGCTAACTACATGGAGCTAAGAAAGTGTATAGTACACTAAGGGCTATCAAATAATGGTGCTCCTCTAGAATTATGGTACACTGAGAACCATGTGAAATTAAGTTTCACAATTAAGTGTTAGAATCTGACACTGCTACGAGGTGTGCAATTCGGCAAATCTCAAAACATTGAATTCCTAGATTAGGCATAATAATTTATTTATTTCTTCAATTTTGTAAAACAATGTTTAAACTAACACTAGAAGATTCCGTGAAAAATCTGGAATGATGTCGTTTCCAAGATGGGTATTGGGCTCATTCTGAAGAGTCTGTGTAACATCGGATTAAGCCTTTTTTATATTGCATGCTTTGAGGTTGATTCTTAGGATTTTTTACTAGGTGAATACAACTGCCCCTAAATCTCCCTAATGAGGAAATCTAACTGCCATAATTTACCTTCTTTCTTTTTATCCCATCCACCTTCTATTATGAGTTTTTCATTTTACGAACCTCTGTTTTTTTTAATAATTTTTAATGGTTTACAACTGCATAGTTTTTTTCCCCTTGGCTTGGCTTCTTTTACATTCCATCGGGCTAGAGAAGGACAAGGCCGCTCGATTGCCTTTCCTCATCAGTCATCATGCCTTACACCTGCAGGCCTGATTTACCTCGTGCTGCCCATCAACATTGAGTTTAAGCTGCTCCTCTAAGGAGGTTTCCACTTGATTTTCTTGTCTTTCCCCTCTTTTCTCGTAACATTGATGCCTTTCAATTTGTCAAAAAAGTCTTCAATTTTGAAGTCTTTGAATTCTTTAGTCACTACTGTGCAATTCATACTACTATGATAGGCTCAAATGTTTCTTCCACTGGACCCCTTTAGTGATTAAATATATAATTCAATTTCTTTCTTTCCAAATGATCCATCATATATAGTTTGTACTTTGTAGGCCCATATTTTATAAAATCTTGCTTTGAAATGAACAGAGTCACCAAGAAAGGATCACCTCCTTTAACATATCCTGTTGTGTACAATGGATACCAAATAGACCAATTACCTTGAGAAAAAGATGAACAAAAACAAAGACCATCTAAAAGATTAGACTCCTTATTCCATACCACTTGCACATGGACTTTCTCATAGCCACCTAGTTTTCTTGCATTCACTTTTATTTTTATTCCCAACTATTTTTCCCTTTTATGTCAAACCATTTGTTCTAGATTTTAAAACCTATCTTGGTGCTGGTAGTTGAGACATTTTCAAGATCTGCGCTAACATTGGACACTTGGGGAGAACTATATTTTATTGAGTTCCAGCATTTTATTTTGGTTTGTGAATCAATAGGTTCACACCCTTACTCTTTCTTGGCTCTCGCAGATGTTTAATGATAAGCTGCTCAAAATCAATGTTAGAAGATGTATACGGACGGCCATCAAACTCCGAAAGAAGTACTTCTACAAGGTGAAGTGACGTTTTATTGCATGGGTTTTACGTTTTGTCTCACATCCAATTTATTTTGTGATTGATGTTTTATACTTGTCGATTTGTCATAGAAATATGATTTAAAAAAACACTTCATTCCTGTTGATGTTACTTTTAGCTAAAAATATGACCGGCTGTGCAAAAGGTGAGGAGATTCGCTACTTACATTCTTTGCGTCATACATGCCATGCCAATGCACATTTGCTAATGTGCCAAATACATGCTATATCCTGGCCATTCATTAGGTGAGGTCCATTAGGAACATGCCCTGCACCCCCCAATTATCTTCCTCAACACACACACATTGAATGAGTGTTAACTACATATATGTATTATTATATTTTCATCATTTACAAAGATCCCTATTGAAACTTCTAACTACATATTAGTCCTTGGACTAATTTTTATATACTGAAAACTGTAATTGTCTAAAACAATTAGGTACTATTTTCACAACATGAAATTTGTGAGCTTTTGATAAATCTCACTATACACCAAGGATGAAAATATCGGTATCGGCGGGCGTATCGGCCCGCCGCCAAACCGATACGAAGCGGGCGATACGTAGCGTATCGGAGATACGTATCGGCGTAGCGGTGCGATTTTAAAAAATCGCCAAAAAAATCTGAAAAAATTCCACAAAATCCAGAAAATTGTAAAATGAAAGAAAATGTGGTTCTTTTGCAAAATTAAGTAAGAAAAGGGGGCGTATCGGTGCCCTCAATATATGATGTCCTGTATCGCTGTATAAATAGAAAATAATAGTAATGATTAGTTTTTTCACATGTATTCATGTTTCTTAGTCATGTTAACTTAAAAAGTAATGGAAAGCTAAATAGAAAAAAATTAGAACATGAAATAAAGGCATAAGAATTAAGAAGACTTAAGAGTTAGGTCATTAGTGAACATTGAACAATCAAATATCAATATTTCAGCATTCAAGGTTCAAATTCAATCAAGTGAATGAACTATGAAGTGATCAACAATCAACATTCAACACCAATTTAGAAATGACAAAGGGAGTAGAGGGTTAGTGAAAGAAATAGGAAATTAGGAATACCTTGATCACCACCAAAAGGGATTTGGGAGACACTTATATTCATACATTTGAACAATATGTAATGTAAACATCATGATGGTACTATTAGAGCTAAATATCAGTGTTTAATTGTTAGGGTCACTGTGGTTAGACCTAACCCTAAGCATAAAACTTTGGTGATCAAAATTAGCTTAATATGAACATAAACATTATATGTTGCATGCATTCATGATAGATCATTCAATATATGAAAAGTACTGATAAAGAGGCCGAGCCCCGTAGGGCTGTCCGACGGCTCTTTGGGGCTGAAAGCCCCATGCCGTCGGACTGCCCGGGGCTGGCCCTCCGGGCCGTGGACCATAAAGGCGGGGTTCGGGGCGGCAGCCCCGATTCGATTTTTTTTTTGAACTTACGCAAGATGGACCACAAAGAGGTGAAAACAACAACCATAGAGGGGAAGAGATGAAAGAGAAGGGTAAAAAACCCTAAAAAGTCCAAAAGGGGGGGTTATACACGTCGTATCGGCCGCCACGCATGTATCGGCCGATACGGGCCGATACGCACCCGTATCGGCCGATACGGGTGCGATACACCTGTATCGCCGATAAATGCTTTGTACCGTATCGGCCTTGGCCGATACGGCCGATATATCGGCCGATACGCTTCGTATCGGCCGATATTTTCTTCCATGCTATACACCCGACATCCAAATGAGCGGTATGAGGTGCGTGCACATACTGACTCATGATATCCCTTGTTTGAGATAAGTCTGGATGAGTAAGAGTGAGATGAGTTTCTTTTCCCCTATGGGACCCTGCATGGCAGTTGTGCGGGATTCTCCGTTGCTACAATTCAAGCAGCAGAGGTTTTTATTTTTTATTTATATATATCTCACCGTACACCCAACATCCAAATGAGTAGTATGAGGTGCTTGCACATATCTACTCACGATACCCATTGCTTGAGATAAGTCTCGACGAGTAAGAGTGAGATGGATTTCTTTTCCCCTATGGAAACCCCCGCATGGTACTTGTGCTGGATTTTCTGTTCCCGCCATTCAAGCACCAATTTATCTATTTAATTTTTCCAGGTTTTTTTTTTTTTGGGGGGGGGGCTGTCCTTAGACGGCTTGGATTGAAAAAAATTGCCAACAAGCATTTCAAACAGCTGCCCTTGTGTGGGAATATATTCTTGCACTTGTGTGGGAGTCTGCTGGGGAGAAAGGCAGATGTTGAGATAGATAAACTTGTCAAGAATTTCAAACATCTAAGGATTTTCTATAAGATCACAGTCGTCAAACTTCAGTTTCTCATTTACCTCATAGGAGTATCATGCTCCAAGAAGACCTGTAGACTTCAACAAATGTGAGGCATATTTTCTTTTGCATAAAAGAATCCTACAATGATATCTAGACACTTCAAGTCCTAGAAAGTATTCAACGAGCCTAGATTTAGTTTATGTAGAAAATCTTAATCAGGTATCCCAATCTTAATCTAGTTCATGATTGATGTGGATTAATTCATGTCCGAAGACGTGGATCTAGAAACTCGAGTTATAGGTTGAGCATTCAAGTATTTTAGACACGCATGATGATGCCTGCAGGACCTAGATGGATGCAGTCGCGGATTCACTTAGAATCCCAAGATAGTATATAATTTGTCAAAATACTGCTGCACGACAATTTAAGGTCACCGAAGTACCCTTTTGGACTTTTGGAGAATTAAAAAAGTCACCTAAATGATGTAACTTATTTTGAGAAATTATGGTTTTTTTGGTTGTAGAACTGAATGGGACCCTTCTCACATGGATTTGGACCCCATGTGCTTGATCATATGCTTCCATAAACATCATGGCTTGCTCAATTACATGATCTTCCTTCTTAATAGGGCAATCCGCATCATCCTTCCTTGCTTGAGAGGAACTTGACCTCGAGTTCTTGTTGGCATATCGGCGTCGTCACTTGCGTTGCTTTCTCCTCTTTCTTTTAGGCTCTACTTTTGCGGTTGAACCTTCTTGTACTTCTAGATTTTGTTCATGGGCCACTATGACTTGAATTTCTTCAGGAGGTGTATTGCTATAATCATCTGAAATCTGCATCTGGATTTGCTGCTCATCCTACTGTTGGATCCCCTCAAAGAAAGGATTGATGTACTCGGTTGTTGTTGGGAGATATTCTTGGATAAAAAATGTTTCGCCATTTTGCTCCTCTGTGGTATGCTCGCCATGGATCAGCAGTGATCTGCAAACTGTCAAGTCAATGCTCTCTTGATCCCCACAATTGAACGGATCTAGACTTTGGATTTGCCCATCCCATTTACAACTTTTGGAAATACGGTCACCACTAGGTTTTCATCATGGATAGTTTTTAATTATTTCTTCCATTGTGAATCACCCCTCGTGCAAATTGCCATGGTCTCCCCAATAGGAGATGACAAGCAGTCATGATAAGCATAACATCACACCAATACACCATATATATCATGCTAGCATGTTCCAACAACAAAATGGACTAGGCATCGTTCAAACGTGGTTACCTTGTGACCGCTATTAATCCATTCCAATTGGTACGATTGCACAATAAGTTTTGTTGATGGTTGAAGATCCTGCATGACTCATCGGGCCACCAGATTAGTGCTGCTACCGTTATCAATCACAAACTCTAGCCGCTGCCATTAACCAAACAAGCAGCTTGAAATACATCCATCTGTGGGTCTTCCTGATTTCTGTTGCAGGGGGCTGCTGGAACTAATGAACTCTTCTTCGTAGATGATCTTGCCTTCACTATATTTGTCATTATCCTCCTTGTGATTAAGATCTTCCGGTTGGGACAACCAAGTCTTGCGAATCATCAGTGTCTCTGGTCCATAGCCAACTACCTCATTATCATCATCATCACGATCTACTTCGCCAACCCCGTCATACTTTTGTTCGCTTTAATGTTCCAGTTTGACTCTCTTTTCCTACTAGAAACTCGCCAAAGAATTTTATTGCTTGCGGCACTCCGAAGAGATGTGGCCTAACTCCTTGCACTTGTAGCAACAAATGTTTTGTTGCTCTGAATTTCCCGGCTGTCTCCTTAGCACGACTCTTCGATCCAGCCACGAGGGGTGGGCGCCGCTAGACGGCTGGATTGTCTCCAACTTGAAGTGGCCACTGCTTGTCTTAGGCCGGCTTGAGAGCTGACCTCCATGGCTTTGCTACTTCTTGAGTTGCTTCTGGGCAAGGCTCACTCGTCGGCATGCTTTTGCAAAGCTGAAGATCTGTCCAAGCCCCGTCAGATCGGTTATGTCGGTGAAGTGCGTCAACAACTGCTCTAACTTGTTCAGATCAGTACATGCAATGAGTTTGTGAGACTCCTCCGCGTATTCATCTACTGTCTGGTCCCATTGTTAAATATGTTGCAGTTGTTGGATGATGAACTGTGGATAATCGACGGGAGGAAAGGCTTTATGCATCAGGGGCTTCATCTTTTCCCATGACTGACCTTGCGCTTTCCTTGCATTTCTCTAGTAACTTTCATTTGTTCCCACCAAGCGGAAGCTTGGCCTCACAATTGCACGGCCACTATCTTGACCTTGTGATCATTTGGAATCACTCAATACTTGAAGACGAGCTTGATGGCTTTGATCCATTCAATGAAGTCATCACCACAGAGGCTACTAAGGTACTTCGGGTTCTACTTTGAGATTTAGATCATCACCTCGATCCTATTGTCTCCTCCATGGTTCAAAATAGTGGACGATATGTAGCGTAGTGGCCGCATTATTGGCTGTAGCAGTGGAGGCTGCTATGCTATTTTGAAAATAGTGGCACTACAGTCTAAAACCTAGTAAAGCCAATCAGTTTTCTTAAAAAAATATTTTTCATATTTTTTCTCCTCAATAGTCTTTCCTAAAGTTGTCTCTACCCTTGTATGGTTCCAAATCACTAAAACAACACAAGATTGGCTACTACACAATATTTGAATTCTTTTGACCACTTAAAAAACTCACACCGCTATGCAACTTTGTATCGCCGCAAGCGCTATGTAGCGTTTTGGCCACTGGCCGCTACACCTGCCGCAACCGCTATTTTAATCCTTGGTCTTTGCCTACGGTGATCACCTCACAGGATTCACTGATGGAAAGGATTAAAAAATCACTTCCATCTGAACCCTATTTTTAGCTTGAATTTGTCAGATCCTTCCTTGCCCCTGGATCCGCAAGTTGTTTGGTGTTTGTGTGCAGTTTCTCCTCCAGCATTGCAAATCTGGTGTTGGTGTACCCTTGCAAATCCTCTTGCCACACTCCCACAGTCTCTCCCTTTTCAATTCATTGCTGGATAAGGGACTTCCACAATTATAGAAGGTCTTGGTGTCGATGGCTCACAGAAGCGGTGGCTTTGATACTACCTGACGCAGTTGCGGATTCACACAAAATCCCAAGACAGTATATATTCTGTCAAAATACTACTTCACAACAGTTTAAGGTGACTGCAGTACCTTAACTTTTGGAGAATTAAAACAGTCCTCTAAATGTTCATGCATGTATCTCTTTTTTCTTAATATATTATAATTTATGTTATTGTTTAAAAAAAAAAATTGTCCCCTAAATAATTTGTTTTGAGCAATTTTGGGGCTGTTTTGGTTCTAGAACTGAATGAAACCTTCTCACATGGATTTGGGCCTCATATGCCCAATTATATGCTTCCATAAACATCATGGCTTGATCAATTACATAATCTTCCTTCTCAATAGGGCCATCTGCATCACAGACACACTTCTAAGAATACCCAAGATACTGGCCCAAAACAGTTGCTAAATAATTAATAAACTTGCTTTCGCCTTTCAGGGACTGGATTGAGAAAAATAGGATGAGGCAGGGGTTTTTCTATAATTACAGAAAACTCATGCAAAAAAAAAACCAACAAACTGGGTCTTTTTCTGGCCTCACTTAAATGGGTTGACTTGGACCCAACCCCATGAAAGATCCACACCTATTTGGTTGCCCATGAGCGTCCTAGGACCTGGTGTGGTCCAACTCTTAAGATGGTGGGCCATGTGGGCACGGCAGCAGGATTTCTCCCAGTTGTTTGAGACGTTCCAGCCAACTGAAATTCTTTGGATTTTGATTTTATTTGCATTGTTGTGATCAATCCTTTTGTAAATAGGATTCCTAAATCTTAGGAACATAGTTGTTAAGTAATTAGGATTTGCTTAGTAGTGTTCAAGGGTTGTTTTCAGGGATTTAGAATGGTATTTATAGAAGAGATGGTTGACTGTTCATGAGCAATGCACTGTATTTCATCCAAACAACAAATATCAATAAAGTTGATTTATGTTTTCTTCACTCCACTGGATTGAAGGTACTCCTTGGATCGAGAATGTTAGCTTCTAATATGGAGTGAATGTTATTGCAATTTTATTAGTTAAGGGGGTGTTTGGATAAATGCATAACATAATATGAACAAATATTTGGAGTCATAGTTGCACTCCTATAAGAGTCATTTATGTTAAAACTTGTAGTGGGCCACTTTAATTAATGGTTGCTCATGAACTCTCCAATGGTTTTTACTAAAACTCTCCATTGGTATTTAGGAATTTTTTTTTAACAAAAGACTTTATACCGCATATCCTTGCATGATCTAATATAAAGGTTTTTGGAAGAAAGTGAGGTATTGTAAGATGCTTTCTAAGTTATCCAAACACCTCCTTTTTAGGTGAATATATTATATTCTAAACTAGTATATAGTATAGCAAAATCTCTTGAAATATCTCATTTCCGAACACCCTCTAAGTTCCATTTTCTTCGTCAATTTCTGGGAATTTCTGGATTTTGAGATTTTGGGCTTCATTTGATGGTTTGATAATCTGATTACTAATCGGGACTGTGTCAATGATCCTTACCAATTGCAGAATGCTTTCAACATACACATCGATTATAGCAGCAGTACCATGTGGTCCTCTTCTTACAAGGACAGAATAGTTAGAACTACTCCTTGTGAACCCATTGTTGACAGGAGCCCCACTTTTCTTTTTTCTTTTTTTTTTTTTTATTATAAAAAAACTAGGCTTTAGCTGATTATTTTTTTTTTCAAAACCACAAAGCCTTCTTCAGTCTATATACAGTATACTTTCCTTTCTTTCCTCTTGCAAACAAAGCCAAGTGGAGATGGCATATATACCTCTTAGTCAGATCTCCATAAAGAATCTTGTTCTTCACATTCAGTTGATGAATGGGCCATCCCAAGTTAGCAGTGATCATGGTAATAATCCTGGCTGCCTACAATGTGGTTAATGGAGCAAGGTCTCCAAATAATCCTCCATATTAACTTGGGTGTAATCCTTTGCTACCAATCAAGCTTTATATTGTGCTACACTACCAATAGGATCGAACTAAAGTGCATACACCAGTTTGGCATCAAACACGATTGCTTTTATTTAAGGTGACTTGGCCGGTTATGGAGGTTTAGGCCTGAGTGACATTTTGATCCAAAAACTGCTGTAGTCACACATCTTTTGGAGATTCTTGCAAAAATCCCTGGGCCTATTGGGTCAGGTTGCTAAGTTAGAAATATTTCAGAGGGAAGGATTTTAGAAATATTTCAGGGGGAAGGATTTTGGGACTGCACCTTAAGCAATCTGGCTCCTTTTGGAAACTTCTCCATTAGAACAGGTATAGAGGTACTAAACTTCTCCATAAGAACGGGTACAGAGGTATGTACATTGGAGGATCGATGAGATCTGTGTTTAGATACCCTAAACTGTTACCCTATTCATTGTGGGCCATCCATCTTGACCAATCTTGCTAGAGTCTCAGATCTAATTCTTATTCAGGATCGACTTCCATTTTGGAAGAAAGGAGGAATCCCCATATTCTGGGCAAGGTTATCCAAATTCCTCTTGGGGGTGTAGTCATCTGATTAGGGTTTAAAAACTTGCCCAAGTCTGAAGTTGACTCGGCCGACTCGACTTGGACTCGGATATGAGTGACTCGGGTCAATAGGCATCGGTCGAGCTGCACCTCATGAAAATTCCTTTTGAAGTCCACACATCCAAACCCAAGTTCCTATTTTCCACGTTTACACTGCCTGCAAAATCATCGAAAAGATGATCTTCTCAAAACCCTATCAGGTAAAAAACAAAGGGATCAAATGTGGACTCTGCAACATGGAAAAAAAGGGCAGCTTCTTCTACAGGAGGAGGAGAAAGAAGATCTCACCCTTCCAGGTCATCCTACAAAAGAACCTGCAAATAAACGAGCATGCAGGCTTGAAAGTAGTGGCTTCTTCTTCTTCCTACGACAGAAAAAGAAAGAAAGAAAGAAATCTTATTCTTCTTCCTGCAACATAAAGAAAGGCCCGAACCCAGTTGTTTTTTTCAGAAATGAATGGACTTTCCCCGCCGCACAACACACACACACACACACACACACACACACACACACACCACTACCACCACCACACTACACACACACACACACAAAAAAAAAAGTCTTCTTTCTATTATGGGAAAAAAAGAAAAAGAAAAAGAAATATGCGACTCGACCCTGAGTTGGTACGTGTTTGGCCAAAGAGCCTTATGTAAGTCTCTTACCCTCGAACCATAGGACCTCACCAACCTTGGCGGAAACTGTGGAATCTGGAATTACCACCAAATCTGAAATAACAGTGGGATGGGTTGTCAATACTAGTCCAGCTACAAATGTTCAATCAGGATACCAACCTAGTGTATCATTCTTTGCAGAACCCTTAATGAAATTACAGACCATCTCTTCACCACCTGTTATATCACCACCCATATTTGGTCCCTATATCCTCCTGGAAATATTTGTATGCCTACTAGTGCTGATCCTTTTCTGAGTGGTTCTAGTCCTCGACGTCACCCTATCACAAATGTCTGGGAATATGACCTGGTACCTTTGGAAATTACGCAACAATCTCTTTAATCGGTGCCCAATTTGGCCATCATCTGTCAAAACTAAGACCATATAGTTACTGTCAAGGTTGGAAAGCTTTCCGTGTTTACTCTGGATTCTCCTGAGTCATCTCATTTTAAGGAAAGAACGAGTCAAATACAGGGGAGACTCGGCCAAGTCACCTCATTTTAATAAGTTTGCACTATGAATCATTTGATAGGTAGATTAGATTGTAAACAATTAATTTTATTTTTAAGTAATTATGCACAAGGTTTGGAGTCAGAATTTAAAAATGATCATGGGAATGTAATTTGAAACTTATATTAGATCTTTCTCATTCGATATTTGGACTAACAAATTTTGCAATATGCAATATTTCTTTCTTCTATTTTTCTTATTATAGTATTTTCTTGCATATATAAATTTATTAATTCGAATTGATTATCATGAATGCATGTAAATAAATAAATATTATTATTTATACGTATTTGATTTTTTTTAAATATATTTTAATTTATTAAAAAAACATGACTCTCAAGTCGCCGCATTGACTCTATCCAAGTCAATTTTTTTTTTTATTTGGACTAGTTAAGTCCGAGTCATGAGTTTTCCAATCTTGGTTACTGTTAGAGTGGAATATGGATCACACCTATGCAGGACAGCGACTTTTGCAGGTCTGCCTTCAGAATATTGGCTAACTGTCCTCAAGGCTCTTATAAACTGAATTTTGATGGATCTTTCAACCGTTTACAAACAATGCGGGCATGGTGGTTATATTCACAATTCTAATGGTGATATGATTGTCGCGTACACGGATAATATAACAGCAGAATATCCATTAGAAGTGAAGCTACAAGGGCTACTCAAAGGGTTAACATTTGTCTGGATGGGAATTTGAAAAATCCTTTAGGAAGATGACAATCTGGTTTTGGTGAGCACCCTACAAAAGCTTGGCCACTTCTCATGGGATCTCATGCTTTATTGGGAAAAAAACTGTTACCAAGCCTGCCTAACTTCCATCAATAGAAAATACGATGTTGGCGATTGCCCAATCAAGGGGCAGATTACTCATCTAATATCATATACCCAATGTTTACTATATTCCATGCTTATTTACCTTCTTTTATCATGGCCGTATATATGCAGTCATGGATGGAGTCAAAAAGGCAAAGTATTAGCTTTTGCTTGTAGCAAGCGCAGTCATCAACTTCAACTCTGGAAGAGCCTGATATTCACTCCACAAATATAAATGATCCTACTAAAGTTTGCATTGTAGAGTCAATCTTTTGTAATAGCTTTGTTATCTGGGGTATAGTGTCTTGTAAGTTGGCCTTTTCCAATATATAAGTTACATTCATGTGAAAAAAAAGCAACCCACCAAAGCAGAAATAATTCAAACCAGTCCTAAAACCAGGCAAGCTGACAGCTTGATGCAAAGCAGTTGCTGGCTGACATCAGAAGTGTGTCAGCATTTATTGTCTTTAGGAGCAGTCGGCCTAGAGGAAGGTAGAAAAGAAAGTACAGAAAGGAGAAAAGGAGGGAAAGGAATAGAATGAAGGAAGAGGAAAGAATGTGGTAGAGGAGGGAGAGCGAACTAGGAAGCCTTAGGGCTACTGTTATTCTTCGAACATGGTTTTGATGCCATGTGGTTAGAAACAATAAAACGAATAAGGAGGAAGTCGTGTGTAATCCAATGTGGGCGTACGCACGCTAATAAATAGTGTCTTTATACAGGAAAGTTTTTATAAAGGTTTTTTTTTTAATGTTAGTTTTTATAAAGGTTCTTAACTAGGATTTACATAAAGGGGAAAAAGTAAAAACTTAATAAAGTGATAAACAGCTATTCTACATAAATAAGCATGAATTAGCAAAAAAAAAAAAAAAACATAAATAAGCATGCTCGCTTCAACAATTTCTCTTTTTATCTCTTCCCTTATGTTTGTTTCTTGCCTACATTATTTCTCTACTTCTATATGAGGCAGATTTTAATTCTTTGTTTTTGTACCAGATCATAAAGAGCACGAGTTTAGTTAGTTTGGAGTGATGATTAAAAGAAGAGTCCAAATGTTCTACATTCCTCATTTTCTGTTATGACTCACAAGGAAAAGCTCATTTGTTGCCCGAGATACTATTCCATGAAGGTTGCAAACTGAGTTGGCGTATAGATCACCCAAAACTTTGAAATGACATGTTAAATTTCATTGTTTCTATATTTATTTTGAAGAAAGTAGTTGAAAGCAGAAAGTGATACTCCCCATGTTTGAAGTTTAGTTCTTCACGTCTTCCATCATTCTTCCAGCACTCATTCCGGGTATGTTGCTACTTGTTTCATGCCTCAATTTTGTTTTTTGTTTTTTATTCTAGGGGATATAACCAGATTGCAGGGAAGCTTAGAGATGGCATTCTATTATTCCATATCCACATTTGGACCCCACTCTTATATGAATGATTACTTACCCTCTGTTTTTGTGTGTGTGTGTGTGGGGGGGGGGGGGGGGGGGGGTGGTTTGGGAAATGGGGGAGGGGGAAATGGAGGGAAAAATGAATTGTTTTCCCTCAAAATTGGGGGAAATGAGGGGAAAAGAGGGGGAAGTGATGGAAATGACCAAACTGCCCTTTTACTCTAATTGAATTTTTTTTCAAAAGTAAGGATAAAATGGTCTTTGTCTTTGTACCTCACAAACAAACAAAATTATACTTTTTCATTTTTCTTCCCCCTACTTTTTTACTTCCCAAACAAATTTTCCCTCCCCTCCCCTTCATTTTCCTTCCCCCTCAAATTTTCCCTCCCCTCCTCCCTTCCCAAACGGAAGGTTAATTGCCAACCCAAGCTCAGTAGCAGTATTTTTTTTTCCTTAATATTTGCTATTAGTTGCTTTTCAGTGTATTGTGGGATATTTCTGAGTCCAAGTTATTTATGTTAAACCATAATAACCATTCGAAAAATATTATTTTTATTTTAAGAGTTCTATGCGACAGCCTGAGTCGAGTCTCTGTGGCATGTTTCATAAAGTCTTGGAGATGTTTCGGCTAGGAATGGTCCTATGTTTCTTTCTTTCTTCTTATTTTTTTAGGAACCTGCATCATTGGCTACCTTTTCACTTTCTTAAAGATGCCAGGGTTCTAACTCTGGTCTTCCCCACCACAGGGGCAGTGCCTTACAATTGAACCAAAAGCAGATTGGCGGAAAGGTCCTAGCTTAGTTGGATACTTTTGTAATAGGATTTTCTATCATTGTTTGATGCAACAAAGACTTGAAGCCTCATATATATGTAAGTCACAGCTAACACCAAAGATAACATGTTATTTTGTCTGATATTGGCACAGTCCATATGATCTAGTGGTTGATCTTGTTATCACTTTGGCTGAGTAGTAGATTCGTACATGTAGAGGTGTGATTCATCAAAACAGCCAAAGGGAAGAAGATCCTCTCTCAATCTTTGTGGTCAACCATTTCCATGGTTTGCCCGCCCCGTGATGTAGCTCACAGTCCACTCGTGACCATGTGGTCGGTACCAACTGAACTGCAATTGGATCATGAGGATATCTCGTATGGGCTGGATATCTACTTAGGGTTAGCTTTAATAGGATTTGGTTATGTTTGACATGATTGGCACCCATGGAGATTTTAAACTTATGCTTGTTATTTGATTATAATGGCTAGGCTAATATATCCAGTAGCTGATTGTAAGGGATTTGTTTTCGGCATCTTTTTTTTATTATACACTATATTAGCAATTATATAGATACGGACCCACAATCAAATCCCACAGGAGTCAAATTATCCCATGCACATATCGTTAGAGAGAGAAAAGGATTTGATTTGACGCATTTGATAAGAGGAGCTCCAGCTATACATACATAGTATAATAGGGATCAAAGGATATTTTATAGGAGATTTTATTTTTTTGATTAATTGTACACATGATTGTAGCATTGTAATTGGGTAATCCCAAATCTATAATTACCAACCTCGATCACACAAGATGGCAGGACTTACACAACAATCCCTTTCTTTCTAAGGCATTATAAGTTATAACATGATATTTGAGCTTATCTTATTGTGAGACGAAATATAACTGAGCAATCCATCTCTAACTTTCTTTTTATCGACTGGAGACTTTTGGATCTGATTGCACCGTTTCTTTGTGATCTAGGGTTTGGACAACAAACCCTCCAAATTGCCTGTCTGGATCTGTCTGCAATGAAGAGCATGATCTCTGTGGTTCTTTGTCATCGTCTTTGTCTCTGGTAATAGTCGTTATGCCCTCTCGATCACACAGATTCTTGTTTTGCTGCAGATTCTTCAGTCATAGATTGCTTCTGTCGTCTTCTTCGTCATCAATCTTCCTGTATCTAAAAATCTCTGAAGGAAGCCATCGAATAGATTCCATACCTATTGAGGCTATCGAGAGTCATACTATGAAGCTATGGGAGAGAGTAATGCAACAAAGACTTAGATAGAAGACCAAGATATCTGAAAATCAATCTGGTTGTATGCCAGGGAGGTCAACTATAGAAGCTATCTTCTTACTTAGGCAATTAATGGAAAAATATTGAGCGAAGATTTATTAAAAACAATTTGTATATGGTCTTCATCGATCTAGAAAGCCTACGACAGGGTATGTAGAGATTTAATTTGGCAGCTTAAAATAAAAGGAATGCTCCAAGAGGTTATATTGAAATTATAGAAGACATGTATGAAGTAGTGGTAACGAGTGTGAAAACTACTTGTAGAGAGACAAGTGAGTCCCCTGTGACCATATGTTTGCATCAAGGGTTAGCCCTAAGCCCTCACCTCTTTCCACCGATTATGGATGACTTAACAACTCGTATTCAAAAGGAGGCACCTGTTATTTGTAGATTATATAATGTTGGTACAATCAAGAGATGATGTGAATGCAAAACTCGAGAGATGACGAGAAGCTTTAGAATCCAAAGGCTTTAGAATAAGCCATACAAAGACGGAATATATCTCGAGATTCACAAGGTATTATGTGATCAAAATTGACCTTATAGCCTTTTTCAGCCTCTCAAACATATCCCACGGTTTTGATCTTGTTTTTGGGGCCCACAGATCATAACAAATTATATCCAATGGCTCACGGTTTGTGGCACATATCTCGATATTGGTGATGATTCAATGGCTAAAATTTGGTTATAGGGCCGTGTTTGACCTTGTGAACATTTTCAACGGTTTGGATTTTGATTGTGCCTCTCAGATTTGGAGAAAAATTGAAAAAAGGGGACTGGGCATATGGGCATGATTATGCATAAACACTGTAGCTCCACCACCTCTTCTTTTTTCCCTCTATTTCTCAACTACCTCATCAAGGGGGCTGTGGAAAGTAGAGTCATTGCCTCTACTTATCTAAAATATGTAGAGGCTGAAAGGTGGTGCAAAATACTCTATTTTTTCAAACCTCTATCCATTTTAGAGAAATAGAGGGAAAAATTAAACGTCCCAAACATGCACTATGAGAGCTAGGGTGGGGGCCCTCACATCCATATCCAATGCCAACAACTTAAATGTGAGGGCCCCCCACCTTAGCTCTCATAGTAAGTTGAGAGATACTCTCATAGGAGCATCTCCCTTATATATATTGTATTGGTTATTACAAAAAATTGATTTGTCAAACCCTCTAGGCTTTTATTTACTTCATCTAGTCCTACTAGGAGATTAATTTTCAATATCGCAAGTCACATCTGATTTTCTAACTACCTTTTTCACTTGTGAATTTGCTGGATCATTTATCTGTTTTAAGAAATAGATCTGCTTTGGTCTGGTCAAGTCATACCTCAGATATTGCTAGAGACGATATCCTTTATAGATTAAATTACTAACCCTTGCGATCATACCTTTTGTTAAACTTTGAGCAGGTACTTCAGCCTATTTACTTTATAGCCATTGAAAGAAGCTGAAATGGTAGGCATTTTTAAGTTGCTTGGAAATATCATCTGAAGTGTTATGTGAAGCTAGCCTTGTGGAGATTGCTCATTGATAACGATCATAAGAAGGAAAGGGCTACCCCTATATTGGGGAAAAAGTGAAGCTGCTTCAATTTTGCTTGAATCTGTAACAATGCATCACTATATCTGTAAATATCGGATCCTTTTTATCCCTAAAAAAGGGAGAGAGAGATTCATTCAGTTAGTCCTATGTGAGATGCAGTTGGTTGAGAGCTCCTAATCCATCTGAAGATATTCCTTCTCAAGCTGTGTCTTAGTTTTGAATACTAGTAATTGGAGATTGTGCAAAATTAACTCCGGTGCTGATTCTTACCATACCAAAAGTTTGTTTTGGCAAGGAAAAGTATATAAATGTGAGGAATCTGCTAAAAGCAGTAGTGATTCATTGGTTAGGCTCCTCTCACTAATGAGCTCTGGTCCAGCAACTGAGTTCGTGCAGATGTAACTTCTTTAAGTCTTACCTCAAACATGAAATACCCGAAGCAGGCAAGCAAGCATATGCTTCGTCCCTGTATTTATTTTTTCTTAGGGAGAATTGTCTGGATTCCTTAAAAGCGACCTTTTATGGCAGATTAATTGCTAAATCATTGTGAACTGTTCTTTATTATTATCATCTGCATTTGCATGTAGTTTCTCAATCATGCTGACTGTTAACTTGGAAATCGTGCAGTTTGTGTGGAAAACTGTATTATTCACAGTAATGAGTTCAGACATGATGATCTTGTGAGATCTGGATGTGAGAGTCAGAGTTCATACATATTCTGTATTTAATTTCTTTTAAGGCATCGAAGTGAAATATCGCAATTTGGTAGGAGATGAATCAACAAAGAATATAACAGTTATTGAAAATTACAAGTACATTTACCATGAATGAAATAAAAGATGGAGAAGCAAGCAAGAAAACATGTCAATATTGGTCCTTCTCTACTTTTCCCTTTTTGAATAATTCAAATATTTGTTCTTAAAGGAGATCCAGTAACCGGTCAATCTTTTGCAGCTACATTTCCAT
The DNA here is from genome assembly GCA_038049695.1 of Cinnamomum chago. Classification (NCBI taxonomy): domain Eukaryota; kingdom Viridiplantae; phylum Streptophyta; class Magnoliopsida; order Laurales; family Lauraceae; genus Cinnamomum; species Cinnamomum chago. Next base: position 76,505,553 of record CP142454.1, read on the forward strand.
CAGTCCCTAATCAGATTCATGTAGATCCTCCATCCTTACCCTTTGCAGGTAAGACATAATTGGCATGGACTCGGATTCTCTCTCTCTCTCTCTCTCTCTCTCTCTCTCTCTCTCTTAATGTTGAAAACCTATTGATTCATCTTTCCATTGCGAGATTGGGAGTACAGCATTTATTTAATATATTGAATTGCATGGTTATGTTGACTTGAGGATGATATCAGATCTTCAACAACTTAAAGTGAAAACATATAGATTTATATTAAATTTCTAAGTGTTATAATAAAGTTAGTTTTAACGAAAAAGTACTCAAAATCTAAGAAGTAAAAATAAAAAAAATATATAAATAAAATGTGGCAATTTAGATGAGATCTTTACATCTTTAGAATTTGATTTAATAGAGTAATTACAACGGGGCAGTCATTTTACCAAATGAGAGACTATTTTATAGCCCTTTGTGGATCTTCACCTTTATTGTTTCAATTTAGCCTTGTTCGATAAAGGGGCAATTCTTAGGAGAGGATTTAACCAAAAGAATCCCCTTAGACTTGTCAAAACCAAAAAAATGCCATCAATGTCTTATAAAGACCATAGTGATCACAGGAGCTCTGTGTGGTATTTTTTATTTTTTTTATTTTCCCTCTGAGTGGGGATATTCTTGCTCCTTTAATTAAAAAAGTTTCAAAATCTTTTTTTCCCTTTTCGTTCTTCTCCCATCTTCTTCTCCCTTCCACAACGTTCAAGCTCGACCACTCATTGGACCAAAACCCTAATCATTCTTCTGCCATTACCAACACTAATGAAGAAGAAGAGGCGAGAATTTGTCTAGCTTCATCAGGAAGGGGGCAAATCTTCTCCCTAAGCAAACCTCATCACTAAAATAGAGTGCCCAACTAAAAAGATGGTCCGGATCCATCATCCAATTGCACCGGTCAGCAATTTATACTTCATAGTGAGATCAATTTGTACACCACCCCCACCATTTTCCCTTTCTTCTCTGCAATGTATATGTACAATGATAGTGATTATATTAGAGAGAGAGAAAGAGATAAAAGTGGATAATGGGAGGGAGAATGGATAAGTGGTGACTGCAATGGTTGCATTTTCCTTCTGATATGGTCTTTTGGTGTTCTTTTTCTTTAAAGGATCCCAGCTTCAATGTCGTGGAAGGGAGAATAAGATGGGAGAAGAACGAAAAGGTTTTGTGACCCCAGACTTCGTGTGGTCCCCGCCTCTCTGAGTGCTGTCTCTCATAGTGATATCAGTTGAGCCGGAGATATTCCCGCCCAAATTAGTGCTATGAATGTGGATATCCCTGCTTGTGTTAGTGCTGTGAGTGGGGATATCCGCGCCCACTAGAGTATTGTCAGTGCTGTCTCTCAGAATTGTATTTCTCATTTGAGGAATTATGACCAAATGTTCATTTCTTATTGAGCTAATGCCCATGTGTATGTAACTGATAGAATCCCAAAACTATTTTCAAAGTTTAACCATTTCTATGTTAGCCAAAGCCAATGCTCATTTGTATTACTGAAATAGGGTATTTTTATCATAAGAAAGTTAATGTGGACTACCCACCTCTTTAATGGAGTAAATATTAATTATCCATCAAGGAAATGGAAGCTTTAATAAGTAGTTCCAAACATCAACTTTTTGGGTAAAATAAAAACACATGTGGAGATTTTGCTTGTAGGTTTAATCAAATGTAAAAATAGCAAATCTAGACTACCAACCTCTTTAATGGAGCCCAAGGCTTCCTACTTAAAAGAGCAATACAAATGGGCATTAGCTTTGACTGTAATAGAAGATGATAGAATGGGGCATCGTCATTTGCTCACATAGAAATGGACGTGAAGGTGGAAGTTATGTGTGAATGTGGATTATTTAATGTGTTCGCTATAGCATTGTCCCGGCTCAGCTGGTTGTATCTATATTTTATGAAACTCTATTTGGGCTCGGATGGGCGGGGATATCTCAGCTCATAGCACTAACACAGGCGGAGATATCCCTGCTCCCCGCCTATAGCACTAACACAGGCGGGAGAGGATTAGCTATCAAGAAGACGAGTCTCTCTAGCTCTACTTTTCTTTATGAGAGAGAGAAAAAAAAAAGAAGAAGATATAGTAACAGTAATGAAGAAAAGTACTTAAATGAAAAATACTAAAATGGGTGCGTCTAACATATGTTGTATGGAAAAGATATAGGCGTTTTCGATTTGGACTTGGATATGAATATTTGGTTCTGAGAATGGTAAAGAAAGATGAAGCGTCGGTAAGAAAGATGAAGCGTCGGTAAAGCACTTTTCTTCTCATCGGTTTGCCTTTTTCAATCAAGGGATTTGCAAAGTCTTGCTGCTTCCTCTCTTCTTCAATGAATCCTTGCTCAGAGAAGATGAGTCTCTGTTCAAATGAAATGGGCAAAAGAACGAAAATGGGGAAAAAGGGTTTTGTGTTTGAGACTTTTAAAGGTAAAAGGAGCAGAGATATCTCTGCTTATAGAAAAAATAAAAAAATAAAATCAAACAGGGCCTTTGGGACTACTATAGTCTATATAACACATTGATGGTGTTTTTAGCCTTTAACAAGTCTTTAAGGGGATTTTTCCGGTTAAATCCTCTTCTTAAAATCCATTAGAATTCACTTTGATAAATAAAACATTTGGGCTATGAGCATTTGTGGTATTGATTTTGAACAGGAATCAATATTACCTTTAAAGATGGACCTTCCGGTGGAGACTACAATGCCGAGAGCCTTCCTTCCCTCTCCGATACATGGAGTGTTTTACTTCCACCCCTTCCCTACAGCCGGCAATGTTCAGGGACCGGGTATAGGTCTAGAACTGGCTCTCAAAGCTCTAACCAGGATGAGAGGGAGGGCGGAAATTGCCCCTGAATTTGCCCTCTTGTTTTTTTTTTTTTTTTTGTACCCCCCAAAAGGAAAGTTTACTGGTTCAGCCATTGATAGTGAATAAAATGTAGGGGTGGAACTAGAGCAGGTCAAGGGTAGCCATAGTCATGGCCTCCAAAATTTTCTGATAGATATTTTTACTTTTTACAGTGTCCCCTTCAAAATTTGATTTTTTTTTAGTTAAAGTGTGCCAACTAGAAATCATGAAAACAATTGTGGTACGGGGAAATCCTTCATAATTAACTGTAAAAAAAATATATAAATACTATATATATATATATATATATATATTCCAAGATGTGGAATCTATTACAGCCACTATGAAGACATTTATATGTGGACCCCAGAAGGCTGTAAAATGCAACATACACCCTTGTCTCATATGCATGCTAGGTGTGAAATAAACGAAACTCTACAGACTCATGGTTTCTTTGAGAGCAAAGACGACCGTGTTATTTCTAATATTAGTACCAGATGGTTTCTCTGATAGGCATCGAAGACCATATTATTGCTAATATATATTTGTATATATAGCAGTCAAGCAGGCATGCATGCACTTGAATGAATTAATGCATGGATCCATCGATATTATTCATTCATTCGTAGAGATTGGAAGGGAGACGCGGAGTGAGTATTACTTCGAGTGGGCCCACCTTGGGCAGTGTCAAGCCAAATCCCTCCTTCATATCCACAGGTTCACCCAATGGGGTCACCATGTCAAAGCCATGTAGCAGCCGAGCCAGGGTCAGGTGCATCACCTGTGCAGCCAAAGATATACCCGGGCAGGATCTCCTGCCCGACCCGAAAGGCATGAGTTCGAAATGGTGGCCTCTGAAATCCACATCTGCTTGGGTGGTGAGAAATCTCTCTGGTTTATACTGCTCAGGATCCGACCACTTGCGTGGGTCCCTTTGAATCTTCCAAATGTTTGAAATCAACCATGTTCCAGCAGGGACATAATAGCCATTGATGTAGCAGCTTTCCATGGCCTGGTGGGGTATTGAGAGTGGGCCTGCTGGGTATAGACGCATTGTTTCCTTTATGATGGCTTGTAGGTAGACCAGGTTCTTTATATCTGATTCGTCCACATTCCTGTCCTTTCCCACTTGAGTATCTAATTCATGTTGGGCTTTCTTTAACACGTCTGGATTGTTGAGTAGTAGTGCGACTGCCCACGCCATCGTCACGGAAGTAGTGTCCGTCCCAGCTATGATCAGCACCTGCATGGACACAAAACAGAGAATTTAATTACTTCATTTTGTGTAACCCATGGAAGTCCTTGTTTGTTTGATCTATAGTTTATACTCACTCTCTCTCTCTCTCTCTCTCTCTCTTCCTTTTTATGAAACCCACACAAACACAGCAAGTTGAGAACGCAAGATGTGAGGAGCCAACCACGCCTAATGCCACTCCACATTATTAACACCTCATGTACTTCACCATTTTGCAGGCCTTTGTAGTCTTTCATGTCCTTTCTACCGGTGCGTTCATCCAAATCCATGCAAATTCATGGGATTCAGTGCCTATAAGGAATGCGTGATCAATTTGGATGGGTCATAATTACGGTGGGCCATAGTGGGAGTTTCAAAATGTGCGGACAGTGAGGACCGTCATTATAGGACGGGTTCCACATATATATAAAAATATATGCTGAGCGTTTTATTTTTGGAGTCCGAATCCCTTGATCAGTGTTTCCCATGCATGAATATTGAAGTAAAACTCGAAGAAGATGCCACTTTTGTATGAAGATGATGCAAAAATAACATACCAGTGGGAGTGTTTTAAAAACGGTATCCTGATCGAACTCAGAGAACTTTGCACCTTCTAATGTGGACAGCATCACATGTATGAAGTCCTCCCTCCCCTCCACATTACTGGAGAGTCTCATTCGACGGTGCTCTTCCAACCAACTCGTCACTATAGAGTCCATCTCCTTGCCAGTGTTCTTCATGGCATTCTTGTATCCCCCAAAATCCAACCACTTGAGAAACGGAAGACAATCCGACACAAGGAACATCCCACCTAGATGAAACAGCTCACTTATTGCTTTCTGGAACCGCCTCGCCTCAACTTCATCACCCCCAGTGTTCTTGCCAAAGTAGCGCTTCCCTGCAATCATCATCACAATAATGTTAAAAATCACGTCCTTCAGCTGTTGCTTCATGTCCACCTTAACCGGTCGGTTCCCATTCCGTGCCCATACACTGTACAGCTCCTTCATGCACATGTTCACCTCAGCAGCTCGGACATGCTTGCGCAGCTCGAGCTGGAGGGTGGAAAGCAGCTCAATGGTGGCTATCTTACGCACTTCGCGCCAGTAAGGACCATAAGGGGCGATGCCAAATAAGGCATATTCATAACCCAAGTACTTCACTCCAGAGAATCTGGGACGGCCAGCCAGGGCTTGGTCGTTGGTGGTGAAGCACTCCTTGGCTGCCTCCCATGTGCTTACGACGAACACCCGGTTTACGCCTAGCCGGAGCATGAAGACGGGGCCGAATTTATCTGCCATGGCACCAAAGACCCGAAAGAGAGGCTTGCCTCCACCTAGCTGATGAAGGTGACCTATTACAGGCAACGCCCCAGCTGGTTGGGGTGGCTGCCTGCTGTTGGTGCCCTTGGTTTTCTCTCCTTTCCATAATAAAGTGTAGAAAAAGATGAAAGCTAAGAACCCAACAATAATTTGCAATGGGAAAGGCAATTCCATCTTTGAATTGAAGCTAGTGTTGAGGTGGATATGCATGGATACACCACTTGTGCTCTTGTAGGAAATTTATACTAAATGCAACTCAGCTTAAGAATGAAGCATTTACAGCAATTTACTGATTTCAATTCATCAAACAGTAAGACAAGTACCCACACTTAACATAAAAAGGAAAGAGTACTAACACCCGAGAAGCACGTGACAGTGTGACACCCAAGCATAAAGGGGCGGACGTATAACATGATACATGTCTTCTCTCTCCCTAGGGAACTAACAAACCTAACATATATATATATATATATATATATATATATTTATATGAGAACAGGTCTTATAAGGACCGTCCTTACAACTTATGGTGTGGACAACCTAGTAGGGCCCACGGTGAAATCTCACTGATCATGGGACAAAGGGGGATCGAAAGATTCAAGTGGGGTCAACCTACATATCAAATTTGAAGTCAATCTAATACCTCTAACTCCCTCATCCGTCGTCCACAAGTTGAACAGTTTTATATCAAACAAGAAAAATGGACCTCAATACAATGGTCTAGTTCATTCGAATCCAGCAAATTCATGGGATTCGGTGTCTATGAGGGGGTTGTGAATATGTGGTCAATTTGGATGGGTCATAAGGTGGACCCTATGTGGGCATTCCGAACTATGCATTTAGAATTCTCACTTCTATTCTTAATATGTATGTTTTACTCCTCCTTTCCTAGAGTTCAAATAGTATTAGTAACATTCTTTTATTAGGGCTGGCATGAGGACCACTAGGGATTCCTTAGAATCTGACTTCAATTGAAAATTTGGACCCCACATCTCATGTGAACTCCGGATGCACAATTAATTGCAAATATGTCCACTATATAAATGCAATTGTATTCCATTCTTAGGAATAATTAGATAAAGACCCTAATCTTCCCAAATACTACAAGTATGCCTCTCTATCAATTATATCCATGGATCTAATGAAATAAATATGTCCAACCAAATCTGATTCACATCTCATTATTTATGTGACCCAATTAATCACAGTAATCATCAGTACCATCCAATTAATTCTTAATTGAGATGAGTGCGCACCTACCAATGATAAAATCCATTAATTGACAAAAGGGGATATTTAGGAGATAAATTCCACTTGAGAATTATATTTTCCCACAGCTCCACTACCACGTACCCAAGACACCGATTTGTTGACCTACAATTGGCTTCACTTATTGGTGACTCATAGTAAATGCATAGTAGAAACTTAAGTCTATTAATCTCTCAGGATTAAGCCTATTGCTTTGGAATTATGAGTGTAGTCCTTAAATCAAAGGCACATTTATATAAGGTGCTACCTATGGTCTTTTAGTACATCCAATGTACCAGCACAATGTCTTATACTCTGATGATTTAGATATACCATACTATCTCATAGTGATAAAAGTGTGCAACATTATCAGATGAGATGTCCAAGTGTCCAACCCCATCACTAGTTGTGAAAATACTTTAAGTATAATATTTGTGATCTATATCTCCTGTATGTGAATCCCATCCACACATATGGATTACATCTAATAAAGTTGTGAGCTCTGGTTCATCTTATGAACCATTATGTCATTTTGTATTGGCTACATGCAAACATAGAATATTACCATTCATTACATGAATAAAGCATGAGAATATAAATCAATTAATGAAATAAATCAATTTATTCGGATCATCCACTTGATTAAGGATATATAATCTAACAAAAAGAGCATGCCTTTTCTAATACTATCTAGCCGAGGCACTACATGCATCCATCACTCGTGGAGCTTGGAAGGGAGACGTGGTGTGAGTTTGAGTGGGCCTGTCTTGGGTTAAGCATGCTTTTTTCTCCTAAAGTGACTTTTCGCTTGAATTCACTTTACAAGTGAATTTTCCAAACCGGCCGATATATATTAAAAAATGTTGGTTAGCCCTAGCTAGAAGTCCACGCCTGCTTGAGTGGTGAGAAATCTCTCAATCAAATCTATACTCCTCCGGGTCAAACCATTGGTCTGGGACCTGTTGAGTCTTCGAAGGGTTAGAAATCAACTATGGGCAAGAGGGACCGTAATAGCATCTTTCCACGGCCTGGTGGGGGTAAGAGTGGGGGCCTGGCGGGTATGGGCGCATTGTTTCCTTGATGATGGCTTGTATTGTTGGTAGACCAAGCTCTTTATATCTGGCTAGCAACTGTGCTTCGCCCGAGCCTCGATAAAAAAAAGTAAATGGTTTATTACAAGATTTATAAAAATAAATAAAGTTTCAGATACTTATAAAATGAAATGGACTTTCAAAATCTTTTTCTTTTCAATCATGAGAATAATTTGGTGGTCTCCTTACATTGTCAGATATTTTCTAATTCTTTTTATAGATTTAGTGGGCAGCTCATTTCTAATGTTGATTGTTGTACCTTGATTAACATTAGAAACATCCACCCCCATAAAAATGAAAAAAAAAAAAAAAAAAAGCCCATGTAATTGATGTAGCTGATCTGTTCATGCTTCACATGCATGGAAATACAATAATCAAATGTACATAGGTGTACAACTGACTTGAGGCTTACAAATTGTGTCACATCTCTTACTATTAATGGAAAAAGGACAAGAGCAACAACAACAAAAGGAGATATATAGTGAGGTCATAGAATCCATATTCATATCAATTTTAAGTTAAAAAAAATTAAAAGGGCTCACACAAATACATTGAAGCATAGCTTCTTACATCAAAATAGATATTTAAAAAGAACTATCAACATTTGTATCAATGTCATCCTCTAGTTCATGCAAAAAGTGAGGGCAATAATAAGGGTGCCATGAAAGCAGCAACGGCGGATGGACTCATTCGATTCTCTGAAATATGAGCAGCAATAATATGGAGGGATGGAGATGAGTCGTTGGTTGGATTGATAGATGTGAGAAGGTTCAAGTTGGAGATTGGGAGATTAACAAATTTCCTAAAATCAAGGATTTGCTAAGATTCCATTCAAAATCCGAAACTATGGGAATATTAATGGGAGACTACGCACAGGTTATATGTTACTATATGGTTGGACTTGATTGATCGTAATAGATCATAGATTTAGTGTGGCCCATATTGATAGGTGATCCAGTGAGAGTGATGAGAGAGATTTTCCGTTTTATTTGGAATGTGGATTAGTGCAAATTGGAATCAATTTTAGTCAGGCATCGATTAGTTTGAATTAGATCCTCTCAATTAGAAAGATTTCAAGAATCTCTCTTATCTTTATGTGAGAGATATGAGATATGAGATATGTGAGAGATCTTAGGAGTTTCTCTTATTTTTATAGGCCAAAGTGACATGGCAAGCCAAAGCACTGTATATTTTTTTAAAGAGGAATTTACCGCATACGATCCCATAGGACTCCATACTACTCTTGATGTCCAAAAAACCACCGTATATATGGATACGTCTAGCGATTGGTCGATATCGACCATTATTATGGTTGATATTGACCATTCTGTGGTAGTTGCTTTCGATTTGCAAAATCCAAATGGTCGATATCGACCATTATGCGGTAGTTGCTCTTGATTTGCAGAACCAAATAGAAATTAGGGTAGGGGAGTAGAGGAGGACGGAGAAGAGGGGAGGGGTGGGTTTTCCTATGCAACAGTGATGATAAAAGTTTGTGGTTGATTGTGGGTCTATTCCTGCAGGCAACAACATTGCAAAGGTAGTGGTTATGCAATGTTGGGTAGGGGCACTACTTGGCCATTGTGGTGGTGGTTGAGGGCAGGAGAAAGTGGGAAATTTTGATGGGTTGCATAGGGGTAGCAACGGCAAGAGAGGTTAGGTTGTGGATACTTCTTCTAGTTGGAAGGATGATGGGATTTTCATTCTGTTACACCGCAACCCAACTTAATCTCCATTTGTACTGATTATTGAGGATTGAGTTTAAATTAATTATGCTTAGTTGTCAATCATCGAGCTTAGTACTCCTTAGTCTTTTTAGACCGAGTTAATTGAGTATTGAGTCTTGAATAGGTGAGTGGAGTAGGCTTGACTCACTTGGGTAGAGTCAAGGACTTTTTCGTAATTGTAGATTTTCTCATTTTGCATCATTTTCACGTCATTTTGGCGTCATTGCGTGTATCTCGTTGAGCACGTTAATTTTTGTATTGAGTTTTGCCTCATTTGACCAACCATTGAACTAGTGGACCTCTAATTGACTTAAATTGTAAATATGAAATTTTGGTGGGCCTTATAGCAAAAAGGGACAATTTTATCCCTTTACAGCAACTACTACTCTCCTCTCTGTTTTCATTTCCTTTCACCTCTTCCTCTCTATGTTCTTCATCTTTTTCTCTTCTCTCTTCCTCAATCAGCAAAAGCTTGTGCATGTATTTTGAGAGTTAAAAGAGAACTCATCATCATCATCCTCTTCTTCCTCTCACCCTCGTTGACAAGGTTGGCAAGAACCCACCTCTTTCATTCCTTTTTCTCGTCAATTCGGACGTCTTGTTGAGGTAGGCGCCAAACCCCTTTTATTCCATGTTTTTGGGTTGCAATTGACTCAAAAGACCCTTGAGATAGACATGCATTCATATTCATGTGTATTTGTGTCTAGGGTTTGAATATTTTGGGGATTTTAGGGTCCTTTAACCCAAGATTGTAGAAGAGAGTTTTGGAAAGCTTAAATTGAGGCAAGTATAAGCATAATATGAGTTACATCTTGTTATTTCCATTGATTTAATGTTTTACTCCAATACTCTTAGTGGTTAACAAATGTTTAACAATCTCTCTTTATGTAGTTCTTTATGTATTTAAATTATGGAATGATTATATATTGGAAATGGGAGCAAAGAGGCTCCATTTTTGTCTAGGCTATAATGTGAGAAAAAGTGTGGAATGGAAGGAGGAGAGAGAGCTTCAGATTTGGCAAAAATGCACACTTCAGGAACAGTGCCGTAGACTCAGCGGTCACCAGGCGGTTAGCCGCGTGATCCCTGGCGGCTAGCCGAAACCCACGGTTACATTTCCAATAGTTGACATTCTGTCAGGAAAACTGCGGTTACCAGGCGGCTAGCCGACTGTTCTACAGGCGGCTAACCGCCAGGCCACCACCCGCTAACCGACCCCTCAAATTTTCTAATTGTTTCAAAGCCCTCTTAGAGCCATGAATTAATACTTTGACCCCGTAGTTGCCTAATTGAAACCCTAGGAACTTGAAGAGCCCTAAAAGCCAGGACTTGTCACCACGCCATGGATATTAATTTAATGAACTTTCTATTAAAATGTGACACAAAAGTTCCTTAAATGTATGTCGAATTGGATGGTGAGGAACTAATAGAAGACTAGACTAGATTGGCTATTAATTCCTTGATTCCTTAAATTATTGCATTTCATATTGAATTTTACTTTCAATTGATATATCAATCATTATTTATAGCTTTATTGTATCATCAATATCCTCTGAGGTCTCATTACTCCATTTCTTTTGTCACTCGTCAAATATGGTATATTAATTCAGTCTTTAATTGGAAATGTGGATAGAGTAAATATACAGTGATATGTGAATATTATTGATTTTGATTATAGACAGTTTGAAGTACACACTTACTCGAATCCACTTATTATGTCGATTATTTTGATTCGATTGAATCGGCACTACTTAGTTTCAACCTTGTGATACCCGACGGGGTTTGAACTTTGTTTATTTATTAGAGACTACTGCAGTAAGTTGTCTGGAGTACCGAAACTCCAGAACCGGGTAGCCAGTTAGCCTTTGGCCAGGCAACTGATGACATCTCAACTAGATTTGCTCTCTTTGAGAGGATGAGCTTAAGGTAGGAGCCAAATTAGTATGTTTTCTTATTAATTGATTCATCAGCATAATTATTCGAAGTTTGCGCAATTTGCGTAGTTGATACTATTATTGATATCTACTAATTCACTTGTCTTAAATTCAAATTGCAACATTATGTGGTTTTTTATTTTGCCTATATTTGCTAAATCGTCGTGTTGAGATACTACATTTGGTGTCACAGACACAGATGCAGCTCCCGGTCCTGAAGAGGTCCAGAAGAGAGAGGAGGTTACCCAAGAGGTACCATCAGGATTAGAAGAGTGGCTAGAACAATGGTCAGCTTAGAATCTACCTCCTCGGAGTGCGAACTACACTTGTAGATACCATAGTTCGTGTGACTAGCCCTTTTTATGTGGTCATACAAAATTCTTTTGCATATACTTTTGGTAGTGGATGTATATGTTTTTCTTTCAATGGATGTATAGGGATTCCTTCATTGGTCCCTCTTTTGTAACCTAATGCCTATACTTGTATAAGTCTTTTACATCAAACTTAAATGTTTAATTGCACTGAATGAGAGATGATACCTTCTGTACATGAATTACGACTTCCGCTATATTTTAATATCATTTATTTGTGTTAGTGAGCTAGACTCACATGTGGAATCGTCAATTTTCTCTCCTTCGTGTGTTGTATTTGGCTCGAGACAGGTACAACATTCGGGAGTACGTGTGCCACACCTTAGGGATTACCCTAGGCCAGGGTGATTTCGGGACCGGGATGCGACACATTCTATAGTGAATCCCAATTTTAAATCTAGGAAGAGAAGAGATCAAATGGAAAGGGAGTGGACCCATTCTTGGCGCCTGTTCAGAAATTGGTTAACTGGTTTAAATCATATCCATATACATACACGTTTCTAATGATGTGCCGTCCTAGCAGCAGCTGTGACCTCATACAGGTAGTACAAGCACAACCTACCACAGGTTCCAACTCATGCCTGTCCTCCATTCATGGAGGTCATGCACTACCGCTTAATGTTGGCAGACTGTATACGTGTCAGCCTTGATCTCCTGTATGATGTTATCTATGGCTATGGAGAGCATGGGCAAGAGCCCATAGGTCACAACCTGGGGGGCTGGGATTAGTCTTAACGGACTCAATCACCTATGCAACACCACTCCTCACCTCTTCTCCCTCATGAAAATCTTAATTTCTATTTGGGTTTTACAAATCGAGAGAAACTATTGTATAATGGTCGATACCGACCATTTGGATTCTGCAAATCGAAAGCAACCACTGCAGAATAGTCGATATCGACCAAAATAATGGTCGAGATATCGACCAATCGCTAAACGACAAAAAAAAAAAAAAAAAACCCCGCACCTTGAGGACTTTATCCATACATACGGTGTTTTTGGGACCTCAAGAGTGGTATGGGGTCCTATGCGGTAAATTCCTCTTTTTTAAAAGAAGAACTCTAGTATCTTTGATTTGGCACTCTTGAGAGCACTTCTCCTTGTTTGTTGTATATAATTTGACTACATGCCTCTCCCTCCCCCACATGGGTACCTAACTCCTATTGAGTAGTAGTGAAAGTGCCCCACACCATCAACACTAAAATAGTTTCAATCCCAGCTAGGCTTGTAAATCAGACCATCTCGAGAGAAGGGGCCCAGCCCAGATCGGAACTCAAAAAGCCCTTAAACTGAGGGCTTTCGTTTTCAAGGAAAAGCCTTAGGGCTGGGCTTGGGCGATATTTGGCATGCTCTTTTGATGGCCAAGTTTGGACAGTACTAGTGCAGCCTTGGCCATTTTATTTTTCTTTATTTCAAGTAATAAAATGGGGCTGCTTCCATTCCCTTTCTTCTAGTTTTATTGTTTCTAATGTAAGCTCATTATATTATTTTAATACATATTTACTAGTACAACATACTTTTTCCTCCATAGAGTAACTTGGGATGCCAATCAATTCACAATTCATAAAGATAGCGTGGAACTTCAAGAATATGGGGTGACCCAAATATCTATTTAATTAGATATTTACGGCTTCCAATTTTTAATAATCTAAACTAACAGTATTTTTTAAGTATTATTTTTGTGACCGAAATCCAATAATGTTTAATTGTCAAATTAGTGTTAAATTGAAAATGATGCCAATTCATAAAAGGTAGGTGAAGCCTGGCCCAACAATAGGGATTGTTTAACTAAAAATAATATTTTTTTGGTAAAAAAGAGGAGTTGAACATACATTCACTCACACACAAACAAACCTCCCAACCAAGTGAGCTGCAAGTTGGGTTATACCTTCACTTTTATTTATAAAATATAATAGACCCGGTCAGGCTTAACATATCATAGGTGGGTTGGGCTTGGGCTGGGTACTTATGGCCAGACTTAGTCTTGGCCCAGGCTCAGGTTTGTTGTTTAAAATACAGGCCAAGCCTAGATATTGCTCAGCCCAGCCCATGAACACCCCTATATATAGAAATGCATGTGAAAGGTGTGAAATAAAACAAACTCTTTAACCATTTTTCTTTTGAGAAAAGTAAATATAATCGTATATGTAAAACCCATATGAACAAAACATGTATAATTTTGTCCAATAAAAGAAAGTTTTTAGAGACAACTTCCATTCTCCAAGGATTTTCTTTTAGCGGTCCCTTTGCAATAGAAGTTAGACAATATAACGCTCAACCAATACTCAATGCTTGGTAATAGTGTAAAAAAAAGTAAAATGATGGTTTTCTTATTTTGATTGAGGCCATGAGCTTTGCTCTGTCTTGGCCCTAGCCCTCGAGGGTAAGGTAAGGGACTAAGTAGTGCAAGCCCTCTAAGGCCTTTAGTTCACTCGGGCATGGCCTTGCATATATTAACGGTAGGGTAAGGACAAACCCATAGTCTTAATTGATCAAAATCATTGTCCCCTTCTTTTAATACTAGCGGCCTCTTTGTTTCATCTCGTTGAATACCGAGAATTGTATTTTTTATAATTAGTTAAAAATGAAGAACCAAAGGTAAATATCAAGAAAATGATGATCAAATAAATCTTCCTTTGGTGATCCTTTTTTTGCATTAAAATACGTACATAGGAATTGAAAACATAGAGTGGTTAAAAATGAAGGCCAAACATGAAATTCCAAAAATGAGCATCAAATAGTATCTTCTTCTAATTGTATTTTTTAAAAGAAAATGTTATTTGATCTTCTTTTTTGAAATTCACTTTAATCTTCATTTTAAATCATCCTGTGTATTCAATTCCTTTTGAATTCTAATAAAACCAAATGGGACCACGACAATAGAATCAAGGGAAGACGGGGAAAAGAATACCCAGTCATTCAAAAGTAAGGCCTTAGAGTGAAATTCTCTACCTCAATTTGTGTTATGCTCACCATTAAATAGACCACATCTGCAACATGTTATTAAAACGCTCAATAATAAGATTTTCAAAGTGTTTCCATTCCTCGTCGCACTAGGAGGAGCATTTTAATAGATTACATTCGTCATTGAGGAATGTGATTGAACAAAGCTTTGGAGTATTGAAAGCTCGATTCCATGTACTCAAAGGTAATTTCATGGTTTTTTTTTTTCTTTCTTAAGAATGGGTGTGTCAGAAGAGAAAAATTCCGGGTGCTAATAGAACGTCCCATTCTTCTTTTTTTTTTTTTTTTTTTTAAATAATGATAGAAACTACCCCTCTAAAAAGAGGCAAATAGGGGGCATACCAAATGGTCTATTAAAAGTAGATTTGTTCATTACCAAATACATTTTTTTTTATTCTAACATCTTTTTTTAATGGCCCTATTTTGAATAGTCTATCAGAAAAATAGTAGAGACGCCAAACAAGGCCTTAGGACTATATCTTCAAATTTCAATAGAATAGTAGTGGGTCCTACCTGATTGAGCACAAGAACTGAACATGATTTACTCCACATCAACAGCAACGCCACAAGAGTGCCCAATCATGTTTTCAGTCATGCGATCAATCTTATGGTGGGGCCTATTCCTATTAGAGTGAAATTTAAGGATGGAATTCATCTTAAATAGTCTAATTATCTCTATGTGGGCCCCATGATGTTCCTAGAACATGTTACATGGTACCGGCCGGGTAATAGCTGGGACAGGGGATCATGACAAACATGGGCCCATTGATTTATTTTTGTCCAGATACAAAACTAATGGACCTTATAATCATTAGATCCATGGGCACAAAATATATGGTCAGCTGAATGAGGGCAATATTTCTATTTTGACTTTATTTTATGGCTAGTCATTATTAACTTCTCCTGTACTTCCCCGTTTTGTTATTAACAAATTGAGAAAGACTCAAACATAAGCAAGTGACGCCTCCAATCTAATTCTAGTTGGAAGAAAAGATCCAGTAAAGTTTTCAAACTATGCAAAGAGGATGAAGATAAACAACAACAAAAAAAAAAAAAAAAAAAAAGTTTGTACGATAGATCTTCAACCCAAGAAGAGCTTATGGACCTTGAGGGTGAGTTCCTTCCAATTTGGAGAGAACTGATGCAGCCCAAAAGGAGTTACCTCCCATAGAATGGGCTTTGAATAATGGGTCACATCCAACCCAAGAATCATGGGCGAGGCCTAGATCCACTGAGCCTAGACCCATGAACGGGCGAGTAGCCCAGCTCTGCTGTATTGAACAAAGAATCAAGCTCAAACACAATTGGGACAATTACAATGGATTGGGTCTTGGTCAATTTCATCTGGACCCGATAAACAGCTATCACAAGATTACTACAAACTTAAAAAAAATAATATGAAATAGTGTTGATGGCAACATGTTAGGTCTGGGCAAGATGTAAGTCACCGAAACAATTTTATGTACTTAAAAATGCGGTCATTAGTAAAATAACTACAATCCCTTAATTGGGTAAAATTTTAAAGCAGACATGAGCCCATTTTGAGAAACCATATATACATAAGTCTACTTCTATTGGAAAACAACTTTGATAAGTAACTTCATATATATTGGTCATGCATTGAATGATTTAAAGTATAAAATTGTGTACTTGTTGGCCTCTTATATGTGAGTTTAGAAGTCTACAGCCAAAAGATAAAAGCTTTCATATCATTTTGTCAGAAGATTAGAAAAAAAGGCATTCATATAAAATATTTGTTGTTGTACCATTTTCATTGGACTCACTTTCCAATAATATGATAGGAGAATGTTGGGGCTGGTTAGATATTTGAATTTTGAGAGGACTATGGGTTTCATGAGATGCGTAGAGCATTTGCGGAGTGCGAAGGGGATAATGCTCTGGGTTTAGTTGGTTTCAACTTCTCCTTTATTAAAGCTGGATGGGATTTTCTTAAAGATAATTTTGGTATTCTATTATCTGAGTTTCATCGAAGAGAAAGAACAAATAGGGAGATGAATGCAACTTTTTTTATCACTTATTCTAAAAGTTCATAACCCAGTGGAATTAAAGGATTGTAGACTTATTAGCCTCGTTGGTTGTGCATTTAAATTGTTGTCTAAGATTTTGGTGAACCGACTAAAGAGTGTCCTTCCTCAAATTATTAGTACCTTTTAGGGGGCCTTTGTTGCAGGGAGACAAATTCTTGATGGAGTGTTGATTGCTAATGAGCTCATTGACTCTAGAAAAAAAATCTAAGGAAGAAGGGGTGTTCTTCAAAATTGACCTAAAAAAAGCTTATGATCATGTGGAGTGGGAGTTTGTAGATTATATGTTGTTCAAGTTTGGCTTTGGAGGGATCTGGCGTGGACGGATTCGCAAGTGCATTTCTACTACTTCCTTTTCTGTTTTGGTTAATGGCTCTCCATCAAAGTTGTTCAAAGCTTCAAGAGGTATTTGGCAGGGGGATCCCCTACTTTGTTCCTATTTACAATTGTGGTAGAAGACTTGAGTTTACTTTTAGTGAAAGCGAAAGATGTGGGGTTGATTGGAGGCTTGGAGATGGACCGAAGTGGGGAGGTTATCACGCATATTCAGTTCACAGACGAAACCATTCTTTTTAGTTCTTCAAGGAGGGATGAAATTCTGGCTCTTAGGAGAATCCTTCATTGTTTTCAATTGGTATCGGGTTTGCAGATTAATATCTCCAAGAGTATGCTGGTGGGAATAGGGTGCTCAGATAAGACCACTCGGTCTTTGGCAAATGTTATTAACTGTAAGTCAGGGAAGCTTCCCATCATATATCTTGGGTTTCCTATTGGAGCTAAGCCTAGATCTAAATCTTTATGGGATCCGGTGATTAAAAATTTTAAGAGAAAATTGGCATCATGGAAGAAGCTTTATTTGTTTTTAGGAGGGAGAATAGCCCTTATTAAAGCATATATGTCCAAGCTTCTGGTTTACTACAAGTCTCTCTTCAAAATGCCAAAGGTGGTGATTGAGAGGTTGGACCGCATTCGGAGGGACTTCTTATGGGAGGGCCATGGGGAGAAGAAGAATTGCACTTAATGAAGTGGAGTGAATTGATCAAGCCTAAATCCAAAGGAGGTCTTGGTCTTGGTAGTCTTGGTCTTGGTAGTTTAGGTGGACTCTCCGGCCATTGGAAGGGGTTCAATATGAGGAGTTGTTGAGGATTCTTGCTAACACATTTTATTATAGGGATTCCAAGGACTCAGATTTGGAAGCCTTCCACTTTTGGGGGTGGCATTGGAGGGAACTCATTCACATAGGGCCACCTCTTCCCTTGTGTGGTTGGGTTTGGCTCTTCCTCGGGTTGAGGCTTTTTGTTGGTTGGCAGTTGCAGGAAAAGTCTCCACAGCTGATAATCTAAGAAGGAGAGGATTGACATCTAACAAAATCGCAAATACTTGTGTGATGTGCGGTAAGGAGGAGGAGTCCATAGATAATCTTTTTCTTCAATGTGAGGTGGCCTTCAGAGTTTGGAGCAGCTTTATTGGCAAGTGCAGTTTTTCATGGTGCTGCCCAAAGAGTATTATGGATGTGGCAGAGTCTTGGTTGGGTGAGTGTTTTGTGGGGTGTGGCCGAATCTTATGGAGCATGATACCATTTGCTATCTTATGGTCAATTTGGAAGGAAATGAATGATAGGATCTTTAGGGGTTCATCATCAACAACATATTTGATATCCAAAATCACCTTTAGGATTGAAAAATGGGCTTTTCTAGTTAGGGAGCTTGCATGGGGTGTGACTCTTTTAAGGAGAGGAGAACAATCCCTTAGTATCCTCCTTTTTTAGGAGTCTTTAAGTTTAATGTGGATGTTGCTTCAAGGGGTAAGCCAGGTTTGGCCGAGATTGGAGGGGTGCTTCACAATTGTAAGGGTGAGGTGTTAATTATGTTTTCCAAGTATGTGGGTGTGTGTGATTCCAATGAAGCGGAGGTGCTAGCCATTCTTGAAGGTCTTCGTTTGTTTTCTAGTAGATATGGCGGTATGCTTATCATGAAAAGTGATTCCTCAAATGCGATCGCATGGATGGCTAAGTGGAAGACTAATCCTTGAAAGTTTCATTTCCACATGAATAAAATTAGAGAGTTATCTGTTGGAATCAATGTTTCTTTCTGTCACGAGATTAGATTGGCTAACTCCATGGCAGATGTGTTAGCCAAGCAAGGGGTTGATAGGTTGCTTCCTTGGGTGGGTGTGATTATGTAAATGGTTGATAGGTTGCTTTTTTGGGTGGGTGTGATTTTTTTGTAGGGTTGGAGTTGGTGCATTTCTCCTACACATCTACTTCCTCTCTTTCTTTGGTTTGTACTTTCTACCATCTTTTTTTAATGAAATCTTTTGTTACCATTAAAAAAAAAAAAAAGAGTTAGAGATCTCAAAATTGTTGATTTTAAGAGAGAAGTAAACATAATTTCAAGGAAATCATAATCTATTATCTGAATTAAAAGTGGTGTTTGGTCTTACATGAATAATGCATCATAAGTAAATTAAGCATGATAAATAAAAAAAAATAGTATGTACGACTTCCTTCCACATCCTTTTTATGATATTTATTCATCATTTTAGCTTCTCCCTATCCATATCATCATTGACATGGACTTTGAGTCTTCAACCCATATAAACGGGCCAAGATGGACCCAAATTTATGGCCAAAGTCTATTTTTCTCTGGCCTAGTTAGTAAGAGTCTTCCAGAAGGCTCAAGACATCTAAAGATAAGCCTTTTTTTTTTTTTTTTTGCTATTGGAGGATTTTCAAGGACTAATCCCTCTGGGCCCAGAGAGAAGTCAGGTAAACACTCCTGTGACTTCAAGGTAGTAGCACTAGTGGGTTCAACCTTCTATTCCTGAAAAAGGGAGAACAAATGGTCGATACCAAAACCTCTAATTCCAGAAGAGGGAGGAACCGTAATCCTGACCACTCGGAGAACCCCTTGGAGTTAAAGGTAAGCTTGAGGAGATTTAGAAGGGTAAAAAGGCTTTTATATAGAGTTAGGGACAATGTTAGAGAATTGTGTATAATTTTATTTATTAGATCGGTGGCACTTATATATATATTTAACTGTAGAGTACACTTGTTTTTAGGATGGTCCTGATGGTAATCGGAGGTCCATTAACCAACCTAGACCCACCATTGTGAATTTCAACCCTACAAAACCCCTCGTCAAAACCCTTACTCTTCGCTTTCTCTACAGAAGAAGTTGGCAAAAACCCCTCATTCCGAAAACAGTTCCTTTCATTTCTCGCAGAGATGAATCCAATCGCAGCAGCAGAAGAACGAATTGTATCAGAGAGAATGAGAAGAAAACTGAACGAAGTTAACATTGAAGCACAGAACCAGCTCTCAGGAATACAAGACCATGTCAATTTCACTCTCCAGGTTCATAAAAAAAAAAAACCCCTTCTCTCTATCTCTTCAATTCCAATCACCCCAACCTTCTTGGGTGTCTTTGGAGATCTGGGTCGCTTCTGTTTCTCTTAATTTTTACATTTTCTTTCTGGGTATTTGTCCTTTCTTTGAGTAATTGCTTAAATTGGGTGGTTGCAGCAAGCCTACTTCAAATGCGCCTACGATTGCTTCGACAGAAGAAGAAAGCAAGAAGAGATTAGTAACTGCGTCGAGCACTGCAGCGTTCCTGTTTTGAATGCCAACAATTTGGTTGAGGATGAAATGGCTAAGTTTCAGGTAACTAAAAAAAAAGTAGTTAGTTCTTTGTTACATTTGATGTTTGGGTGTTTGCTTTTGTTTTCCGAAACATATAAGAAAATCGCTTCTCTCATTGAGCTTGGAAATGGGTTTCCTCTATTTTGTTGAGAATTAAACAACACAACCAATTTTGGAAAAGTATTTCTATTCTGTTGCTGGCATCTGTACTTGCCTCATTATCATCAGCTTAGCTTTATTTGATCAATATAGGTCGGCTAGAAGCGTCTTACTGTCTGTCTCTGGGTGTATATATGAAAGTGTTAAAGTGTCTTATTTGTGGCTATGAGAGGAATGCGAGTAACCTAGAGAAACATAAAGAGAGCACTAGCGTGTTTGGATGTATGGTGAATTGAAGTAAAGTGAGGTGAAGCCTCCATTAACATAAGACAAATGGGTCATATCAAAGTACACAAATTCAAAATTTCCTCCTTTTTTTTAAAAAAGAAAAAAATGAACCTCCTTTCTCCACTAAATGACAATAAAAAAATTCTCTTTTTACACAAAAAGTCAAAAAGATTCCCTATCAAGCTACTAAAAACAAAAGATCATCATAATCCATTACTTTTTATTCTCTCTTGATTTAATGCTTCACCTAACTTTATTTCTATTCACCAGGATGATATCCTGTGACATGCATCCCCTAGAAAGTATATTTTGATAGGCTTCTGTTGTATGATCAACCTAGTTAGTTATGCATTGGTTAGGTTAGGTTATGTTTGTTGGTTTTGAAGGATTTAAAAGATATAAAATGGGGTTTGAATTTGCTTATGTAGGTGTTGTGAGGGACCTTTTCCTTGTCCAATATCTATTAAACTTGAATGCACATTATATTAGGAAATAGGAAGTGCTTATGAAGGCTTGTGAACAAACCTAAAAAATCCTTTGGGAAGAATTTGGTAGAATTTTCTGGGAAAGATTCTTTCGTGCATGCTTGTTGAGTTGCACTGAGTTGAGTCAATTTTATTTTGGTGTTGCACGGTGTGTACATGCTTTTGTGTGCGAGACTCACACGTGGCTATGGTGCTTAGGCTCCCTCCTAGGCCTATGAAATTTTGTTTCCCATTCCTTTCCTTTTAGCTATTGTAGGTATGGTTCGGCTGTACCATACTTGCGGGTATTGTCATTGGCCACCTTTGAGGTAGCGCATGTTAGAGTTCCACATGACAGTGGTGGTCTGGCTCATAGTTATCAGAATCCTACGATTCGTATTCCGAATTCCGATTCGTATCCCAAATCTTAAGGAAAACGATTTGTATCTATGTAATGAATCCCATTTAAAAATGAATCTTAGGATTCATTGAATCCTACGATTTGATACTCGTTTCATTGAATCTTACGATTCAAGCGATTTGACTAAGCGAGAATGGCTATAGCCAATAAGCTAATATTAATAATCTTTTACCTTTTTTCTTTCTTTATTCTCTCTTTCTTTTATTGCTTGTATTTTTAAAAGGTTATTTAGTAGTTAACGAAACCTCGTAATAATTTTTTACACCTTTGATAAGGTTTTAAAGATGAATAAAGAACATGCATTTAACTAAAGCATTCAACTGTCCGTATGGTGCTTGTTTATATCTTCTTCTTTTTTAATCTATTTTGGTTTTTTTTCTTCATGAATACTTTCTTAACTTTAAGAGATATCCTACCATGTAAGATTGATGGTTTGGGTTTTATTTTATTTTTATATTCTGATTTAAAGATAATAAAAAATCTATATTGATATTTTAAACTTATTCAACTATATGGAATAATATATGTCATGATGCTCTTGATATGATTGTATGATAGACTTGTTATTATATTTATACTACTATAGATGGAAAAATGGATGGTTATGAATAATTACTTTTTTTTTCTTTTTCTTTTATTTTTTAATTATTTTCATTTTTATTAGAAAAATAAAAAATCCTACGATTCACGATACGATTCGCGATTTGATTCGATTCATGGGTATGAACGATTTACGATATGATTCCAATTTTGAAAACTATGGTCTGGCTTCTCTAGAAGGCTTCTCTAGAAAGCTTCCTTGCTTCCCGTGGCAGCCTTTTCTTTTCTTTTTTTTTTATCCCTTCTCTTTCTAGAAATGATCTTTCTCCTTCATAACTTTATTTCCTTTAATTTTGTTCAACTTTGGGCAAACTAGTAATCTGCTGGGTGTACCAGTGGGTCTAGATTGTGTGTTCACCTGATCTAGTCTGTTGATTGTGACAAGAAGTGCCGGTATATATCCCAAGGATAAAGGAGCTGTGATCTAGTGTACCTAGAGCATAGTTACCTAATTCGTTCCTGTAGGTGCCGAATCACGAACTATTCAAATCAAATAATTCATGATTCGATTCACTTGAATTCGGGATTCTCATAATCTTCTGTTCGATGGAGTTCGTTACTGCTGCAGTTAGCAGGAAGGAGTGGGAAACGATGTGTCAACATATCTTTCTCAAAACATGACATGATACACGTGTTACCATCTAAAGGTTTAACAGCAATCATAAAGGGTGGCCCAGTGGCCCCATCCAAATATAAATTTTTTGTTGGATTCTCTGTCAGAAACATAATCATCTAGTGGGGCTTGCTGAATGGCCAACATCTGATGAATGGCCAACATATAGTCAGAAACATAGTCATCTAATTCTTTCCATTGAATGGCCAACATCTGATGACTCATATATTTTATCAATGGCTAATTCATCAAGCCTTATTTTTTATGGCAGGCCCATAGGGCCACTCCTCGTGTGTAACGCCCCACCCTACACGCATGCATGATATTGTTCAGTTTGGCTCACGGGCCTCACGGTTTTGTTTCTGGCAGGCCTCAACCCACCAAAAGGCCTAATGCAAGGTAAGGGTGCAAGCTCT
Organism: Cinnamomum chago; assembly: GCA_038049695.1. NCBI lineage: Eukaryota > Viridiplantae > Streptophyta > Magnoliopsida > Laurales > Lauraceae > Cinnamomum > Cinnamomum chago. The sequence goes on from CP142454.1 coordinate 76,528,910, forward strand.
ATATATAATCCCAGTAACCTGCCAGTCCTCTTGGCCCGCCCACATGGAAACCCGCCCACTTGCGCAGGGACTCACACTCGAACTAGTTGGGAGTCGGGTCTGATACCATTTGTAATGCCCTACCCTACACGCATGCATGATATTGTCCGCTTTGGCTCATGGGAGTCCAACTCAATCTTGTCTCACGGTTTTAAAAGGCCTCATGCAAGGTAAGGGTGCAAGCTCTACATATAATCCCAATTACTTTCCTCTCTATAGTCGATGTGGGACTCCAGGGCGTCACATCGTGCCACATGCCTACCATCCTACTTAGGCAAGGCAAGTTTATGTTAAAATAATGCAATATGGAGCAATCTGGAGGTGGGATGTCTACGTACGCTAGCTAGAAAGACAGCTAGGAAGTGATTTGACTGGATTTATATCAATTTTGAATTCAAATTCTCCCTGAATTTAGAGAGATTTAAGCTTACCTATTTTAATTCATTGTGTTTGTGCCTACATCTTGAATGCTCCAGTTTTCTAATCTACGAGTGATCAAGCTAATGTTTTTTTTTTTTCTTAAACAAAACTAATGTTGTTGTTCAACTCTAATTCAAGTGAAATGTCATATGAAGATAACACATCATATGATGGTTACATCCGGTATTTAGGATTTCATATATGGCCCACACTAATTAATTTATAGAGTATAAAGGCCTTCCTTTTGACACAAAACTAGACGTGGTCATGATGGAGTTTGTAGGGCCATATTGAGACATTGAGCCCCGAGTAGACAGGAGAGATTGAAAGGCCTCACTTCCATATGCAGGCTCACTGATCAGATGGGACATCTTTTGTTTGAATTAGTGTTGCTTTTATTATAAGTTTTCATGAAACATCATTTTTACCTTTTGCAAAATCTAAGAATTTTTGTAAATCAAATTATACTATCGCCAACTATATTGAATTTTATACTCGAATTAGTTCAATGAGTTACTTGAACTCGAATTGCAAATCAAGCGAATCAGAAAACGAATTAACTGAACCTACTCCATCGAATTTTTTAATGTAGTGCTAAAGAGCAAAAAGATGCCTGATGCATGGAGGAAAAGTTTTCTTATACCCATATACAAGAACAAAGGAGATATTCAGAACTGTGCGAACTACCGCGTGATTAAATTAATGAGCCATACAATGAAATTATGGAAGAGAATTATTGAGAGAAGACTACGAAGAACAACAAACATTTCAGAGAATCAATTTGGTTTCATGCCTGGGAGATCAACCATGGAGGCTATCTGTCTCCTAAGAAGGTTAATGGAACAATAATAGAGCAGGTCAGAGAGATTTACATATGGTGTTCATTGACTTGGAGAAGGCCCATGACCGGGTTCTTAGGGAGATTCTATGGAGAGTACTGGAAAAGAAAAGAGTGTGTGTCGCATATATTGAGGCGATAAAGAATATGTATAATAGAGCCGTGACATCTATAAAAACGACTGGCGGAGAGACTAAAGAGTTTCCTATCACGATTGGTCTACACCAAGGCTCAGCGTTAAGCCCGTACTTGTTTGCCCTAGTTATGGATGAGATTACAAGACATATTCAGGATGAGGTGCCGTGGTGTATGCTATTTGCAGATGACATTGTTTTAGTGGATGAGACGAGAGGAGTGAATGCTAAGCTAGAATTGGGGCGGAAAACGTTAGAAACAAAAGGGTTTAGGCTAAGTCGATGCAAGACGGAATATATGGAATGCAAGTTTAATCAAAGTAGGACACCTGGTAACTTAGAAGTAAGTTTGGGCATACAAAAGATTGTAGAGAAAGAAAACTTTAGGTACCTTGGATCTATGGTGCAACAAGATGGAGAGATTGATATTGATGTAAGTCACATGATTCAGGCTGGGTGGACCAAATGGAGGAGTGCTTCGGGGGTCTTGTGTGATCGGAAAGACCCCCTCAAGGTTAAAGGAAAGTATTATAAGGTGGCGGTACGTCCAGCATTGTTATATAGATCAGAGTGTTGGGCAGTAAAACATAATCATGTTAAGAAGATGAAAGTTGCGGAGATGAGAATGCTAAGATTGATGTGCGGGATCACAAGGAGAGATAGGATTATGAATGAAGAGATTAGGGGCAAACTAGGAATAGCACCGATTAAAGATAAAATGAGAGAAAATCGACTGAGATGGTTCGGCCATGTTAGAAGGCGCCCAACGGAGGCACCTGTTAAAATGTGTGAAAGCATGGAGATTGCCCGGAGTAGGAGAGGGAGAGGGAGAGGGAGACCCAAGAGAAGTTGTAAAGAAACTATTAAACATGACCTTGCCTACATGGATCTAACGGAGGACATGGCCCTAAACAGATTTGATTGGCGTCGTCAAATCCATATAGCCGACCCCACCTAGTGGGAAAAGGCTTGGTTTGGTTTGGTTTATATATCAAATTGCGAACTGCAAATTCGAACCTGAATTGATCGAATTGCGAATATGGTACATATGGTCTAGAGATCATCCATGTGAGGGAATCTGTCTATAAGATAGCATTACTGGAACGTTCTTCGGCTCTTATCTACTTGAAGCCAATTATCTGTCTCAATTTTTGGATTTTATTTTCTACTCATTTTTTGGGATTTCCCAACCAGTAATGTTATCATTAGACTAGTCACTATCCAACAATGTGGCCCTATCCCATATATTTAGGGTCACCTTCATGAGATGAGTTCTACCTTTCCACTTGCCTTATTCGAATCTATGTCGTAAACAATATAGAAATTTTGGCCTAGTAATTTTCTATTTGGTCAGGATCGTGATTTAATCAATAAGAGAAATGATTACATTCTGGAGCAAAGGATGTGTTATTGGGTTACATTGTGAAGGTGTCAAGAAACTTAATCTATTCAAGCATGGGTCCACATAGTTAACAACCTTAGAACTCCTATTTGACCTGCAAACAAGGATCAAAATAGTGGTTGCGGTGGGCGTAGGGCCAGTAGCCAAAACGCTACGTAGCGACCGTCGAATGATACGTAGTGGTAGCGGGGATACGTAACGGCGTAGCGGTGTGAATCGAAAAGGTTGTCAACAAATTTTGAAAAAAATACCCAGAAAATCCAGAATATTGGAAAATGTTAGAATTTGATGATTATTTTTCTATAATAAGTAAGATAGAGGGGAGTAGCGGTCCCTTCAATGCATAAAAATTCTGTATCGTTGAATGATTATTAAAAAACAATATTGATGTAATTTTTTTCATGTATTCATGTTGGTTAGCCATATAAAATATAGCCAACGGTTCAGATCTTCATATAAGCGCGCCCCCCCCCCCCCCCCCACCCAAAAAAAAAAAAAAATTTATATAATGATTCACGGTTTTTTTGCAAATATCTTGAAATCCGTAATGTATCAACAGTTGAGTTTTGGTATGGTGGCTACTCAGTATTTTCAAGAGTTTGTATGGTTCAGATTACAGTTTGTGGCCCCACAATTGAAGAAAAAATGAGGCAAATAGTGTAACGCCCCAATTCCGGATACCGATATACTCGTTCGATTTCCTGAAATTGGCGCGCTACTTCCCGGAAAATCCGAGAACTTCCAAGATCGTAGGCCGCAGTGAGGTCCAATTTAAAACTTTTTGACCAACATAGTTATAACATTTAAATTGCGGAAGCATAACGATTTAAACAATGCGGAAGCAATAGTATCGAGATATAAGTTTAAGTGTGAGCAAAACATAGTCTATTAAATGATTCAATGTAAATTCAAAGTTATACATTTTCCATTCTACCCTTCTCACTACAAATGTCACTCAAAACCCAAAATAACATAAACTCTCAGAACCCTGGAATGTACTCCTCGCCCTCCGGCTCGACGTCCGTGTCGGCCGGGCCCCAAGCGTACTCTCCTGCCACGGGTGCCTCCACTAAGGCTAATGCGTCGTCGGGAATCTCTGGGTCAAGGCCTAAGCACCATAGAATGGGTCAGATCTAAACGATCTGGCAAGATACAGTATACTACTAACATAGAACATATATATCAAAGGGAGTAAAGACAGGTACATAATTAAATGAGTAACAAAGGAAGTGAACTAGGCAGTTGTGCATTTAAATCATAAGGAATCAGTATAAATAGAAACATCTAAACTACTATAAACAAGGTGGCACATTCACACGAGCTGGAATACCGCGGGATATTATGCCGCGGCCCTCCCATACTGAACACAGTCGCGGTGGGGAATCTCACCAGGGAATAACTAATCCCGAACATCACTCATCATCTCATCACTCCAGATCGGCATGGTATGACACCTTGCCGTCTTAACCACACAGCTCATCATGATAGCTTCACCATACTCAACTAGCTCCTACCGGGGATGATCAGTCCACAGGCTGAGCTTAAATCAACCGAGTGAATGTTCATGCCGACTCGAGAATAACTCTAAGGTCTGTGTCTGTCTAGGCTTTGCCTTGCGTGAACAAGGTCCTAACAATATCCCTAAGAGGTCCAAACATCTCAACACAGTCTCTGGATCTCATTCAAGGTCCAGGCCCACTCGTTGGATCCATACCAAGGCCCATCAGTACATGGCCTGGTCTAAAACCGTCCAAACGAGGCAACCAATCCATCTACTACTGACAATCGGTTCCATCATAATCCATATAACTTAACAGTCCAATAGAACTACCTCTTCCAGCTAAAGGGTTCACATCTCCACACTTAGGCCCAGTAAGGGCCCGCCTAGACACAGACACGGGTCAATGATCTTCGAAACCACATTATCGGGTCACCTCTAGATACCCTAGGTTCAGGTCTTCCAATTATGATTAATTAACGGTAAACAGCTATTCTAAGATCTAAGAACGACATAGTAAAATAACAGTGAAGTATAAACTTCACTCAGAGAATCAACGGGAAAAGCAACGGTCCAATCCTAGGTAAATGGGCCACTTTAGGTTCGGGTCTATCTCCGGTAATTCGATCTCTAAATGATGTCATTAATGCCGTAAAATAATGTATTTGGTGCTTAGTTGATTAAAGGCATTGTTGACAACTTTTAGGGTTCGAATCATCTTAGATAATCAACCAAAACACTAAACAGTGGGCCCCGCGAGTCAAGGTTGAGCCACACCATTGACTCGGGCTTGGATCACTGATAAACGTTCATTTGGATGGTCAATGGGCCCCACAACTGTTCATAACTCCTAAATGTTGAAAACTGGAACAATCAGGGTTTTCCAGGTGATCCTGATGTGTTGTGAGCTCGGTTGATCACCTGGCCGGGTGGATCAACCGAGTGCACTGACTAACCTGAGTCAGGCCTCCTGGAAGACTTAATTCATTTCTAAAGGTTTCCAGCGTGTCCGGTCAAACACCTGGCCTGGGTGATTGACCGCATACACCAAAAACCCTAGAAAGATGGATGTCCCAGCTTTACACATTTTCTACTGTAAATCCTAAGTATCAGGTCATCTTTTCCATGAAATTTCAGTCACTGAGCTCGGTCCTGCACTGAGCTCGGCCATGCACTGGTCTCGGCCATGCACTGCACTGCACTGGTCTCGGCCATGTACTGAGCTCGGTCCTGCACTGGTCTCGGCCATGCACTGCACTGTACTGGTCTCGGCCATGTACTGCACTGGTCTCGGCCATGCACTGCACTGCACTGGTCTCGGCCATGCACTGCACTGCACTGGTTTGGGCCATGCACTGCACTGCACTGGTTTCGGCCATGTACTGCACTGGTCTAGGCCATACACTGCACTGCACTGGTCTCGGCCATGCACTGCACTGCACTGGTCTCGGCCATGCACTGCACTGGTCTCGGCCATGCACTGCACTGCACTGGTTTCGGCCATGCACTGCACTGGTCTAGGCCATGCACTGCACTGCACTGGTCTCGGCCATGCACTGCACTGCACTGGTCTCGGCCATGCACTGATCTCGGCCATACGCTGGTCTCGGCCATGCACTGATCTCGGCCATGCACTGATCTCGGCCATGCACTGGTCTCGGCCATGCACTGAGACCAGTTTTCAGGTTTTCTCCATTTCAACCCGTTTTTCCACCAAATCACTTACAATCAGTCCCAAACTTCACCAAATCATCTCCAAACATCAAATAACTCTAATGCCCATTAATTTACATCCTTGTGGCCCATTGATCTTCCAAATGGGGGGTGAAACCCCCATCCATCAATGCCAATCCATCCCATAAACAAACAACTAAGCTCAGGTAGAATTTCTATGACTAATTAGTGACAATCATGAAATCAAACTACAGAAATCAAAGGAAAGACAACATATATTCTAAGTTAACAGTAAGATGCACTTGCCTTTTAGCTTGAGAGAGAGATTTGTAGAGAGAAAGAGCAATAGAAGAGAACCCAGCTGAACCAGAGGAAGTGAAGAAGAAGATAACCCAGCTGCTGTAGCAGTGGCCCCAGCACACAGTAATCTCAGAAATGAGGGAAATGAGGGAGAGGAAGTGAAGAGAAGGTGTAGTGGCTGTAGCAGCTCTAAGGAGAACTCAGCACAGCAGTAGTCTCCCAGTGAAGAAAAGAGAGAGGAAGAAGAAGAAGTGGCAGCTGCTGTAGCTCCAATGGGTTCCAGCAACAGTCACAGCTGCAGAGTCTTGGAGAAATGAAATGGGAAGGGGAGATGGGGTAATAACAACAGCTCTTGGAAAATTCCAGCAGAACAGTAGCAGAGAAGAAGCAGTTGCAGCACAGCCCAGGGGGAAACAGAGGAAGAGTTCCAGCAGAGGTTCAGCCCAGTAGAGAGGATGAAGAGAAGAAGATGAGGTAGTGGGGTAGTGGCTGATGCAGAGGAGGAGGAGAGATGAAGGAGAAGGGTTGCAACAGCTGTAAGATGCTCCCAGCACAGTCACAGTAGAATGCTTAGCTCAATACGTTGGAAGAGGAAGGAGGAGAAGAGAGTTGCAATGGGAGTGAAGACAGTTGGGAGTTTTCTTGGGAAGGGGGCTGGAGGTTTTCTTGGGAAAGGGGTTAGCTTAGGTTTTAGGGTTTTGGGGATAAGAGAGGTTTTATAGTTTTAAGGGGGGTGACTAATTACCATCTTAGCCCTAGGGTTTTCATGTAGTTAGGGTTAGGGCTGGGGGTAGTTGGGTCATTAGGCTGGAAGCTTCTAGAGAGGGCACCCTTTGCACTAACCCAACCTTAATTAGTTAATTAAACTCTATTAATGGCCTAACTAGCACTAATAGCCTAGGTTTAGCACTAACACCCAATTAATTGAAAATTCTACTCAACTAAGCTAATCTAACTAGAAGCTAGGAGAATCTAACTAATCTCTCTAATAACCCCTAATTAGCACAAATAAAGAGTAATTAACCAAGATTAGCAAAGATTAGTAGAGATTAGTAGGGATTAGTAGTAATTAGCAATAATTAACCAATAATTAACATAGATTAGCAATAATTAGCTAAGATTAGTATAATTAACCAATAATTAGCATAAATTAAGATTAATTAGCGTATAAAATAGCATTTAGAGGGCCCACCAAGGGTGGGACCTCACAAATAGACACCCCAAACCCAGTTAGTTTGGCCAAGGACATCAACGGTGGATCAGTTTTCAGGAAATTCCTCGAGATCCACAAAGAATCAAAGACTAATTTTTGAACCCATAGCCGTTTTTGGCTTTCCAAAGAGGGCCAACGGTTTGGATCATGATTACGGGCCCCACTAAAGTCCAGAAATTAAGATCAATGGCTGTCGTTTTTACAAAAATCTCGAGATCCGTGATATATCAACGGCTGAAATTTCACTGATGGGCCGTTTTGGGCCTTCTTAATACTTCTAATGGTTTGGATCATGATTGAGGGTCCCAGTTTTGAAAAAAAAAAAGAAGAAAAAAGCGTGACAACAAAACTGCCACCCAAAAGCACTGTCCATGCCATCTCTTCCTGCTTCAGAGATGCTCATTTGTTTCAAGTGGGGACGTTTTCTTTGCTGCGTCAAATAGATGATTTTCCTCTTTATGTGGATTGAAATAGATATGCTAAAATAATTCCCAAACGCTATAAATGCGTTTTGAATCCTCTTTAAGATAATAAGATGTTGAAAATAGATATGCCAAACAAGCACTAAGTTAGATTCTATCATACATTTCTAAATTCATAATTCAAATAAGCAATTTAATACAACTGTATATAGCAAAGGATATATAAATTATAAAAAAAATACTTAAATAAAGTTTTAAGTTCAAACTAAATAATAGATTACCTTTTATCAAAACAAACATTGTGTTTTTGTTGAGTGTAGAGAAAAGAATACCTCTACTAAAGGGGGTGTCTACCTAAATAAGAGCGCTTAAGAAGAACTCTCTATATTGACTATGTAATTCGGTGAGATCATGTATTTTTTGGTGTTCCTTTAAGCATAAAAGGGTAGAAGAGTTGCGTAGAAATGTTATTTGGAGAGAAGAAGAAAAGAAATAAGTCTTATTATGCATTTAAAATTTTTTTGTATAGTAGAAATATGGCCGTAGCGGGCCCGCAGCAGCCGTAGCGGACCGTAGCTCTACGGGTGTGAGCGGTGCTAAATTCCATTTAGCATAGTGGTCTTCACTGCTACACCCGATATAGCGTAACGGCCGCTATTTTGATCCATGCCTGTATGTCCATAATTTGGATTATTATCTAGCGTATAATTGCTAGATTTGTTAGTTTAGTTATTAAATGATTGGCAGTGGTATATATTCTAGCATCATTGAAAAGTATGAATCTCATTATTCACTATTTTCACTTCTAGTTATTTTGCTCATCGCCCTTCTTGTGTGTTTCTTCTTTATCGAGTGAATGTGACTGCCTACAAAACTGGAGCACCTGACTCAAGCTGAACCAAGGAGAAGGAACCTGGAATCCCTCTTCCCCGGGACTTGAACTCTTACATAAATTTTGAACTTGTATTGAGCTCAAAATTAAATCCATCATTGTTTGGTTCTATGCCCAGGTTTCAATCCCTATGCCACTCTTCCCACTCGTGTGGGCTTCTCTTCCCACGTATGTAGGCTCTCCTTCCCATGGTGTGCTTTGTACCAACCAAGCAACAAAGCTGACTTGTGAAAAAAGAGTCAGAAAGCAGTACTTTGCACAAATTGTTTGTAAGCTAGGGTACCAGGTTTTTCACTTGCTTTCTCATTACATGTGAGAAAGTCACCTTTGCTTTTACTGGTCATCTTGTAATATTATTAAAGAATGGAAAATGTCAAAGGTTCAACTTTAAAAGGTACCAACTATGTAATTGTGTTGGTTTAGTTTCTTTTCACAATCAAAGCTTAAGAATGAGGCAACTGTAATAACCAAGGGCATCCCTTAGTACTGTAGAATCCCACTTTGGTCTGTATAAATTCTGATAAGCACCTCGCCTTTATCATTTATAAGGGCCCTCCAGTTCCAATGAACCTTGGTTCCCAATGAAAACTATATAGTATAAGAGAACAATATTGCACACAAAAAAACCCCAACAAAAAATGGCGGAAAAGCAACCGAAGCCAAAAAAGAAAGAGAGCCAAAGCCCCCAAAAAATGGTATAAACCCAAAACGAAGAACAGATTACGAAGGAGCATAAATGATCAAAGAAGATTTAAGAACTCCCTCTTTGGCAAGCTGATCCGCTTCTGCATTGCTTGATCGCATATATGAAGGAAAGAAATGTTTAAATCACCCAACAGCTAAACCACCTCTTCTATGATATCTGCATTAAGCTATTAACTTTGGTAAGTAGATTCTTTAAATAGGTTCAGTGTGCACATCATATGATGTCCAATACTTTGTTTGTGGACTTTTTCCATAGTAGTCAATTCCGTTCCGGTCCCTGTTCCAATTTGACCCTGTAATGGAACGTTTCGCCATTCCGGTTAATTATGGCGTTCACTTCCAGAGAAGACAATTGAAAAATGAATAAAAAAATAAAAGAATACCTAAAATTGAAAAAATAGTTTAAGGCTAAAATAATACTAAGAATGCATACTTATATCACTTACATTAAACAGAATGCATACTTATATATATCACTTACATTAAACAACAGGTTACAATTGACCATTTTCTAGGTTTCACTATATACAAATGTACGTATAAAACATGGGCCAGAATTGGGACTGGAATGGACTGAAATGACCATCATAGACTGGAATTAAGAACCTGGAAACTTTTAGGGGGGTATTTAGTTTCGCCAGAGGCCAATTCCAGAAAGTTCCGGCAGGAATTGACCGAAATGGAATGGAATTGACAACTATGCTTTTCTTCCTTTAATATCCATTATGTATTTGGATACTTGATCCTTATTTCACTTGGGTAACAAAAATCAAAATTTAGTTTTTTTTCTTCCCCTAATTGGTAATGTGACTTTAACCTATAACCTCCACCTTCTACAACCCACTTCCTCAAAATTTAGTATATTTCAATGACCTTCTATCCTTCCATCCAAAGGAGAGGAAAGAACCACTTAAATTCGGCAACTTTTCCAATAGTTTTTTCTCTAACAAAAAGGTTTGTGGTCCATGCAGCTTCAATTGCCATTTGTATATTGCTGTGCTTTTATAAGCGTGTGGGCCTTACACCTCTGGGCTTGCCTTGAGGTGAGGAAACTCCCCAGGCTCAAGTCTGAAGCATGGCATGTATTTGAGGCTTATGCTTCACTGTATGGGGCATATTTAAAGGCATATGCCCTAGATCAAGAGTTTGTTTCATTATGCTCTAGATCTGGGGGCATTCATTTCATTAACACATCTCATTGTTAAGTAAAAGGGCAATTTATATTAAGTGCTTTAAAGTTCCTTTTTAGTTTAAGATTGTTGTAATTTGGGTTAACATGTCAACCCAACCAAAATCGACTGTTTTCTATGTATATTAATATATTTGAATTTTATGCAATAATCAATCAATCAATTAATTAAAAAAGGTGTGTTCATGAGGCTTATGCCCCATTCTTTGTGCCTCATGTTTTGTGCAATTGTAATGCCTTGCCTCATGCCTCAACATTTTAGAACATTGCTATAAAGGAAGAGAAGAAACCAAAGTGACTGAGGAATTGTACAAGTCTTCTTTTACCAGATAATTCAGTGTGTGCAAGACAAGATGATCCTTTTATAGTATATATAGTGTATTAGTGTGGATTTTTTTTAAACTTATATTTTAATCTTTGTATTTTATATAATCCACTCCAGATACTGTTTTGATCTCGGGAAAGAATGTAAATAGAATAAAAATAGTGAAAAGAGTTCCTAATCTTCAGAGAGCTCATAATATAGTACAGAGTTTGAAAGGTGGACATTAAAGAGATCAAGTTTATAAAGTTTTGAAAGGTAGACATTAAAGGGTTGAGGCGGTTTGAAGAAATTGCAGTAACATGATTGTATGGATCTTTAAAAATGTGCATTGGATCATATGGACCTTAGGCATGATTTATAGAAGTTGATTTAAGCAAGATTTTGGTTTCTCATATGAAGGCCATCTTACATGTGTCAAGTGAAGCCCGAATGTTATGAAATTGGTTATGAAGAATCAATGAGTCTGCTGCTTTTCAACAAGCCCAAGATTGTACAATTTGAACAAGAAATAGGTTAAGTTATGGCCATTTCTGATTATGTAAATCTTAGTGAAAGGATTTAGTAGTAGTTTGGCCATTTTAAGTAATCAATTATTGTCGTTAATGTTGAATGTCTTGGAGATTTAATGGCTGTGACTAGAAGTTACATTTGGTTTTGTTAGAGATTGGCTTATAAAAAAAACTGTAAAGAAGAGAAGGGGGGGCTCTTGGAAATTATTCTTTTTTTTTTTTTTTTGGAATGATGCTCTTGGAAATTATTCATTTTTATAGAAGTCAAATCTTTGAGAAGATATTAGTGATTCCAATAAGATGAAGATAATACCAATTAAGGATTGGCTTAGGTTTGTATCTTCCATAGCAAGGCCTGGTGTGAGTTGAAGGTGATGAAAGAGATGCTTATTGTTAAAGAAACACTTAAATACTTTAGAGGAAGGATGGCTTAAACATAAAAATGATGTGAGATTGACAAATCATTTGCCTTTTCAACGAGGACAATTATTCTGTTATGTTGGGCACAATGTATTAAGAAATGTTGGAACTTGGGATCTGTACTGACATTATGGAGAGACCTTTATTTATCTTTTAATTATTCATGATTTTATTGTGGAATTATAACCCTCCATTTCTATAGATCTAGTTGTTGTTTCTCTCTTCGTTTTATTCAGTGTCATGCCCTTTTGTAGCAATATATACGGTCTCTTTTGATCATGCTGCATATATATAGAGGAACTACGGATCTGTGAGCTGCAGGAAGTCTCCCTCGGCACATTGAGCACCTCGAAAACAATGTGGGGGTTGTTTTTCTGCCTTTGCCAGAAGCAATGTTCAGTGTCGTCCATAGTATAGAAGTCAAAAGTTCTTTTCCTAATAGAGGAATGCAGTCCAGCTGTAGTGGGGCACTTGGGGCCACCTTTAATCACCCACGTGCACACAGGCACACGCGCGCGCACACACATATTGGCACTAAGCCAACTAGACACTCACCTTTATTCATCGTTGGATTGAATCTCAAAAAAATTATCGTTGAAAGGTTGTTAAAGGGTTTGGATAATCTAATGGTCCTATTTTTTTGTGAAACCCTCATCCATGATGAGGCTTTTCCATTCCTCTCCTATTCTCGCTGTTGGCATTTGCTTAGGTGGGGACCACAATCTGGACTGCTGCTTGGAGAAACTTCCCTTGCGCAAATATTAGATGGTGATCCATTTTGTTTTTGTTTAGGACAGGCATAATACTATACCATGTTATTTTAGATGCTGTTTTCCTGCTTTTTCAGCACCCGAATTGCAATATTCATATCTTGTGGAAGAGTGGGAGAAACACTATCCCATCTAAAGCAGTTCCTATTTTCCATGCCCACTCCATGGTGAAATAGATGACCAGCAGCCATCCTTACCAAATATAATTGAGCCAATTGCAGTTTGGGGCACATCTACATCTTTAATATACTTCTGTTTTTTGTTTTGTCATACCCTCCTTTGTCTCTAAAGCAAAAATCTCACTGCCAACAATGGTTGAATCACCATGCAGGAACGAATGAACAGGTCTCTGATGGTTTGTCAAGACAAGTTTGAAGCAGCCAAACTACAGCAGCTGAAGACAGGAGCCATGACTGACTTGGAGTCTTGTGTGGACCAAGCAATTCAAGACAGCATTCAGGTGCTGCCTCATATCGTTGATCGACTGAAGGCCTCTCTTTCTCTGAATAGTTTCAGTGAACAGTGATAGCGTTTCTTGTCGGAGATTTAAATCTTCAACATTTGAAGAGATGAACGGAGCTAGTCAAGGAATATCATACTTCCTTTTTCAATGAAGAAGGCTTAGGATACATACAGGTTTCAATTCTATTAAAAGATTTTGTTTATTGGCCAAATTTTTTTATGCCCATGAGCTCTTCAGGTTTTAAACTTGATTTGATAGGCCTTATTACTAATGCTAGAAACAGCTCGTGTTTTTGCTGTTGCATCTTCTAAAACATCATCTAAAAACTGTATGTTCTTCTGAGGTGTTACTCAAACACTGTTCTCTAATTATTTGAGCTGGATTGAGTATCGGATCGGATGACATTACATTCATCCTGGAGGAATTCTGAACTTCTGAAACATTAATGCATTCTTATCAACATTCAGCTGTTGTATAATTAGCTTAGAATATTCAATTTGTTCTCCTGAGTTCCATGGTTCAACTTGGTGTCACCAGAGAGTTTCTCTATAATCCTGGCCAAGTACTTTGGTCGGAGATCACAAATCCAAATAAGTTACAGCCGTTGGAACAATTTTTTTTTTTCAAAAGATGCATCTAACCGTTGGCGAAATATTCACCTACAGGAACGTCCATCTGGAGGTCTATCAAGCAAGGGGCATGTAAAGAAGCTGGCCCTCACTACTTAAAAGCACTTGCCAACAATGTCACTGGTCCGGTATGTGGGAACATCTGCAGGAAATAGAGCTGCTAACTCTTGATATATGGGCTCTATTTTCCATTCACGGAATTCCCATAATATAGATCCCAGTTATTCTGTTTGGTTGAATGTGGACAGTTGTTGCTATACTCTGGGGGTCATCGTAGAAAGGCGGCCCCTTTTTTTCAAATTCTCAGAATTAGCAGCAGATATCACTACATATTAGAAGATCATCTGTAAGATCCACACATAAGGGTTCATCATACAGCGAAAACATTGGTTCTCACTTAAAAAAGGTGTTGGAAATATAGGCTGACAGATAACAAGGTGTGCCATTTGTATCAGCCAGTATTGGGGTTGTAATGGTAATGGTGTCTTTCCCAGCTGCCAGGGAGGGTCAAACAGGTATACTTTTAGGCAGTCACCAAGGTGCCAGTCTCTTGCAAAAAAAAGAAAAAAAAAGGGTGCTAGTTACAGGCCTTATTCTAGTGGCATTTGGCATGCTGATTGTCCGCTGACTATACAAAAGGGTGCGAGTCATTATAATCCCTTGCTTGACATGTGATCAATATAATGATGGCCCTAGACTCCAGTGTTTGTTCTTTCTTTTAATACCCTAGCTAAGGGGGTGGGGACCCATCGAACCCACACCAGTGGTAGAGCCCTCGGGTGAGGGAAGTTAAGTCTCAAACCCTGGGTAGCCAGGCGAGAACTTCCACGCCTTACCACTAGGATAAGTCTCCTTACCACTATTTCAAGCAGGTTGTATTATTAAGCTGGGCCATGTTCATTGACTTGTTCAGTCTGTCATCCGGTCCAGCCATTTATGCCTGGTCCACACCTTTCTTCTCTTCAGCACTTGGATGGCTGCCCTCGTCTGGGCAGTGGGTAGTACCCATAAAACTTATTGAATAGGATAAGTTGTTTCAATAGATGACTTAGCTCCGAGAAAAAAAAATAAATGGAATGAATGCCATGCCCGAGCCATTTTCATGAACAGTTAAGACTCTGCGCAAAAGGAGCCTAGACTGGAGGACTTGCTGGAAGCAATGACAACCATGTTGTTTGAAAGGTCTCCATGAATGACTCATGCAGAAAAATGGTAATCATTTGATTGCGGAAGGTAAATTTTTAAGAGCCTAAGTTGTCCAAATTTTAACCTGTTGAAAATCTCAAACTCAAATCCAACCTGAAAGTAGAAAGTGTAAGGGATATAGGGATGGCCTACTAGTAACGGCTTCCGCTCCCATCCCTCCCATGAGGCTATACCCCTCTCCAACTTGGCCGCTCAAAAAAAAAAAAAAAAAAAACAGAGAGACTTTTGTATAAACCCCCCTAAGGTTTGTAGGATTTGAAAATAGCCCCTAAGATTTTAGTATTTACAAATAAGCCCCTGTATTTTCATTTTAATACCTTTCGCGCCCCTAAAATCAATAGTCTTCCAACCACCTAGGTTTTTATAGTGAAATGACACTTTTGTTCATCTCTTTTTTCCTTATATGCATAATTTTATAAGCTTGAAATAATTTATTTTATAAAGCATATAACATTAACAATTGTACTTAGTGGGAGATAATAACCCTATATGAATTTCTTTATTTTTATAAATACGGAGCTCATTTCATTAAATCCACATTGATCATGACGACAATAACACACGTACTTAAAACTAGTTATGATTTTCCAATCCATACATGATCCACCTAATTTGGATTGATAAAAGTTTCAAAATACATAATTATGCTTCATGTGTAGGACTGTAAAAGAATTATTGAGCGAATAAAAAAAGAAAAATTAAATTTTAGAATTTGGGCGTGGGGGTGGGGGGTGGTGGTTTGGGTTTGGTTATATGTAAAAGAAATATTAAGGGGGAGGGAGGGAAGACCCCAGGCTCTTGTACCTGAGTCCACCCCCGGTTATGTGCATGAGAGGATTATTATTGAGAGAAACCATTAGGACTTTGAGATAAAATAATGGTAATTTTGTATACTCAAATAACAGTATACTCATTTTTGTTTAATGGATGTAAGGGCAAAATTGTCATTTATATAAAAATCTCACGTGGATGCCCATTCTTGTTAGGAATATTGATTTTGAGGACACAAAAAGGCATTAGAAAGAGAAGGCCGGGGCCTATTTACAAATACTACAACCTCAGTGGCCTATTTACAAATCCTACAAACCTTAGGGGCGTCTATACAAAAAGCTCGGAAAGAGAGAGAGAGAGAGAACTGGAACATACATCGCCTTTTCTGGTCCAGGTAGCAGGTCGATCATCATTTTAAATTGCCCAGTCTTGGGTGAAATTCTCCCATGCCCCATCGTAAATGGGCCCTAACTACACAAGTAAATGACATGTAAGGGGAGATGTTCATCAATCAATCAGATGGAATCAAACAATAGAGCATTTTCTACCATACTGGCCGGCGCTGGAGAGCTCAATTCTGGTAATCAGTGGCAGAAAATCATCTCCCATTTCTTGGCCATTTCTCCACTTCAGGTACAAAATTCAGGTCTTTCGAATGCAGAGAAAACAAGCAGAAAAAACAGTCGGCAATACAAATTTCAACAGTGGACAGTTTTCTTCACCTCCATTTTCTCCACCTTTTCTCATCATACAAATTTCCAAATGATCATGTGGATGATGAGAAAAGAATAGATAACTTTGACATTGTTCACAAATTCGTATTCGATATGGTTATCTACATCTTAACTCATTGAAATAACCTTAGTGTAATATATTCCAGCAGAGAAACTCATGAATGAGTTAGTCGCTGCAAGCTCTTTCAACATAAGTTTTTAGACCAAGAGCTTGCCAAGCCCAACAGCAAAAAGAAGGAAATGCAAAAGTTCACTCCTTTATTTTTCTTTTCATCAGTATTTGCTACATGATTCTAACAAGAAAATGCCTATAAAGTGAAAAAGGCGATGATTCAGGACTTAGATAATCTACTGGAATCAATCTCTTTTTTGTCCTTCTGCTCTTCAAACTTATCAATTGCCACCTGCAGCTCATCAGTACCTCCAACAGCCCTCATGGTGTAGAAATACACCCCAAAAACAAAGGTTGTCAAACCTCCAGCCACAATGAAATTCTTAGTCTTGGGTGCAAGGCTTCCAAATCTTACAAAAGCTGACATGCTGAGGGTAGTTAAGGGCCACAAACGTGTTTACAACAGTTGAAAAAGGCAGAGATGCTGAATAAGAAACTTTCAGTAATCAGTACACCTCCAGTAACAAATATTCTACAAACAAATAAGATCTAAAAAAACATATTTCAACAAACCAATAACAAATATTCTACAAACAAATAAGATCTAAAAATATATATTTCAACAAACCAAAGGAGTTCACTAGGAATGCGCTCAAGTCTCTGTAATTATTCCATATATGTGACATCTATATTAATATACACGAAAGGCATGAGGCAACAAAGGCCAATGCCAAAAAAATCTGCAGAGCATGTCCACTGTCGATTTTTTTATCACCTTTTTCTCACCAAAACCTAAAAGGTCATAACAACCCCCCCCCCCCCCCCCCCCCCCCCCCAAACATGGGCATTTAAAAAGTGCTAACAAGTATACAGTCAATCATGAAGTAATCACTAATATCTGATTCTTTTTCATTCTTTATATTCAACTCATATTCTAAGTGATATATATTCTTGATTTATATATCTTTATATGTTCTTATTGTTGATATTTCTTTAATAGTTGATGATGATGACAACGACATATATATTCTCATCTACTTAATGATTTATCTTAATATATACTTGAGATCAAAGCTAAATAAATAATGAGATGTTTTTTGGTACAAAATATTGCAAAGAAGTTTGAACATAATGCTGCTTTATCAAATATTTGTTTTACACATTAGTTTAACTGAGGAATCCGTTGAGCATTGATCCCTTCATTGTGAGCTGGCATGTTCGATTCAGAAATTGTGTTTTCTCACTCTTTACTCTTTAGTACTTCATATCTACTTCCCTTAGCTCCCTAGTGGTAGGTCGGTCGGTCCTGCTAATTATCTAGGAGGGTGAGGTGTGGATAATGGCACCCTTTGCAATAGCCCAGGGGATTTAGATGAAAAGAGACATAAAAGAGAATAACCAAATAAAAGTGTTTTGCTGTAAACTCGAGGATGTAAAGGGAGTTTTTAGCCCCAAAGCATCATCCTCATGCACGTAAATCCTGGGACCTATTGAAGCTGCCCCTAATTGGACAATGCCTAAATGAGCAGTCCACACATTATGGGTGGGTTCAAAAGGTGGAAGAAAAGTGAATTCCATAAAAAAGAAAAATTGGAGATGGTAGCCACCTCTGCCAAAATAATGAGAACGAAGCGTCGTATGAAATTCTGGCCCATCCACAATATGGGTTGTAATAATAATAATAAGGGAAAAAAAAAAACCACAAGAATGAATTCTCCCTTTTAAGATTGGGGATCCTAGTGGGACAGAACTTTTGCTGGTGACAGAGGAACCATAATTTCACATCAGAAGGGGAGTATGCAGCCCTCTAGTACTTTTTTTAAAAAAATGGTTACTGATTTTATTGAAAAGAAAAAAATAATAATGGATCAACAAAGGCAAAATGGTGGAACAAAAAGAGGGTGCAACCCACCACAAGCTAGCAGATTAAAGACAACAGAAACCTACATATGATGGCAAAGGAATTACAACACCACATATTTAGCATGAAACACTTCCAGCCCACTAGTACTTGAGGCAGATTCCACTCATGACCTTTATGGACATAGAAAGGAAAGCAGAACCTTGATGGAGATTTTACTTTGTGGTCAATGAAATCAAGGTGTTAGCATCCACAGAAGTTCTCTTTTGCGAGTCAAAAGACTGAACAGCCTAGGTTGCTCCATAAAGACTCAATGTCCTCCTTCTGGGATGCCTTGAGTTCCAGCTCTCTCTCTCTCTCTCTCTCTCTCTCAACAGAAGCCAACCCAAGCTTTCCTATTCTCTCATGTTGCACTCCCTCCCTCCCTTTTTCTCTCTCCCCGACTCTCTCTTTCGTTCTGTCTCTATCTATCTTGCTCCCTCAGTCCCTCCGCCAAAATCCAACCCAACCCGACACCCTAAATGTCCAAATCCTGGAGCCTAACTTTTTGAACCCTAAGCCCTAACTCCCTAATTCCTATAACTCTAAACCATAATCCCTAATCTTTAATCTCTAATCTCCTTTCCCTAATCCCCTATATCCCTAAATCCCCCGAATTCTTAAATCCCTGAATCCAATCCCTAAACAGTAATTAAGCTTTTATTGTTTTATGTTTGATTCTATGTAATTAATTGATTTTATTCTTGAAGAATATTCGATTTATAATTGATTCTCTAGAGTTGTATAGGTTTAGTGAGACAGTGGCGTTTCTGTTATGATTTCTGTTGAAACCTTTGTTGTTGCTGCTGCTGCTGTTGTGTTGGAATTGTTTTCTGCTCTAGAACTGGGTTTTTAGGCTGAGAAATGTTGTAAATGATACTTCCAGTTGAGATTACAGAAAATTGCTTTTGGATGAGTCTCATATGCTATTCAAGTTCGTCAGTTTGTGTTGGGTTAACTCATGCTTGATTTGTTGTTTTACTCTCCATCTGCATTTTGAATAATTCATTCTTTTTTGAAAGCTTATCTTTTTGAACATTTATATTAGTTTTCTAATGCCTGAAATAGCAAGTAGTAGGAGTGATGCTTTGGTTGGAGATCTGAAAACTTGTTCTACCATATGCATTTGATTCTATTTTTCTTTTTTATACTTTCTAGGGTGGGTTTGTTGTCTATTTCAACTTAGATAGGTCTATAAACCAAAATATAGTTGTTTAAACATACAGATGCAGAATATACAAGTGAAAAAAAAAAAGTCAATAAATTATAAAATCAGTAAATTAGTAATAAAATGAAGCCAAATATCAGTATGGATGCAGGTTTGG
Source organism: Cinnamomum chago (assembly GCA_038049695.1). Classification (NCBI taxonomy): domain Eukaryota; kingdom Viridiplantae; phylum Streptophyta; class Magnoliopsida; order Laurales; family Lauraceae; genus Cinnamomum; species Cinnamomum chago. The sequence continues at coordinate 76,548,800 of CP142454.1, forward strand.
GGCTTGGGTTGAGAGGGATTTGGAGATTGAGGATTAGGGTTTATAGTTTAGGAATTTGGGATTTGGAGATTGAGGATTAGGGTTTATAGTTTAGGAATTTGGGATTTGGAGATTGAGGATTAGGGTTTATAGTTAAAAGGAATTGGGTTGATTTTGGGTGAGGGAAGGAGAGAGAAAGGGAGGGAGAGGAAGATGGAGATAGAGATGAGATTACCTGTAGTGTAGAGAGAGAGAGAGCCGATCGATCGGAGAAGGGAGAAGGGGAAGCGGCAGCTGGCTAATTAATATAAGGTAGGAGTAGGAATGTGGAGAAATGCTCTCCAAGGCACAAGCCTATGGAGTCCATCTCTGTGGGGGGCAACTTTTGATCAGCCCTTTTTGCATACTCACCCATCCCATGGCATCAAACTTTTTTTTACACCGTTGGATTGAATCTTAAATAAATTTATGATGAAGAGACAACTAAAGATTAAGGGTATTAAATCAATGTTGGTTAGGATGGTATGATGGGGTTAAATTATTTGTTATCACCCATCCATAAAAAAGGAGACCTACCTCGCCCCTACCAATAAGAAGCCACGTCCGAACTAGAGGAGTAAATTGGGTCGTGCCGGGCCAGCCTGTGAATGTCGTGTCTAGGTTAGGTTGGTGTCGGCTTAGCACGGCTTAGGTCTTCTTATGCTACATTGTGCCGCCCATGTTGGCCCAAATGCCTCTCCTTGGATTTCTTTTTTTTAAGTGTTTTTTATAAACTGAAAGAGAATTTATGGGCTTTTAGGATTTTCAATTTGAAATAAGTTGGAACTATTAAAACAAATGCACAAACATTAATATTAATTTACAAATAAAAAATTAATTAATTTAAGTTTTATATTTTATTTATATAAAAAATCAACATTTTTTAATATAAATGTCGTGTCCTGAAGTGCCATGGCTCAGGGCTCCTTGGCTAAACACGGCCCATCCTTTGGGTCGTGCAGTGCTAGGCCGACCCAATCAAAATAGTCAACGTGTCGTGCTGACCCATGACCCAACCTGATTTACACCGCTAGTCCGAACACCCTGCTTGCCAAAGCTGTTGTAAGAGAACCATGAAACACATGAGGAAACTCCATCATAGGGCCCACATTAAAGATCAACTCAATTTGTTCAAGATAAATCTCATCCCCTTTGGTGATATACCAGTTCAATAAGGGCCTACCCATCCAATTGATCGCTACGTGCCAACAATGATGCCACACTAGTGTCCACTCACATTTTTAGTCATGGGATCAATATTACGGTGAGGCATGTTCTTTTTAAAGTGAGACATGATAATATATCGTTGGACTGGATGTGTTTCATCTTGAACAGTTTGATCATCTCTATATGGGCCCCCGCAGTGGAGTTTCAAGCATGTATTACACGGCTCCCGTGTGAATGTGTGATAGCTGTCATGACCCCGAAAATTAGGGTGTAATTAAGGGGATGTGATTACGGGGATTATTGTAAGTTGCAGCGTAGTAATTCTCTTCCCCAGAATCTACACAGGTGAGGACACGAGGTCTATCACCATTATGGAAGCTTGCATTGCGGTGCAATCCGAAGTCGAGAGCTCATCAGATTTCGTATTACATTACTAATGTCTTACCAGTTGCATCATACTTGTACCATGCTGCATCAGACTGTATAACATAAAAAGAAGATAAAAAGAGCTAGATAAGTAAACAAGAGATTATATTCTCATGATCCAAGAAATTACAAAAGAGTTATTAATTATAATCTCAAAATAAAATGCAAATAGAGGCCAGTACAACATAATACAAAACCCAAAATAAAGACTCACAGGTGTTAATGTCTCATGTGTAAGGAACGGAGTCTATATGACAACCTCAGCACAACAATTACTCACCTCTTGTGACTTGGCAACCGCTTTCTCCTGATACTACTTTAGTGCGACGGTCGGGGCAATCATACCTACAGCACCAAGCGCAGAGAGTTAGACATGAATGTCCGGCAAGCATTCAGTATAAGTGTCATAGTATGCAATAAAATAAAGAAATAAAAACTAGCAAATTAAATAAAATAAGTACAGTCTACTTAGATAGATTTATACAAAATTAGTGCGGTATACAGTCACAAGAACGGTATAATGTCATGTGTAAAACGTAGCAGTAAAGAATAAAACAGAACGTTACAGAACAGTCCAATATTAGAATCTATCAGCGTATCCTATGGTTCAAAATCTCGGTCTCGGTATTGGCCGGGCCGAAAAACCGATATGATATCGATAACGGTCGTGGATATCGATCCGTCGCAGTCATCGCGGTATGAAAATTTTTTTAATAAAAAAAAAAATCGAAAAAATATCCAAAAAATCCAGCATATTAGAAAATGCTGGAAAATAATATTTTTTCCATTAATAACAGCAATAAATCAAAATCTCGGTCACCTTAAGTTATGAGTCCTGTCTGTGTCGCAGACTTGCAGTTCACTGTCTTTTCTAGTATTTCATATAATGCAAACACCAATCATTTACACACCATACAATGATCATGAATCATTAAAACAACATATTTATGATGAAATCTCCAAAAAATGATATATTATAATTCAAATATTAAAAAATTCGAAAATAAAAAAAAATTGGAAAAAAGTTCAAAATCATGTGTATGAGTAGATCTAGCATGAAAGTATGTAGATATAATTTCTAAATGAAGAAAACAACACAAGTGAGTAAGTGACAAACCTCTATGCTTCATCTATAAAAAAAAAAAAGAAAAAGAAAAAAAAACTATAATAAAATGCTTTAAGTTGATTTCCTCTTACCTTAGATAATTTCTCTTCAAAAAATAGAAGTGAGATTTGAAAATATGCAAGAGAGATGGTGGCTGCTGCTATTGCTAGTAAGGAGTTGAGAAGAAAGGAAAAAAAGATGAAGATGGGAAAAAAAATAAAAAAATTAGGATTCTCACCCTTTTTAACATATCTCGGCCGATATTTTAAAAATATTGGCTGAGATAATAAAAAATCCACTATGAACTTCATCTCAGCGGAGTTAGGCCGAGATATTGAAGAAAAAAATCGATACCGATATCTTAATGAGATATCGGTTTGGCTGATATAAATCAGTATTTACCGGTTTTTAAATCCATGGCGTATCTAAGTGGGCGTGTGTTGCCAGGATTTTCCCCAAAGCATCGGCTTGAGCTGGGGGAAGAAGTGACAGAACATGATTGTAGGAATGGGTGCATACACGTGTACCCTAGCGACCAGAACTGAATCATCAGTACGGTCCACCTGTTAGTCCCGTAGCGGTCGGGATATAAAGTACTACATCTCTTACAGCATAATAGGGTGGTATTGTATTACTATGCAAATGCGATAATCATGATGATATCAATCAATGCAGGTAACAATGCGGGCACAATAATCACAATGATTGCAGAAATGCTGACAATTACATTTATAATATAGCAATAACTATGTTTTGTGGTTGTGGCTCATGGCCCATTTCGAAAGGTCAGAGTCTACTCTGATTTTATGTTACTGGGCAAATTGGTGCACGTGGGCCATACATGAATTCAGACATAAAGATGCATGGCAACCATGGGACATGCCACTTCACCACCTTACGAGGGATAGGGCAACTTAATGCTCGCACACCATCTAAAGAAACCATCTAAAGAAACCACCAAACGATCCAGGCGCATCCAAGGTCAAAGCAGGGCGATGACTGTTCGCTAAATCCCAAGGATTCATAGGTCACGATCCTAAGGCCGAGTATGACACGACGCATGAAACACAACAGATAAGATAAACATGCACCATGCATATGAGTATAAAAATTAACTGGTAAGGTGTAGTTAAGGATCCATTACAATGAAGTCTTTTAGCTATTGATTACCTTGGCATGCAAGTATGATGATGCTCGAGACAATACACTTTAAAGGTTGGATATCATGTTTGGTTTTACACTCGGTGCATTTAGAAGTGGAGATATATAAACCCTAAGTCCGAATAAAACTATAATCACTATGCTCCACATGCATCCGGATAATCTGAAGAGTGTAAGACAGTTAAAATTAAGTGAGGCAGTATTCGGGTACAAGGTACATCATAATCCTAGGTTAACGGTCTCTTAAGCAAAAGGAAACCGGCTACAATGGGTTAAAATGAGTGTAAGACCCTCAAAGGCCCTCTTACACATGGATTGCTGGTTGTCCAAGACCCATCCTTAGGGTGGATCTCCGGGGTGCAAAACACCCACAATTGGGTGCAAACAGTGTGGCCACGATACGCAGTGGGGCCAAAGGTAGGGTACAAGGTCCCCCAAAATCTAAGTATTCGGTCCCCTGTAAGAAGGGTGACCATGTTCAGTAGGTTACAAAGGGGCTAGGGGTCTCAAAGACCCTTAACTAGGGTCACCGGCGATCCCTCCCAGTCCCAAGGGTGTCCAATGGCTGTTCGGGGTGGATTGCATAAAGGTAGCCAAGTATTCTTTGGAAAAACTCACATTTCTAAGTGAGGTTCGGTCACAAATGGGTCTACCTATCAAGCATCTAGAAGTCCCAAATTGGGTCCCAAGGGCAAGGGTTGTAGTTCCCAAATCTAGGGCTAAATGGTGTGTCAAAATAAGGCCCACCGGCCACTTGAAAACCCCCAAAAGTTGGGCCAAAAAGGGGCAAAAATAAGGCCCACTGGCCATGGAAAGAACCCCCCATCGGCTATCCAAAAATTGCGGCCACCGGCTATAGGAACAGGGCCTAGCGGCCATTGAACAGCACTCACCGGCCATAGGAAAATTTGTTCTATGGTCGACCATAGTTCGGCTGTAGAACAAATTTTTTTGCCAGTTATAGAATGTAGAATTTCTGACGGGTGGTCCGTTTGGCCGGCTATTAGGCTCTGTTTTGAGCCCAGAATTTGGGCCTTTTGTTCTTTTAACATTTTTTAAATTCAAGGACCTATAAAACTCAATTTTTAACAAGAAATTGCAATATAATCATTGTTAATTTAAGCATTTCTTAATTATTTAAAACCATTGAATAACTTGCGGTGATAAATAAATTGAACACTTCTTTAGCCTCTTAGCTACCTTAATCACCTTATAATCAGCCCCTAAACCAGCTGGAAACACCTCTTAAAAAATTTCCAAAAAAATCAACTCCGAAAATCTCCTAAAAACCAAAACCCAAGCTACACTTAAAACTACCTTATGCATGTGACATGTGAAGCAAATGGACCTCTAGATCCTGAAAACAATCAAAATAGGAGAAGCACTTACCTTTAGGGCCCGTTTGATAATTTTACTAATATAGTCAAGTGAAGTCAAGTCATGTTAAACATCCCATCAAAAGCATTTTTTACCAAAACTCCTTTCATCTTTTAAAAAAAAAAAAGTAAAAAAAACAACTACATTTACTCACTAAAAGACAAAAAAAACTCCATTTTCCCATGCAAAAAGTCAAAAATATTCCATCCCAAACAACTAAAAATAAAATACCATCATAACTCACTTATATTTTATTCATTCATTTCATTTTACTTCACTCCACTTTATTTTAAAAGTAAATTACCAAACAGGCCCTTAAGAAGCTCAAAGAAGGAGAGGAGATGAAGCTGCCGCCAGTCATGGAATCACACCAAAATGACATAGGTTGCATTAGAAGCAGCGTAAAGTCAATCAGCGGTATGCTAGTTTCTACGCTACTAGCATTTTGATTACATAAACAAGTACTCATAACCTCTTTTTTTTCTTTTATTTTCTTTCTAAAAACTATGAATATTTTATAATTCATGAATATTTAGATTGCAATGCTGGACATATCCGTGCTAAGCATGGGTTGGTATGCTAGTTTGATTTGATGCATGCAATTAGCTAAGCACTTTATTGGAGCAAACATACGGCCAACCTTTCTTACCACTGGTGTGTCAAATGGAATCTGATAATATTTTTTAGTCCAAGAGAAATTCAGATCATATTTTTGAGAGTTCGCACAAGTGGAAAGAGGCCACAAATGTGGAAAGAGTAGCCCAGATATCAATCTCTGGATCACCAAATGACATCAAGGGTTGCCAACCAATTGAAACCCCAAAAAATTATTTTGAAACTATATCCGGGTCTTCATCCACCATGATTCTACTTTGGATCTAACCCATTTGCATCCCTACTTCCCTACCTCTAGCCTCCAACTTGGGGAAAAGAGATGGCATTAGTCCGAATCTTAGAAAATGCACATTTACCTGAGCCGCCACTGTCCCATTCCATGTGGCCCGAATCCCCTCATGTTTCATAGGATCGAGCAAAAATTTTGAATGTTTCAGTGAGCCAGAAAGTAGTTCGTCTCATGGGCCCTTGATCGTGGATCCTTAAAACCAACTCAATTTGGAGGCAGAATCAGATTATCATCAAGCTAAGAATGCATTAGAGGACGACTGTCGATTACCCAATTTCGGATCCCACAGTTGGCTTGTACTAGGCTCCGATCAATGACAATCGGTTATCCAAACATATGAACACTAATTTGAAAGAAATAAGGCAATTGATTTATACCAATACTTCTTTTTTTTTTTTTTTTTTAAATAAGAATTAAAGATTAAATTATACAAAGGCATAAATTCAGATCATCATCAAAATTAGCCATGGGACTTTCCTCCTCAATTTCCATTCAAGAATAAGAACATAAGATCCCCAACATGATAGGCAGACAGCTTTTATTTTTAAAGTAGCCTCAACAACAGACATTATTGTGTTCAAAAGTAATAAAGTATAAGGGAGGTTGTAAACACATAAAGGGTGGGAGAAGCTCAACAAAGGCAAACTGGAAGGAGGAGATGAAAAAAAGCGGAAGATCCCATCTTTCTTCAATACAATCTTTATGGCTCTGGTTGCATCTTCTCACATTCATCTCTTATTGACTGGAAAAGAACAGAGAGATCCCTTTCACCGAAGCTCGGGAACACAACCTGAAATGCAATAAGCACCACATTGGCTTGGAGTTGGAGACAGGGCAGTGCTATCGCGCTAACAGAACAAGTATACATGTGTGTGATTGCATATTCATGTCCATGTTTTCACATACATGCTAGTACTGTATATATGTGCATATGAACAAGCTTTGCACAACTATGCTTCACAATCCTAGCATTTGTGATCAGATATGTTACTCAATTTGAGACTCATAGGACCATTATTGACTGTTGTAGTGTGACCAAATTGAACTGAAGGTAAATAACAAGAAAGTTAGGGCAGTCTTATATTTCGGGCATGTTTGGCAAATTGACAAGAATCCCTTAGTTAGAGGTTTTCTTTGGTCTGTTGGAATCAAGTCATCCTCAAAGAGGATTTCCTAAAAATAGTTCCACGTTTGGCAGAAGAGAGGAATCATGGAGTCCATGCATTGTGTGATCCAACAATAAGAAGTTTTTAGTCAATTTCTCATAATCCATGAAATATCAAGGGCTGATCTTTCACTCCACAATCACTTTTGGCTCTTTAGATATTCTGAACGGTTCAGATCGTGCAAAGGGGGCCACATAAGTTAAAAAATTAACATTTTAGATTATGAACGTTTTTGCAAATATCTCAAAATAGAGGATAGATCTACGGTTGAAAGTTGGGCCCCTAGTTGTATTTGGTCTCCTCTAAACTATTCACGGTTCAGATGATGATTTCGAGGCCCACAAAAAATAAAAAAAACAGACTGCCAAATAATCCCGTTTTTTTAACTGTGGGGCATATTAACGGTCAGAATGGTTTTGCAAATATCTCAAGTTATAGATGGAATCAACGGCTGATTTTTGGTATGGTAGCCGTTTTGGACCTTGTGAACACTTTTACCGGTTTAGATCTTGATTGTGGGGCCCATGAAAACCAAAAAAACGCAAAAACCGGTCCCTCCTACATTAACGTCAGAAACATTGTAGCTCCGCAAATCCGCGCGTTTGTGGATTCCGCGGATCCTATGGGGGGGGGGGGGGGGGCGTCTGACTTCCAAAATATTTGCAAACCAGGATTTCTCTCTTCCTCCATAAGCTTTTCCACGCTGATCCAAACGTGGATTTTCCACGGGATTGCGGAAAAACTACAGAAATCCTCTCTGAGGATGTGTACCAAACATGCCCTTCATGTCCAACCAGATGCTTCATATGCAGTCTACGTAAAAAGAATCTAAAAGAAATTAATGACCGCACTTTTTAATCCTAAAAAAGGATTTAATAGGATATAGTATAGCTGATCTGTCACAATATTTTAATTCCTGTTTGTAAAATGTTCACCTTTAATATGAAGTATGACTATTCATGATTTTACAGGTAAAAGATTTTACTATTCAGTCATCTAGTGAGATGTACCAATGATGATTTTATATTAGAATCAATTTTTGCAAATATTGATAGATATATTGCATAAATACAATCTGAAAATGGAGGTCAAGACTAGCATAGTATGAAGCACGGTGGCCACTTCATCTGTGTGAACGCACCATTATAGGTGCTGCGCATATTGATATGTGCAATAATATTTGAGCAGTTTAATACTCGACAGTATAGGGGCAAGACTATTATACAGTTGTGTTATAGCGGCCCAACCAAGAAAACATGATAGAAGATTGGCATTCAATTTCAAAGAAGTGACAGAGATTCAAAAGACATACCACAATAAGTTTCCCTGCATTTTCAGGTCTCTTTGCAACCTTAATAGTGGCTGCAGCTGCTGCACCAGAAGAAATACCAACCTCCACAAAGCAAAGGAATGTAAGTCATTTGTCAGTATAACATGCAAGTTTATGCTAACTGTCTTATAATTTGTGTTTCTCCAGGTATATGTTTACATGTATATCAGATGTATTGATTTTTTTACAAGTTTTGTTTCATCAACTTTGGTATGTCTACACATGATGTATGCACCAGCATCTGCCAGTGTGTACCCGCCACTTATGCCAACAAGTTTTCAGCACAATTTTTTTGGCTTTATAGCTATATAGTAACAGCAGCAGGAAACAGATGACAGAACAAGAATTGATTACCTGATGCATCCAGCAACTGAAAGACTCCAAAGTGAATGACAGCCTAAGTTGAACACTAATGAGATACATCTTGGTATGAGTTGCAACAGAAAAACCATCTATCACATTTATTTGGCATTTAAGGTGAGTTGAGCATATCCCTGTGTTTCGTGGATCCAATCAATCTATCGACTAAGAACCTGGTTGGGTTCACACAGTTCAGCTGTGCTTAGTGCCATGTAAAAGCTCCAACTTAACCAGACACAGCCAATTTTTACAACATCACTTGACTTCAAAATTGAGATGTCCAAGTCAAACGGTGATATCAATAATCTCCGAGTACAAGAATTGTGAACTTGACCTATTGCAGGAATATGAGAACTCAAACATCATTTTTTTTTAATGGTAAGAACTCAACCATCATGCAACCGCATAGGGGACAAATGCTCATTATTTCCATTTTCAAATTTTTGGAGATACCAAAATAAGCTTCCACAGAGTACAAACATCTATATTAAAAAGATACACGGGCGCTCTGCCACAAGTAAATCACATTTTCTTGACAAAAGGTGATAATGATGCTGGGTTGCTAGCTTTGTCGGTAGGGTGCATGGCAGATAATAGACTTAACCTCAGCTTATTGCTCTTCCTGGGAGATTCAGTTAGACATTGGCCAAAACAAGGCTCCATGGAAGTTTTAGGATTTATAATGATGAGATAGAAGATATGGATCAAGATTTTCAAAAGTAATTCATTCATGCCCTGAGGTGTGAATGGGGAGGCATTTGCTCTCGCAAAGAGTATGTGTCTCAGCAGTCCTTTGGGTTTGGCATCTAATCCTGTTGCCCATAGTGGTGATCTTTGAGTGCTGTCAAGGGTGTGCCCGTGTGATTGTTTGCCTTGGTATCATTTACTGACATTGGCCAATAAAGGATGCCTCTGTTGTGCTTATCCCCATTCTACTGGTAAAAAACATAAAATAAATCTCATTGCCATTAAATGATATATGTGAAGTTCAACTTATCCATGTTTTCTCAATTGAAGCTGGAGAGATAAGGCAATAGGGTGGCAAAGAGGTCAGGTCAGGTTGAGAGGAAGGAATAGAGGGATGAGATCCAACTGTATCCATTTATTAACAAGGCCAAACCAGAGCAAAACCGCATAAGTGAGGGTCAGGGTTTCCATGCGACATACAACCCATATACATTGCCGATCGGATGCAGGCCAATTTCATGGGCCAACTAAAATTTTACCACTTGAAGTGGCAAATGGGACATTTTTTTTTTTGTTGGAAGTGGCAAATGGGACATGGTAACAGGGGAAATCTATGGATTGAGACCCGGCTCGTATCCAACCCGCATATGACCCATATAAGCCGTGGTCAGAGTTTACACTGGGTAGGGTTAGGTTAAGATGCAAGTGGTGGATGCATGACATGTCAATGCCATACACTTGTGTGCAAAAAAGTAAGTATATGTTAATGATTCACTACATATGTCCGTAAATAGAAACAAAGAGAAAAATAATAGTTATTTCATAAAAGAATTTCAAATGTAATCCTAAATGCTAGTGAATGATACTAACCAACAAGCCTTCTTGGAGTGCCACTTGTTTTGCAGTCTCAACAGCTTCATCACTTGATATCTGGATATGCAAACACAACGAGACAAGCGAAACTTTGTGCAAACATCACCATGCATGAAATTAGCTACAAGCATGAGCAGAAGGTACACAAAGGCAAGGAGACGGCAAGTAAGGGGGGAAAAAAACTAATGAACTTTCAACAATGTGGCCATGAAAGAAACTACCATTTTATGGCCTACCCAGAAAACCAAGTTCTTGACCATTATGGGAAGATGGCAAGTAAAGGGGTTAAAAAAAAAAAGGAAAAAAGAATCTAATGCACTTTGAATGATGCGGCCATAAAAGAAACTGCCATTTTGTGGCCAAACCAGTTACTCGGAAAACCAAGTTCTCGACCATTATGAGAAAATAAAGATGCATAAGCATGCAAAATGCATTAATATCCTTTGAGAATTGTGACCATATTAGAAAATCCAAAATGACAAGTGGCAAAACAATTAATGATCACTATCACTTAACAAATGCAATAAAACAATCAGCCAAAAGATTGACTGGGGAAAATAACAAAATGAAGAAATGAGAGAAGCAGCAAACAATACCTCTAAGACTTCATCAACCACTTCAAGATCTAAATTCCTTGGTACAAAACCCGGTCCTATACCTTGAATCTTGTGAGGACCTGCATGCAAAAGACGGCACTGGTTAGAAGGACGCACCAAATTCACCATTCTACAAAATTTATGGATAATAAAAGAGAAAACAGCCAAGATATTATCATTTTTCTTTACCAGGCTTTCCCCCAGAAATTACGTTGCTTTCAGCAGGCTCAAAGCCAATAACCTGAGTCAGTGCACAGCCAATAATGTAGCAAAAGAAAAGAGAAAAACTGTGAAAGTCAACAACCCAATGATTCAAAACTAGCATTTACCAATAATTTACAAGGTGATAATGCAGGAAAAGAGCATATTATAGGAGTTTTTCAAAGACAGTCATACATACCTTTATGTTAGGATTTTTGCTTTTCAGAAAATGACCGACACCAGAAATAGTTCCACCTGTTCCAATGCCAGCAACAAATACATCCACCTTGCCTCTTGTATCTTCCCAGATTTCAGGACCAGTTGTCTCATAGTGTGTCTGCACTTTTTTTTTTCCCAAATGTTAAACAGTTTTTATTGATGCCAAGAGTGCATGTCTGCACTAAATGAACAAAGACTGAAGTACATATCCTCCAAGGTTTTATGACAGTATGTCCCCACTCCCCAGTACCTTCGGGTTTGCAGGGTTGTCAGATTGCTGAAGCATGTATGCATTGGGTGTCTTCTTCAAAATCTCTTCAGCCTTTTGCATTGCTCCCTTCGCGTCCTTGGCCGAATCAGTAAGAACAAGTTCTGCTCCAAATGCTTTGACCAGCACTCGCCTTTCCATGCTCATTGATGCGGGCATTGTTAGGATCAGCTTATATCCTTTTGAGGCAGCAATAAATGCAAGACCAATGCCTGTGTTTCCACTGGTTGGTTCCACCAGAATGCTCTAAAAAATTACAAAAGGGGAGATCTCAATGAGGAAATAGAATAGGAACCAAGTGAAAATTAATGAGGCATCACTATATTATACGTTTGCTGTTTATTTCCATTGTTTAATAATAATGAAAGCACAAAAAATAAACATATCATCATTACATGACACCACTGAATTAAAATAAATCGAGTCAGAATAAAAAAGGCAAATCTTAGAAGAAAAATTAAGAAAGGACCGCAAAGTGCGTCTAAAAAGAAACTGTGATTATACCTTTCCAGGTGTTATAACTCCCCTCTGCTCTGCATCAGCTATCATACTATAACCAATCCTAAAAACAAGGTTGAAAGGAAGGCATTACCTTTGCTGTCAACTTCATGGGGAAACCTACCAAAGGTAAATATAAATATCTTACCGGTCCTTGACACTGCAGCATGGTTCCATGATCTCAAGCTTGGCAGCGACATTTGCAACGCAACCCTCGACAATATTATTTAGATATACCATCGGTGTTTTCCCTATAAGCTGCCATGAAGCAATTAGGAAAATTTTTAGAAACGTCAAACTAGTTGAACCTTTCATTCTCAATTTAACACAAGTTTGTAATTAATGAGGTTTTTTTTTCAAGCTCAGACAGTCTACAATGACATGTTAACAAACAAACAAACAAATAAAGCATAGTTCTGAAAAATTTTAAATTATATCTCTGCAAGCTGAAAAAGAAGAAAAAAATCACAAGGTCATGAAACTTACACATGAAAGAATCTTTTAAAAAGGCAAAAAAAAAAAAAAAAGAAGCAAAAATCAATTTATTTAAATGGCATAAGTTCAGTCTTCAACTGCTACCACCTATTAAATTCATATGCCCAGTACATTCAAGCTAAATTCGTATAATAATTATAGTAACAGTACTGTTTCTCTAACATTAAAAAAATACACTTCCAAGCAAAAAAATTAAAAGAAAACAAATGAAGCAGAAACTTTAAGGGAAAAAAAGTAGTGAGAAACATGTGATTTCTCAATTAAAACTTGCAAGATGAAGAGGAATCCAGGTTTAACATTCCATAAATTGTCTAAAACCCATCAATTTACAAATTACAAGAAGTGATGCCAAAAATTCCTCTAATTTGTTCGACCATTAATTAAATTAAACCTAAACACACTAGCAACAGAAGGAGACGAATTTATCAGCCACAAAAGAAAAGTACATATAAGAAGAAATAAAACTAAAATTAACAAATAATCAAGTTTTATCCATTCTCCTCAATGTACCAAGAAAGCATCTATAATCCGATTTTCTAGAGTAATCTTAAAATCAATTATATTGGTCCCAGCCCGGTGGCTCAGCTGGTAAGGGATGTGACAATCCTCGATGGGGAGGTAGGGTAGTTAGGTCCAAGCATTATCGTCCAATAGCGATTTGGATTTGGCGCTAAAATAATTCCATTATATTAATTCTTCTATCTAATGCACTAGACCATCCACCAAACCAATAACACGTGCTTTTCCGAATTTCTTGAGAACACAAACAAACAAACAGAACTCCAAATTTTACCTGTTGCTCAAATTTTATAAAGAAACAATTGATGTTTCGAACAACCTATCTAAGGACCATCCTTTTCCACTTCCAACTCCAACAATGCATTCAATTTTCCATAGCTTTAAAACCATAATCATATGACAGCAGAATCCCTTCAAAAATAGAAAGAAAAACAGAAAATAAAAGAACATTGAAAATAAAGAAACGTTCTAAGTTCATCTATTTTCAATCATATTCAATCAGAGAGAGTACCCAGATGAATTTTTCTATGAGATTGTAAAGGAGAACAGGAAATCTCTTCATTTCCACAGAACCAAAACCTCTAAATTTCAATCATCAATCCTTCAAAACATCATTATGAGATTAAAACTCCGGAAAAAGCCGAGTCAAAATGTCCCATACATAACTGTTTTTGCCATGACCCATACCAATTTCCTGCAGGTTTAGCCTTTATATTCTCGTTTGCTACTGGAATTTTGATACAGCTCTTTTACGTCTAATTGCATAGCTTTGCATGGTGCTGATTAGGTGCTGATTAGATTAGTGGCCTGAGTGCTTGTGGGTAAGGCCATGACCGGGTCTCAATGAAATAAGGTGTCCCACATGGGTTTCTGTTGAAACTGCTTAGAGTACGTGGGATTCATTTTAGGGTGATTTGTTATTTTTTTAGACGTTGTAACAGTGCCGTTGGCTTGTTGGTATTTCTATATATATGTTAAGAAAGCTTATGAATAACATGAAGATTTTCCCTTTTCTCTGCAAACACAAGGTGCAATCTCCCTTAGAGATTATCCATCAATTGTTTTCACTCTTTGAGCAGTGACTCTTAAACTGTCACCATAGCTCGGGGTCGCAAAAACCATCATATCAATTTGGTATCAGAGCCCACTGATCCTGACATGGCAGAAGGTACACGAACAGCACAGATGGAGGAGAAGATGCGTAACCTTCAGTTGTCACAAGAAACACTCAAAGGCACTACCGAGCAGCATGGTACTCTTTTGGCTGAAATAATACAACGGCTGGAGGACTTGAAGGAAAGCTCCAAAAATTCTGATTCATCCTCAAGCAAAGCTCGGAACTCCCAAGCCGGTTCATTTGGCACTAATGGCAGCATACAAACACGAACCATGAAACTGGAGTTTCCTCGTTTTGACGGGACAAATCCGAACAGCTGGCTATTCAAAGCAAAACAATATTTCTATTATCATCAAGTACCTGAGCAGCAGTGGTTGACCATCGCTGCCCTAAACATGGAAGGTGAAGCTATCGAATGGTTCTAGTGGTACAATGATTACGTGCCAGGAGCGACATGGGAGCAGTTCGTGCTTGCCATGGATGCTCAGTTCGGGCCATCAAAAAGCGAAGATTTCGCTAGCAAGCTATCCAAACTTCGACAGAATTCTACTGTGCTGGAGCACCAGCGTGAGTTTCAGCGGCTGTCCAATAGAGTCAAGGGTCTCTTTGAATCCTATCTCGTTAGTCTATACCTAAGTGACTTACGAGATGACATAAGGATTGGGGTACAAAAATTAGAACCCACAAATCTCCCAGATGTGTTCAGTTTGGCGCGGTTACAAGAGGAGGAGGCTAACCTGCGGCGGAGAATGTTTCGGACCGAAGGAGGGCGGCCAATAGTGGTATCCAATCCAACTGAACTCAAGCCTTCCATTCCGATTATAAAAAAACTTACGGCGGCAGAGGCACGGGAAAGAAGATTGAAAGGCCTATGCTTCCATTGTGATGAGAAATACAGGAGGACGAGGGTAAAACACAAAAGCTATTTTGGGTGGAGGGGTTATTGCAAGGAAGCACGAGTTCAAGAGATGTACAGGAGGAAAATCTTTCCTTGGATACTATCGACTGCTCGGCGCCAACTGATGAAGTGGACGAAGGACAGGCACCAATTGATGAAGTGGACGAAGCATCACCACCCCAGATCTCTTTCCACGCCATAGCTGGAACAAGGGCCCCTCAAACCATGCGCATCACAGGTACATTAAAACAGTGCCCCTTGACAGTCTTGATTAATAGTGGGTCCACACATAATTTCATCGATCCACTTATCATTCGCAAGGCAGATGTTCCAACCCAATCTGATTTAGAATTTGAAGTTATGGTTGCTAGTGGGGATCGTCTAAAAGGGAATGGGATTTCCAAGGGAGTTGTTATCCACTCGCAGGGTGTCCCTATCCAGGCTGACTTCTACCTTCTTTCTTTGGGAGGAGTTGATGCTGTGTTAGGCGCGCCCATTGGTTAAGAACTTTGGGCCCAGTTGGGATTTTGCTGCCTTGTCTATGTCCTTTAAACAGAAGGGGAAAGAGTATCAATTGAAAGGAATTCCAGCCTCTAATTCCAAGCTGGTCGATCCTGACAAGCTGGCCAAACAGCTACCCAATTCTGCACAAGCTTTTGCAATCCAATTGCTAAGCATGGGTGCTCCTATTACACCACTGCTGGACCCACAAATGCAGCTTCTTCTTGAGGAACTTTGATGATATTTTCTTGGAACCGCAGGGCCTACCGCCAAACAGAACCCATGATCATGCAATACCACTCATTGAAGGGACTCCACCAGTCAATGTGAAGCCATACAGGTATCCTTTCTTTCAAAAATCAGAAATAGAAAAAATTATTTCAGAGATGTTAAAGGATGGGATTATAAGGCCCACAACATCGCCTTTCTCCTCACCCGTGCTCTTGGTAAAAAAGAAAGATGGGACATGGCGAATGTGTATAGATTACCGTGCATTGAACAAGGTCACGGTGAAGGATAAATTCCCCATTCCAGTTGTGGACGAGTTACTCGATGAATTAAATGGATCTACCATTTTCTCAAAATTGGATTTGAGGTCAGGATACCATCAAATCAGGGTGAAGACGGATGATGTGGCTAACAAATGCTCCATCAACTTTTCAGGCCCTCATGAATACTGTGTTCAAACCTCACCTGCGGAAATTTGTATTAGTGTTTTTTGATGATATCCTAGTATATTCAAAAAATCTTTTGGACCACATGCATCACTTGAAGATCGTCCTGGAAGCTTTACGTCACCATAAATTGTTTGCCAAAAGGCAAAAATGCATATTTGGTGCTAGTGAGGTGCAATATCTTGGCCATGTGATATCCAAGAATGGGGTGTCTGTTGATCAAGACAAAATCCAAGGGGTACTCAGCTGGCCCACTCCTACTTCAATCAAATCCCTTAGAGGTTTTTTGGGCTTAACTGGGTATTATAGAAAATTCATAAAGGATTATGGAAAAATTGCGGGTCCCCTTACAGCCTTGCTAAAAAAAAATGCCTAGGGATGGAATGAGGAAGCTGACAAGGCATTTCACACACTCCAAAATGCTATGATAAAGGCCCCAGTCCTGGCTCTGCCCGATTTCTCGCAATCATTTGTTATTGAGTGTGATGCCTGTGGGACAGGGGTGGGGGCAGTCCTCATGCAATTTGGCCGCCCAATTGCTTATCTTAGTAAGGCTCTGCATGGTCGGAATTTGACATTATCCACATATGAAAAAGAACTCTTAGCTTTAATCATGGCCGTTGGAAAATGGTGTACATATCTGTTGCGTAGGAGTTTTGTGATTAAAACCGATCATAGAAGTTTAAAATTCTTGTTGGAGCAAAAGATTGGGACTCCATTACAGCAAAAGTGGTTATCTAAGCTCATGGGCTATGATTATACTATAGAGTATAAACAGGGACAAGAAAATTCTGCAGCAGATGATTTATCTCGTGTCAATCATGAAGCTGAAATTGCTGCGATCTCCACAATTGTACCATCCTGGGTTGATAAAATCCGAGAATCAATTCAGCAGGATCCATATTTTCAAAATCTACGTGATCGCCTAGCAAAAGGACTACTTGATTCAAACAAGTATGTTGCATAGGATGGAATTTTTTGGCATAAAAATAGAATGATGGTGGGACCCAACATCTCTTCCTTGAAAATGACAATTGTCAATGAACTACATTGTTCCCCTACTGCAGGACATTCTTGGTTCTATAAAACTTCCAGGCGTGTGTCCAATTCTTTTTATTGGCCTGGTTGGAGAAGGGATGTCAAAAGGTGGGTCCAAGAATGTGATATATGCCAGAGGATAAAAAATGAGAATGTGACATTGCCTGGTTTACTACATCCTTTACCCATCCCAGATGAAGTGTGGCGCCACATATCCATTGATTTCATTGATGGCCTTCCCATTTCCTCTAACAAATCGGTGATTTTTGTGGTTGTGGACCGCCTTAGCAAGTATGCCCATTTTTTGCCTCTTTCACATCCCTACACTGCACAATCTGTAGCCAAGCTATTTTTTGATAATATCTTTAAGTTGCATGGGCTGCCAGCTACAATTGTTTCAGATCGGGACCCACTGTTCACAAGTACCTTTTGGAGAGAAATTTTTAAACTGCAGGGCACTCAATTGCAAATGACATCCTCCTATCACCCGCAATCTGATGGGCAGACTGAAGTAGTTAACAGGTGCTTGGAGAATTATCTAAGGTGTTATATCGGTGATCACCCAAAATCCTGGGTATGGTGGATTCCATTAGCAAAATGGTGGTACAATACTACCTTCCACTCGGCAACTAAAGTTACTCCATATCAAGCAGTCTATGGGGTGGCCCCACCTACTCTCCTTTCATATGTTTCGGGTACAACCCGTGCTGCAGCGGTGGATGATGAGCTTCGTGATCATGAAAAAGCCTTGATTCTATTGAAAGATAATCTCAGAAAAGCGCAAGCTCGAATGAAACAGGATGCTGATAAACACAGAACTGAACGGGAGTTTGCTGTTGGAGACTGGGTCTACCTTCGTCTTCAACCATATAGACAAAGCACAATCTCTGCAAGACGATCCCAAAAGTTGGCTGCTCGTTACTTTGGCCCATTTCAAGTTTTGTAAAAAATAGGCATAGTTGCTTATCGCCTTAACCTCCCCGCAGAAATCAAACTTCATCCAGTTTTCCATGTATCCAAACTGAAGAAAAAGATTGGCCAAGATGTAATTCCACAGCCCTCTCTACCACCTCTTCATTCAGATGGGTCTTTGAACCCTTATCCTTCTGCAATTCTAGCTAGAAGAATAGTAAAACGAGGATCTGCAATCAGTGTTGAAGTTCTGGTTAGTTGGCGTGGAGCTCCAAACTCAGATGCAACATGGGAGAAATATCGTGATCTTGAAGGCCGATTTCCTCAATTTATCCTTGAGGACAAGGAACGTTTAAGAGGGGGGAATTGATACAGCTCTTTTACATCTAATTGCATAGCTTTGCATGGTGCTGATTAGGTGCTGATCAGATTAGTGGCCTGAGTGCTTGTGGGTAAGGCATGACCAGGTCTCAATGAAATAAGGTGTCCCACGTGGGTTTCTGTTGAAACTGCTTAGAGTACGTGGGATTCATTTTAGGGTGATTTGTTATTTTTTTAGACGTTGTAACAGTGCCGTTGGCTTGTTGGTATTTCTATATATATTGTAAGTGCAGAAAATATACTCACAAGCTTAGAGAGGTGCCTCAAGGGACTTATCCAAAAGACCAGGAGAAGAACTGTTTAACCTGGGAACCTGAAAGGGGAGAATAAGGAGAAGGCGTCAAAGGACCCTGGCTGTGGGCAGCGCAGGGCTCTCCGATGCTTAAGTTAGTGCAGGTAGCTGATCGGAGAAGAAAGAACAGAGTATATTTGCATGTATGAGAATATGCCTACCTCTTTTTGGGTCATCGAGCTCTTTATATGAGAGGCTGGTGAGACGTCAACTAATGGGCCTTTGACGTGACTGCTAGGGACCCACTAGCCCATAGAGCAATTGATGGGGGTCCGTCCTAGCCCATGCTTCATTAAATGCTAGTCCAATCAGCCCACATAGCATTAAATGCTGGTCATGTTGGGCCTGACCTTGTCTTGGCTTATTGGCGGCTGGGGTCCCATCGGACCCTTCCTTGGGCCCTGTCCTGATACGGCCGCAGCCATTGAACATGATTGTCAGAAGCATATTGAGAATAGACGGCCCGGATGGTGTCCGTCCCATCGCCGCGGCCTCATCTTTCCACGTGACCGTATGCCGCCCGTGGCGAAACAGGCCCATTTCGGGCAATCGTTTCCACTTAGAGGTGCCATCGAATTCGACAGAAGTGGTGCCGGGAGAGCTGGTCTTGGCCAGCATTCAAGGCTTGTGCCGAGGTGCATGCATCCGAAGTGAGTGCCTATATCGTCTAGGAACTGGTCCACACATATATGTTAAGAAAGCTTATGAATAACATGAAGATTTTCCCTTTTCTCTGCAAACACAAGGTGCAATCTCCCTTAGAGATTAATCCATCAATTGTTTTCACTCTTTGAGCAGTGACTCTTAAACTGTCACCATAGCTCGGGGTCGCAAAAACCATCGTATCAAATTTCCTCTAAAGCATCCTAGAAAACAGTTAAAAATGAACTTCTCCTACACTTTCCTTGGAAACAAAAGACCCGAAACAAACCAGATAATAGTTCAAAACCTATATATCGAACGACCAACCGACACGTAACGTAAGGGTTTTGGGCTTTGACCAATACAATGTCCAAAACAGAGCGTTAAACAATGATTCTTTAAACTAATTAAAAAAACAGTAGCATTTCTCAAGAACCCAAAATCCCAACGCATCCAAAACGGAAGAAAAAACCGATTTTCCCTCGATTCCCACTCGGATTTCGAATAGAAAGAGAGACCCAGATGGAGATTTTCTCGAATGTAGTGAAACCTCACCTGAGATACATCTTCTGCTATGTTGAGGCCTTCCATCGAAACCGCTTTGCAGAGAGTAGTGAAGGAAAGGGCGGTCTTTCTCCCGATTGCTGGAGACTTCTTGGGATTTAGGAATGAATGGCCTCGAGAAGAAGAAGAAAACCCTAGTATTGTTTGTGGAAGATATGTTAAATAATTCGAGAGAGAAGCCATTGCCATCGATTCGCAGGATAAGTTGAAGAAGAACAGAGCCTCATCTTCTTCTTGTTCTTTGGCTGGCACCTTCGTATCCTTTCGAAGAATTATACCGTGCTCTGCGGGTGTATTTTGAATAAAGGTAGCTCGCGTATTTACAATTCCGAGTTGGTCCCACATTTGTGGAGATGACATTTGCACAAAAGCAAACATCAAAGACACTGGGATGAAGGTTAACTACTGAATAATATATTAAAATTAATATCTCATTCTTATAAATCTATTTATAACAAGCTAATTAAAAATTTTAAATCAATTAAGAAATTATGAAAATCAAACATTTCATCTCTTAATCCACACCGGCATACATAAAATAAAGGAATCATATGTATTTATGCTCATTTTGAATACTAAATAAAACGTTTAAAAATAATATTAATTTATAGAGTTGGAAGGCATCCCTTTGAATTGGATTACATCCACACAAATGGGCCCAAGAGACATTTTATTGAAAAGGCACATATTTAGCCCAAGAGACACATTTTGTTGAAAATGCACATATTATGTGTTTTTGAAAGGACACATCCACAAATGAGCCCCAATATGCTAATGTGGCTACCCCTAAGGCCAAAATTGAGGTTTTTTTTTGCAACCAACATTCAGCTTTAAAGAGAAAGAAAATAAATGAATCATATGTATTTATGCTCATTTTGAATACTAAATAAAAACTTTAAAAATAATCTTAATTTATAGAGTTGGAAGGATCCCTTTGAATTGGATTACATCCACACAAATGGGCTCAAGAGACATTTTATTAAAAAGACACATATTTAGTTCAAGAGACACCTTTTGTTGAAAAGGCACATATTATGTGTTTTTGAAATGACACATTCACAAATGGGCCCAATATGCTGATGTGACTTCCCCTGAGGCCAGAATTGAGAGTTTTTTTATGTTTTATTTGCAACCAACATTCAGCTTTAAAGAGAAAGAATTGACTTATTTGGTGCTTTCTTTTACCATCCTCTCATATCTAAGTATATACTATCACAATGCTATTATTGAAAATTCATTATTTTGGAAGAATATCAATATATTTTGAAACATTATTTCCTAATTAAAAAGATGCTATGCAACATGAATTATTTTATAAATAATTATAAATAATAAATAAATATACAATATTTTAAAATTTTTGATAGATTTTCTTGATTTTTCTCTTCTTTTTTCAATTTTCTCATGTTCTCTTGCTTTGCAATTCCACCCTTACAAGAATGTACACTATATGACAAGCTTAATGGAGAATATAAAGTATAAACCAACCCGAGCAAAATTCAAGCCCAAGAAAGACTGTTATTATAATAAGAGTATAATATTACATAATATCTACAATTAATATTCTATATTATCATACTATATGTAATTCGAATATCTAGTCCAATTTCAGCACCCAAGGCTTGAGCTTCATACCTACAAAATTCCACTTGAGATCCAAAACTAATGCAAGTTGAAACTATGGTCCTTCATCTAGCGATGCTCAAGGAGCCAGGCACGGTCGGGCGCAACCCGCTTTGGGCCGGGTCTTAGCCTACAGTCTTAGAACTCGGGTTGAGCTTGGATCTAAATCTTTGGTTCATTTAACATATGGTCAGGGCTTGATAGAAAGCCGAAAACCCAACCCAAATAAGTAATGCAACTAGTTTTGGGATAGAAAGCTAGTCCGGTGTGACCTATGAACACCCATATCTACATGAAAATAATTTGACTTAATATATACTCTTTTTTTTGTTCATATTTTAGATTTATTTTGCACATTTGAAGTGTGTATTACAATCGAGTCAGTTACAGTATACTCCAGATTGGAGAAATCCTTTAAAGCCCCTTTTCATAAGAAATTGAAAAACTTCTCTATTGAGAAGATTTTATTTATTTTTTATACACAAAATAAGTATTGCACTAAGCATGTTGCACAAAATATTATAATAATTTCTCTTTTCACTATTCCATTGTTTTTGTGCAGCAATAGAATTCTAAGGAAACTTATCTTGCTTTTTGGCGTTGTCCACTATTTTCCTGTTAGTAGAATTTATTTTCTTTGATGGGAAGAATCTCGATTTTCTAAGAGTACATTTGTATTACATCCATGAAAAAGGATGTCCCGGCGTAGTGTCCACTGTGCTCCCCTCTCAAAACTGGTAGTAAATTGACAAACAACATAACATGAGTCGTTTAGTAATTTTTTGGTAAAAAAAGTCTAAAGTAAAGCATCAAATCAACATGGAATAAAATATAAGAGGGTCACAATAAGTCCTTTTATTGATATGACCCATGGGTCTTTTCATGTGTGAAAAATGAAGGCCTTACTTTGCCTTTATTTTACATGTTATTATATACTCTTAAATAAAAGAGTGAAAAGTATAGTACTTTTTCACTATACACCTGCCCAATAAAATACAAGATGTGGGCCCCACTTATTATTATATTATATTATATATCTACCTTATGTATTATATTATATATGGGACCGGCTCTCCTCAACTGCAGTTGAGGAGAGCCTCAGTTGGACACATGCGACCGGAACGTGTGGGATTAAAACAGATTGAACGAAGAGGTTTTGCTGCTTCCGCTAAAATTTCATTTCCCCAATCGGTCCTCTTCTCTCTCTCTCTCTCTCTCTCTCTCTCTCTCTCTCTCTCTCGTCTGGCCTGCGACCCATCTAGTTGCTGCACTTCTCTTCCCTACGATCTTTCTCTCCTCTTCCCTGCGATCTCTCTCTCTCTCTCTCTCTCTCTCTCTCTCTCTCGTCTGGCCTGCGACCCATCTCGTTGTTGTGCTTCTCTTCCCTCTCTCTTTCTCGTCTGGCCTGCGACCCATCTCGCTGTTGTGCTTCTCTTCCCTGCGACTTCTCTCTCTCTCTCTCTCTCTCTCTCTCTCTCTCTCTCTCTCTCTCTCTCTCGTCTGGCCTGCGACCCATCTAGCTGCTACGCTTCTCTTCCCT
Organism: Cinnamomum chago; assembly: GCA_038049695.1. NCBI lineage: Eukaryota > Viridiplantae > Streptophyta > Magnoliopsida > Laurales > Lauraceae > Cinnamomum > Cinnamomum chago. The sequence continues at coordinate 76,572,352 of CP142454.1, forward strand.
GCAAATTTTCATTTCTCCCTTTCTCGTTGTCAGAATGGTTTTCTCCCGATCGCGTCGAGTGTCTCCCTCTCGCTGCGTCGCTCCCTTTCTCGTTACTGCTCTCCTGATCGCAACTAGCGTTTTCCTCTCGCTGCGTCTCTGCCACTCCCGTCGCTATATCTCTGCCTCACGACCGGTATCATCTTTGATCTCCAACACAGAAAACAGAGTAAGAAATGGGTTTTGGTGTTGATATGAATGGGTTATTCGTTGTTTAACCTTTCTTTCTCTAATGCTGAAATTTGTTTGGGGGTTTTGTCTTTTGCTGCCCTTGTTTTTTGAACAAAAGTTTTATGGGGCAATCTTTTTGGCGTCTTCTATCTGCAAGAGTGGTGAAATCCTCTTGCATTTTTTTTTTTTTGTTAATCCTCTTTTTATTTAGGTTTCAAGTGGATAAATAGTAATGTCTTTACTATGAAAATGTATGAACTTGTATCTCCCTCTTTCACTGAAAATGTAACTAAAGATATCAATAACATGCTAATAGATACAACCACAACAAGAACTTGTATAATCTCAATTGCATTGATAAGAAATATCTCAATTGCATGAGCAAGAAGAATTGGGATGCTCAAATGTAGCTATCTGATCTATAGAAGACTCCAAGAGCCTTGTTCTGTAGAGGTGAGTGATAGAAATGTAGCTATTTTTATATTACTCCTTAAGTTGTGGATATCAGTAGGGAAAAGAGCTCTGCTCATCTCTTCTTGTGACCACTAAAAATCGAGAACCTTTTCTCTCTCTCTCTCTCTCTCTCTCTCTCTCTCTCTCTCCTTTTCAATTCATGTATGGTGAGTAGACAGACACTACTGTAGTCTATGGTTTCCAACTGTGATTGTGACCACCCACAAAGCATTTTTATCCCCTCTAAGAGATAAGATCCATCCTTGAATATAAAACTCCTAGTGTCAATGACTTATGTCCCATATGAGAGCTTTGGAAGGAGTCAGTTGAGCATTCCTTGTTCCACTAGGTTGTTGTGCGAGCTCAGCAGTGTGATTTGGCTAGTGTTTCGGATTGTTTTCTCAATATTAGTATTGCCAAGTGGTACAATATGTGGTTTAATTCCCATCATCTGAGGGGTTCCATATCCCAATGATCCTCTCTAAATCATGAGTTATAGCTCTCTAATGGGCCATTTGGAGGGCTATAAATGATTTGGTTTTCAAGGGAATGAAATAGGATACTGACAAGATTATCATCTGTGAAGTAAGCATGAAAACCAACATCTTATCAAGTAGAAGTTAGGCTACTTCTCAATCAAATCTGATTCAAGGCAATGCCATGCCACAATGAGCACATAATTTGGAGGCTTCATATTGATGTCTCAAAGGTACTGCGCTTGCTTGCAAATCTTTTGATTCTAGCTCATGTTGTCGGCATGGTCTTCAATACGAAACTTAGAATGGGCTCCAAAGTGCCCATGTGGGTATCGGTATTTGATTTTAAAGACATCTCGTACAACCCATAATCTGGGTCGAAGATTTTGGAAATGTCCAGATTTATAAGTAAGTGTCTATTGATTCCAGTTCCTTAAATTAATATTTATTTTCACTCAAATATTAATTTTACATTTGCCATGAATCTGTGTGTAGGGAGAAAGAGGTTGCGGGTTACTGATTTGGATGGATGAGGTCGCGATTGAATATGCACCGGGCCGAAGTATCGAGCGTGTGCAAAAATGAAAGTAGAGAAGATGAAATGAGAAAGTCACTTCAAGAGATGAAGCAAGAGATTAAGCATGAAATCAAACTTTTGAGAGAAAGTATAGAAGCATAGAAACAACACTCATGTTTTAGCAGGATTATATTGATGATGTTTCTAGTATTTGTTGCATATGTATGGGGATCAAACTTTCCAACATGAGGATAGCTATCCCTATTAGTTATTATTATTATTATTTTTGAATGGAGATGTCTAGACGCACATGTGTATTATCTCTAATATAACCATTTTCAAGTGGGTACATGATTCATGACTAATTTTGTCATCTTTGTCGGATAAGATGTAAAGGAGTAGTAGTTAATGGAGTCAGCTACTGACTGTGTTGATTTTTATAGATCTTGTTTTAGACCTTCTCTGCAAAATATATATATATATATATATATATATATATATATAAGAGAAAACATTAAATATAGAAAGATTAAAACAATGGAAATGACAAAAGAAGACTTCCATATTGAAGAATCCCTGATGTTAGTTTCAGCAGAATTTTTCGACGGTGTGCAAAAAATGCACGAGTAGAAAACGAGACAAACACACACATTTCATACCAAAAAAATAGCAGATTTGAAGTTCACAACATGGACTTCGAAAAAATCCAAATTTCATATGAAAACTCTCTCGGGAAGTGGGTCTACCAGTGCCCCAAACAGAGCTACTTAGCAAGGTTCCAGTAGAATTTTCTGACGGTGTGCGAAAAGTGCGCGAGTAGAAAACGAGGAAAACACACACATTTTCGTATAAAAAAATTACAGATTTGAAGTTCACAATATGGACTTCGAAAACCCCAAATTTCATCCAAAAAACCCCTCGGGAAGTGGGTCAACCAGTACCCCAAACAGGGCTACTCGACAATGTTTCTTTAGATTTGGCCGACAGGGTAGGAAAATTGCACGGGTTGAAAACGAGGCAAACACAATTTTTTCCGACCGAAAAATTGCAGATTTGAAGGTCATAATATGGACTTCCAAAAAACCAAATTTCGTCCAGAAACTCCATCGGGAAGTGGGTTAACCAATGCCCTAAACAGGGTACTCAGCAAGGTTTCAAAGGTGGCACATCTTACACCTAAAAAAAAAATACCCTATGAAAGTAGTTGACAAAGAAATATGATTCCCACCTTTACATGGCAGAACTCATGTTTTAGCGCTCCAAACCCAAATCTAATTGACTTATCAAAGGTCATCCCCAATGATACAAGAATCCATGGGTCGTATCATCCTAATCTATGATCAAAGCCCTGCAAAAGATTTGATAGCAAGACAGCAACAGATGCACTCCACATAAACACGATTAGGAAAACTAGGATATTCAATCTCTGGATATTTTTGAAATATTGATATATTCTGTGGGGCCTTTAAGATAGACGTATAGTTTGGCTCGACAAAAAGTCTAAATTAGTGCATAAATAAGGCTGGAGAATATTGTGCATATATCATCAATGATTACATAATAACAAATTGCAAAAAACCAGTCCAAAAATCATAAAAAGTTAGTTTACCAAGGCCCTGATTTAGATCCTCTAAATGCAGTTGCTTTGCACCCAGTTTACTTGCAAATCTAATTACCTGAGAGTCTGTTTTCATGTAATTAGTTAAAGAGCAAAACAACCACTTACAGGTAAAGTGTGATATCCAAACACATGAACCACATATAAGCACATTTATGGGAAAAACAAAACTACATAAACTCATTTAAACAGGTCCCATGGAAAAGAACATAAAATTCACAAGGGAAACAATAGCTTAAAGAGTCCTTCAAATAATGAACTCTTTAAATAAATTGCTTCAAAATTGCTACATACATAAATATAGGAAGTTTCACATTAGATTGAAAAAGAAAGACAGCTCCATTAGCCATTTTTGGAATCTTCTCACCATTACAATTACACACCACAACATTGCAAGTCAAAGGTACAATACAAATGGATATAAAAGCCAACAGCAGCGAAAATCCACATCTGTGTTTTCTTCATTGCAATTTCCTGAAAAGGGTTTTGCCCATTTATCTCAAATAAATCCCCCTCCATGATGGTAGTCTTGATGGAGTCCTTCCTTCTATGTATCCAGACATGATGGCACCTTCTCTGCATTAGATAGATACATGAGACTAATTTAGCACAATTTGCAAATTACTTTCAAGACCGACTTCTCCATTTCTTCATTACTAATTTAGCACAATTAGCAAATTACTTTCAACTTTGCAAATTACCATTGTAAGTCAATGCATTTCTTCATTAGAGGTTTCTCTAATTTCTCTACTTCCAAGGTTAGAGTCCAGAGACTAGCTTGGATCAGCATCAACTAACCTATTGGGAGATAATAGACATGAAATAAGTAATAGTTTTATATGCAACATAGGAGATAACAAGAAAACTAACCTGTCATATATAATTTGTTTACCTGTTCAACAACACTGGACAATTTCTCATGTCATGTGATACATCGCGCTAGTTGCAACCCTTACAAAGACTCCATTTTGTTGCTTTTTCCTTCGATGATTTACGTCTCTTCGCACGTCCTTTTGTCACAACATGCGATGGCTCGTGATATTCAACCAAGTTACTATCCACAAGTCCATTCCCTTTATCAATGCTTATATTTGATGGGCTGTTTAATGTCAGCTGCCTTAATTTCATTTCCAATTCCTTATGACCATTGATTAAAAATTTGAGTGGTCGACATGCCACCAAAAAAAGTTTCCTTAAAATATGCCGGAACCCACATATAATGAATCTTAAATATATCCGCCAACCAATTATTCTCCATAAGCTTATTGTCTGTTATGACCTGATTCCAAAAACTCTCAGAGTTATGAACACATTTTTTTATCTGATCTATTAAACCCTCATTGTGAATATGAACTCCTCCTAAATTCGTAGGCAACTTATCCAAAATGTGCCATAGGCAATACCTGTGAACACTGTTTGGCATGACATTCTTTATGGCTTTTGTCATTGCCAGATCTTGTTCTATTATAATACCCTTTGGTGGACCAAATGACATGACGAAACAACCACTCAAAAGACTCCGTTTTTTCATTTGGTAGAAACCCACATCCAAATAAAGTAGTTTGCCCATGGTGATTGCAACTTACAAAAGCAGCAAAAATAAGTTCGTAGTTGTTTGTCTTGTAGGTTGTATCAAATGTCACCACATTGCCAAAAACTTTGTAAGCCGAACGAAATGCTGCATTTACCCAAAACACATGTGTTATCTTTTTATCTGCATCTTGCTCAATGGTATATGTGAAACTATTTCCCATTTATTTGTTGTTTTCAGAAAGTTGAAATAGCAACTGTCCATCTAGCCATCTTTTCTTTTCCTTTTCACCCCTGTGGTGATTCTTGACATCCGTATCTGTAAACCCAATTTTGTATAGTCCCCCAAATTGAGATGCAAAACTTGCATTTGTTGTTTGCTTTGCACGTTTGCTGAATCATATGTGTTTATAAGTTGTCGCTTTGATTCTGGCACTTCACGATGCGACCTCAGCATAAATCTCTTACTCAGAGTAGCGGGGGCATGAGAGTGCTCCGGAACAAACTTGGATACCACATAACACCTGACTTATCTATTTTCACTTGCAACTTAGCCTTACAATCGAATATTGTTTCCATTCGACGTCTTTGAACAAGTTCCTTACCGATCCAGTGTTTCTCATCTGTTTTACCCTCCTTTGAACAGACAAATCGCTTCCATACAACCTCCCCATCTTTACCTCTATTACTAGATTCTTTTCATATACTGAATTCAGCGAGTTTTCCATAAGCATTGTAAAAGTTATATGCCTCATCTAAATTATCAAAATGCATGCCCAATCTTGGTGTCATGTCTTCATCCACAACCGGATAATGGACAACTGGTGATGAGGAGGAGACCATATCCATATGCAAATTGGATCACAAATAATTAAAACATATTCATGAATAACAAACCCAAAGAAAGAGTTCTAAAACCATGACTACTCCATGACATGCAAAGTAGAAACTTGGATTTAGCCACATTGAGAAAACAAGAGTACTCTATATGAACATGAAATGCACACAAAATTCAATAAAATTCATATAGTTCTATTTTGTAAATCTACTTTACTCTTCTCTGTTTATATTATTATTAAAAATCTACTTCATTCATTGTCAATACTAATATTGAGAAAACAGTTCGAAACACTAGCCAAATTACACTGCTTAGCTCGCACAAAAGCCTAGTGGCACAAGGAATGCTCAACTGACTCCTTCCAAAGCTTTCATATGGGACATAAGTCATTGATACTAGGAGTTTTATATTCAAGGATGAATCTTATCTCTTAGAGGGGAGAAAAATGCTTTGTGGGTGGCCACAATCACAGTTAGAAACCAACTACTGTACTGTTTGTCTACTCACCATACATGAATGGAAAAGAAAAGAGAGAGAGGGAGAGAGAGAGAAAAAAGGTTCCTGGTTTTTAGTGGTCACAAGAAGAGATGAACAGAGCTCTTTTCCTTACTGATATCTACAACTCAAGGAGCAATATAAAAATAGGATGAACAATGAATGTGGAGAAAAGTCTCTGCAAAAGTACAAATAGTGGTCCATCTCTGCCTCTCACTCACCTCTACAGAACATGGCTCTTGGAGTCTTCTATAGATCAGATAGCTACATTTGAGCATCCCAATTCTTCTTGCTCATGCAATTGAGATATTTCTTATCAATGCAATTGAGATTATATTAGTTCTTGTTGTGGTTGTATCTATTAGCTTATTATTGATATCTTTAGTTACATTTTTAGTGAAACAGGGAGATACAAGTTCATACATTTTCATAGTAAAGACATTACTATTTATATACTTGAAGCCTAAATAAAAAGAGGATTAACAAAAAAAAAATGCAAGAGGATTTCACCACTCTTGCAAATAGAAGATGCCAAACAGATTGCCCCATAAAACCTTTTGTTCTGAAAACAAGGGCAGCAAAAGACAAAACCCCCAAACAAATTTCAACATTAGAGAAAGAAATGAAGAAATAAACAACGAATAACCCATGCATATCAACACCAAAACCAATTTCTTACTATGTTTTCTGTGTTGGAGATCGGAGATGATACCTGTCGTGAGACGGAGCTGCAGCGATGAGAGGGGGAAAGACACAGCGACGCAGCGAGAGGGAGACGCTCGACGCGATCAGGAGAGCAGTAGCGAGAGAGGGAGAGACACAGCGACGCAGTGAGAGGGAGACACTCAACGCGATCAGGAGAAAACCATTCTGACAGCGAGAAAGGGGGGAAATGAAAATTTGCAGGGAAGAGAAGCGCAGCAGTTAGGTGGGTCACATGCAAAACGAGAGAGAGAGAGAGAGATCGCAGGGAAGAGGAGAGAGAGGTTGCAGGGAAGAGAAGCGCAACAGCGAGATGGGTCACAGGCCAGACGAGAGAGAGAGAGAGAGAGAGAGATCCCAGGGAAGAGGAGAGAAAGATCGTAGGGAAGAGAAGCGCAACAGCTACATGGGTCGCAGGCCAGACGAGAGAGAGAGATCGCAGGGAAGAGGACCGATTGGGGAAATGAAAGGGGGAAATGAAATTTCGGCGGAAGCAACGAAACCTCTTCGTTCAATCTGTTTTAATCCCACACGTTCCAGTCGCATGTGTCCAACTGAGGCTCTCCTCAACTGTCCCATTATATATTATTATCTATACCCTTATACATATTATCTATCTACCTACTCTTATAAAAGAGAACAAAATGACATTTGGTTTCACTACACACCTGGGCCCACCACCTGGACCCACTTTTATAATATATATATATATACTATATATATAGAGTATATTATAAAAGAGAATAAGTTGTAGTACTTGTTTCACTGCACACCTTTGTGGGGCTCATCCTTATAAAAATAAAAATAAATCACTCTTATTGTAGTACTTGTTTCTCTACACACCTTTATAGGGCTCACCCTTATAAAAATCATAAAAATCACCTTTATAAAGACAACAAGTTGTAGTTTGTGGAGCCCACCCTTATATAATCTTCTCTTCTACTACTACTATTATAAAAGAGAACAAGTTGTAGTACTTGTTTCACTACACACCTTTGTGGGGCCCACTTTTATAAAAATCATAAGAATCACCCTTTATTGTAGTACTTATTTCTCTACACACCTTTGTGGAGCTCACCTTAATAAAAATCATAAAAATCACCCTTACAAAGAGAACAAGTTGTATTTTGTGGGGCCCACAAAAAAGAACAAGTTGTCAAGCATATTTTTGTACACCTTTGTGGGTCCATCTACACCTTTATGGGACCACGATGGATGCTAACATGTCATGCTTGATAAATTTAAGCACCCAACACGTGTGATTGTTTCTCTACACACCTTTGTGGGGCCAACCCTTATGAAAATCTACCCTTATAAATCTATCTACCCTTATAAAAGAGATCTACCCTTATAAAAGAGAACAAGTTGTCGAGCATATTTCTCAACACCTTTGTGGGACCACGATGGATGCTACTATGTCATGCTTGATACAATTAAGCACCCAATACCTGTGATTGTAGGGCACACTTAAAAATGCTCCATCCCCATCTCCCTCTCTCGATTGTTCATCTCCCAATGGTAAGTATAGATTTTTTTCCCTCTTATACCGTCCCCATCTATCGCGCACTCTCTCACTTTCGATTGTTCATCTCCTTATGGTACGTGGAGAGTCTTTTTTTTCCTCTTCTAAAGATAATTAATACCCTGGCGGATCTTCTCCAAGTCACCTCAACCTGTAAGACGTTTTTCATTTTCTTCTCACATCTGCAAAGTGTTTCCATCTTTTTCTTTTTAGTTTCTTTTAGTCTCTATGGAATCGGTAGTGTGTGTTTTTTAATTTTTTAAACTTTTTTTTACCTATGTGCTATGGGAAAGAAAAGGGTTTTTGGTGATTCTTTGATAATATGGTTGCTATACCATGGGGTGAATGGATTCTGTCTCATGCTCTGCTTTGCATTCAATAGTTCTCTTTGAAATTTCTATATTCCTAATAGTGTACATGCGATTTTTGAAATGGGCGGGTGGAATTCACTAATCGACATTTTGGTGGATTAAAAGATACTTGAGTGGTTTTTGTATTTAAAATTTGAGAGTTCAGAACATCAGAGGGCTCCGGTAGCTTTCCAGAAGATATGAGATTATTTTCTTTGTACGGATGTAACCCTTTGTAATAATTTTTTAAATATTAACCCTTTAATCTTTTGTACACTAACCTTAAATATTTGTAATTTGATGTTCCTTCAGTTGTGTATTATTGATTATGGCCTTTCAAAAAGGTATAGGGACCTCCATAACTCATAAGCACATCCCATATATACAGGTACTCCGTTTGCATTATTGCTTTATATTTAGTTTTTCATTTTCTTTTTTAGAAAAAAAGTAGCAATTGACAAAATATCTTAAATATAATATTGAAATGTACAAACTTAAACTAATTTTATGTCCGCCCTATTTTTTTTCTCTCTTTTAATGAAAGTTACCATTAAAAAAATTTAAATATTCTTTTCCCTTTTGCTTCATGTGTTTGTAGTTTATTTAGTTAGAATAATTGAGTTCTTAATCTGACATAATAGTTGTATTGATCTTGATTTATACCCCTGTTGGAAGAATAATCACAAGTTGGACAATGTGATAACTACTACTAAATATTGGTTCTCTTCTTATATTAGTGATTGCTAAAGATAATTTCATTAATGCAATTTAGTGGTAGGTCTTATAGATTGCTATCGTAAAATTGTTGTTGTTCTGTACAATTTTTAGTTTCTTAATATATAACTTTTGTGAATTTTTTTATTATAAAAGGGCATTTCAAGGGTATGAATATATTGATTTATTATTACTCTTACTCATGAGGTTTAAATTGAAAAACTTTGATCATTTTCTAACACATTTATTTCTTTCATCATTGCAAGCTGCTTCTTATTCTTCTTTTCATGTATTTCAATGAAGCATCATGCATTTCCTTAAAGGGAAAATGAGAATCTCATAGAAACTGCTTGTTATGCTGGCATTACTACTAATTTCAAAGTCAGAATGAAGTGATCGTTTTAAGTATAAACTAAAATAAATATTTGATGCCGAGCTACAACAAGTTCAGTCTTTCTTTGTTCATTTTGAATTTTTCTTACTTTGATCAGCACTCTCATCCTCTATACATAACAGAGCAAAATAGTTGATGTAGAATACTTGAGTTACATTCTCATGTATTTCTTAAGAGGAAGGTCCAATTCTTTTGGCATATTTGTATTTGTAGGGTTTTTTTTTTTTTTTTTGTATTTTTTCCCTATGGATATCTCTATTTGTGAGCTTCCATTTAATTGAACTTCTATCATTACTTTGTATTATCCTTTGCTCACAGGGTATAAAATATAACACTTTGTATCAAGGAAAAGAAGATGCTGACTCTTGAAGAGGTATTGCCTCTTTTTACCTGATAGTGGTCTGTCTTATAAAATAAAACAAAGCACATGTTAAATACTAATATTGATCAACGGGTGCTCTGCAAATTTTACCCATCAGAGTTCATATCATATTTCCACCATTGTTAATCCATGTTGTTTGAGGACAGGCCGGATTACTTCATTATTCTTGATGGTCAGTGTGAGATGTTATTCTTCTTTGTAAGTTAAGGCTAAAACCACTGTCTCAGTTTTGCTGATGTCCTTAGGTAGGATATAATTATTTTTTTTCCTTAATAGAATCTGATTTTGTAATGAACATATAATGTTCATGGTAATTGGTTAGGACAGTAAGCTCATCTGATTCTTACTTTTTATTTTTATTTTTTCTAAAATTGTAGGTTATCAATTTGACTATGCTTTCAACTGGACTCCAACTTTAGAAGATCAAGTCTACCAAGAAACTAATAAATCGACTTCACAGGTTAAAAAAAGGTAAATTGAAATTTCTTTGTACACATTCATGATAAAATATCTATAAATATATGATTTTTATCCTCAAAAAGTTATATAAATTCCATATCGATTATCTTTTGAGATCTCATTTTTCTCACTATATCATTGTGTTATTGTTTTCAAATGTATAGGGAAAAAGTTGTGTCAGCTGAATTTGGACATTGCATGGGCCTTGTAATTTACAATTGCTCATTTTCTGTTGAAATTTTATTTTTAAATTTATTGAAGTTTCTACTGAATTTTTGAAGAACTTTATTTTTTTAAGATTTTCTTAGTGAACCGTAGCTCCATTAGTAGATTGACAAACGAGTGAGCAGGATAGAGTAAAATAAAATAAAATAAAACATCAAGTCAACAAATAAAAACAAAAGGAAGATGAGGAGTTGGCCGAAAATGCACAAAATGACAAAAAAATACTTTTATTTATACAAAATGATAAAAATGTATTTTTAAAAGATACAAATGATAAAAAAAATACTCTTTAAAAAGCATAAAAAGATTTTTTTTTAAATTATTTTTTTCTTAACTTGACACCTGATTTCATTTTATTTTACTCCACTTGGGAAACAAATGGAAGCAAGGGATTGTTTGTCTACATACAATGAACTTGTAGGAAATACTTATCAAGAAATCAACAAAACAGCAGCCATGTCAGAAAACATCTAGTCCCTACTTAATATCTGGTGGGGCACACTAGTCCCACCAATATGTCATGTGTACTTAGATTTAACCGCTCATCACTTATTCTTTTTCAAACCAAAATGACAATGGCCAGATTTTCAATCCAATCCTGTGTTTACTTTCTAGGTTAAATCTAAAATACCATTCAAATATGTGGATGGAGAGGATGAGGACTTTACTTATCTTTTCCTTTTGTGCTGTTTGTATCCTGATTATCTTTAAAAATGATTAGTGCTATTGATTTAAAAGAAAAGACAAAGACCAGATCCAGTAATTTGGGGCTTTGGGCTTATCCCTTTTGTTTACAAATTGGATTTTGATGTAACATTTCTTCCCTAATTAATAAACTAGAACTAGCACAAAAACCTGTACTAATCACGGGTATGCATGAAGAGGTAGAATTATATGTATGTTAGAAATTGGGAGGATGGGAGTCCATAACAGGGGGAAGTATATTAATGAAAATTGAAGGAGAGTATGTTAACAGTTGTAAAAACTGAAAGTAACTTTTGGTCAAAATATAAAGTTACAGTCAAAATTGGATCCAAAACCTTCTAGCTTAATATATTATATGGGATTAGTTAGGATTGAGTACCTACTACCTTTCGCTATTTGACTTGCCAACCTGACTAATGTGACTAGCTACACTTTGACTTGTCAACCCAACCTGAACCCAACCTACTTATTAAGGGGGTTTGGGTTGACCATTTTGGCTTCCAACTTAGGTTCATGTTGAATTTTTCCACCCAATTAACAAATAATCCAACCTTTTTTTTTTGTTGTTGTTGTTGCTGCTATGTGGGAGATTTTCCAAGTTACAATTTGACCCTTTTGAGATGACAATAGGTTAGTTGGGTTTGATACAGGTCGGGGTGCAAACCCTTCCCATATCAGGTATAGGTCGGTTTTAATACTGGTTTTCATTTATTTATTTATTATTTTTAGATATTAAAAACTATATTACACTATACTAACAGCTAACTACATCACATGAAATTTGTATATCATATTTGATTAGCAAATAAACTGGTCATTTTAACGATGGGACTATTTTGAAATCCAATAAGCAAAAGGTGGCATCTTAATTTCTCACCGCAAGGAGGAATGGTAGAATAATTCACAGCTTTACTGGTAAGGGACATATGTAGTATGTGTAAGTGCCCTCTTAGAACACTTCCCACGAGTGGAACGAGTAAGACTCCATTATGATTCCACCTCGTGAAATTTGAGCCTATTAATCACATTATCAGTCAAGTCCTCAATCTATAAAAGTAAAATTACCTGACATCCTACTGTAGGATAACTCATTTTGAGCGGCTCACATTTTCAGCAAATTGGGCCAATGGAGTTCCACTCCTTTTGGAGGATTTAGAGTCTATTACTCCCAGTTACTCAAAACTGTCGATAGCCACAATTCAATCAAAGACTTGGTCAGTATACATTGAATTGGACAAGAGCATATGAGACCTTTAAGAAAATGGATTTGGATGTAGAGACTTTGACATGTGGCCGGAAATCTATGTGCATTATGACAATTGGAAAGCTCTGCTTCCACTTACGAGAGACAACCTACATTAACTGATTCTATTGGGAATCGTATTTGTGAGGACGGATCAAGTCTAACTATATGTAGGATTGTATTCTCTATTGGCCTACGCCCTACTTGATCTGATGTGGGACCCATGGCATGTGGGCCTCACGATTTCCTCATAAAAGGCTTAGACACTTTTTATCTTAGTTCTAGATGTATCACGTCATCTACATCTCTGGAGGAGGAGGATGAATCCTTCCCTTGAAAATGGTAATTTCACTGGATTGCAGAAACGTAAAACACCAAGTCAAAATTTCTCTACTTTCTCTATTTTGTAACGATGCCCCAAACGGAATGGAACAGAAAGAATTCTATTTTTCCATTGCTAGATAAAACAAGTCCTTAGTGCTCTGTCTACATAAGTAACATGACCCATATTACAATTTCAAGAAGTGGCCGAAAGCAACCAGGTTACACTTCATCTAAAAGTGAGGTTTTTTTTTTTTTTTTTTGAAAATCTGACTAGAGAACATTAGATATGAACAAACAAATGGTGTGAACAATTGGATATGTCCTCTAGGATAGGACATGTAAAGAATACTTGAAGAGATTTTCTAAATGCACCCATATAACTTGTTGAGCAAGCCCACATTCTCACCACACAAAAAAGATAAAGAATCTATTTTTGCTAAGCCCACCCACAAGAATTCCCAAACTGCCCCCTTCTCCTCATTCTCCTATTCTTCTATAAAACGGAAGGGAATCTATGCAAATGGAATGGAGGGTGGGAATCACTATTTAATGGAAGGGGTGGGAGAGAGGAGAAGGGAAGTCCTGAACGGAGTGAAACAAAAAAAAAATCCGCGTTATGCATGAAAATGCATTGCTGTGCACATAAAAAGTGTACGGCGACTCCAAGTCATGCACAATTTTTTTGCACGGCATATGAAAACCATGTGGGACGCAGACTCCATAGATGGCCGAGCAATATTTGCATCGCATAGCTTAAGATGGCTGAGCACTGCATGTGATGCACGATTCTACAATTCTGAGCTGGACACGAATGGAAAAAGAATTGAACAATGTGTCAAAAAAAAAAAACGATACCTTTTCTTTATAGATGGTCATTTGCTGGTCCATATTGGAGATGACTTCTATAAAACACAATGTGGTGCCTAAGATTGGAGGTGTGGTAGCTTATATGGAGAAATTGCGAGATGGGTTGGGAGATGAGTTCTTCCAAGAACTAATGGTGGGAGCTTTATGATGATGAGAAAAAGAAGTAGAAGAAGTATAGTGATGAAGGGAAAGAAGAGCAGAAGATGAATGAGCTAAGATAGAAATTTGAGAAATGAAGATGAAGTGAAGAAGAAGAAGAAATCGGTGAGCTTTGGTAGAGAATATGAAGTCCTGAAGAGGAACATGAAGCCAGGGGGTAGTTTCGGTATTTCACAGATATAACTAAAAAAGGTATAAATATACCTCATTGATTAAAAAAGATATAAATACACCTCATTGATTAACTAGTAAAGTAAAAAACAAGCAGAAATTGAAGAACAATCAAAGTCAAAAGCAATATCTAACAACCAGACAATCAGGTCAAGCCCTTCTATTTTCTTAATATACCTCCTACCACTAGAAAAAAGTTGCAAAGACTGTAGTTCTTTAATCTATAGCCTAATTCCACTGCCTAGTTTCCTCATCATTACAGCCTGGTCTGTTTTACAGTATTCTTTTTTGTTTCTACAGAATTCTATACAATATTTTCAGATGTTCTCAATGTTTTGGATGATTCTAGTCAATGTATAATATACAATATGTAAATATAATATGCATGTTCTCAAAGCGTAATTGAGCCAAAAAAACACCTCATATTTTTGGTTTGGACCTTGTAACTAATTTAGGAAAATGTACCAGCCAATGCTCAATTTAAAAAATATGTGTTGACCATCAACAGGTTACTAATAATTTGGATTGTTTCGGTCAATTCAAGAACAAAAAAAAAATGAAAAATGAAAAAAATGTGACAGTATTTAATTGCTTTTAGATGTAAATAAAATTACACAGCATAATGTAAAGGCCAAGATGATAGATTTCCATTTTTCCTTTTGTTCGAAACCCATTTAAAATCATTATTAGTTAAAGCCAAAACCTTTAGTGATAGATACAACTTTTTTGTTTGAACCCACACTTAACATTAAACATATGTTTAAATAACATTGCTCACAATGGTATTTTGGTAGGAAATTAAAATAAACTGCTTGCGGCATATATATTGTCTGCATTGAACAAAACGATCACTAGTATGATACAGGCAATGGAGAGTGAAATTGCACAGATAAAATACAACAACTATGGAGATTGATATTGCCAACCGACTAATTCCATATATTTTTAAGAAAACAGAATTAATATAAATGCAGATGGAGTCTTCACTAGTACAGAATTAAGCTTAAGTAATCCTCTTTGGAAACTGAGAAAATCTAAGCAGGGAACTGGCTGCAACTTTCAAAAGTTGTGAACTATTTTTAGAAGGCCCGCCATGATGACAATTAAGTGATGGTTATTATCAACTATGATGCCCAGATATGGCATGGATATATACGGTAGAGACATGCTATAGACACGGCAGGGATACGATTATACATGTAAAAACTGAAGTATCAGATACGATACGACACGATACATTGCCCATTTTGAAGTATCCGTGCATCATAGATCATCAAAGGTTTTTACCAGCAGGTGGCATCAACCACAAGAGAAAATTATTTGGTACCTTCAAATTAGTTTGCACTTGTGCGTGCCATAAATATTTATGGACTTGTTATATGGATATAGAACTTCTTAGGAAAGATCAAATGCCCGACACCTGAAAGCGAAGGAGAAACAAAGGTCAGAGACCCTGGCTGCAGTCAGCCATAGGCACTCTGATACCTAAGTTAGTTCAACAACTAGACAAAGCATGAGTGAGTGAAGAAGAAGGGAGAGCTTAGAATATGGGTGTGTATATGTGTATGCACATCGGACCTTACCCTGGTTGACCTTAGAGGTAGAGTCCCATCGGACCTTACCTTGATATAGACGTTGCCACCGGTTAATGATAACTTTTTATCTCTATCTGATGCATGTCATTATTACTCAACACGTTATGTAACGTGGTTGAGTCTCTATGGGAGTATAGTCATGATTGACTAAGAGTCAGTGCCCGTCTCGGTTAACCGAACCGAACTGAAGATGATGCCGAGGTCAGGTGTGACCTTAGTATGGAAACATTCTGGCACTATTGCTGAGATGGATAAAACCGGGACCAAGATATGTCTAACTGGTACTCTTACCGAAACTAGGACAATCTCGGTATTATGAAAATATTCCACACAATTGCCCCCTAGCTTCTGACTTCTTAGAGTTCCATAACTCTTTGAGGTCGGAAGCTAAGCCTTAAGATGGGAGAACCTTTTGAATATTAGGTTTGAAGCCCATACTGTATTGCATCTCGGTGTCGGTTGATGACATCTGATCTCTATCACGATGTAGCTACATCTGCCCGAGATAATTAATGGCACGTCGATGTCGCTTCATCTGTTCGAGGTGATTAATAGCACGTCGATCAATGCATGAGGTGTATCGGTGGCACCACGTGTCACCGCCTGGTTGGTCGTCTAATCGTTTCGAAGAGACGTGCTCAGAACTCGAAACGACGCCCGTCCTTGAAATTTGAAACGGAGCCTCTTTTTCTATTATAAATAGAGGTTCCTCTCTCTCTCGTTCTCCATTTTCACATTCGGAAAAGAAAGAGGGTTTACAGAAGCGAGATCTTACATCGGGGTTGAGTTCCACATTCTTCGAGTTTAGTTTCGTTTGTTTCGCCTTTGTAAGTTTTCCCCCCTCGTCCTGTTTATTTTAGCTTTCTTGCTTCGTCTAGGGTTTCCTGCCCCGTTTTCCCTTTTTCGAGTTTCGCCCTTCGTTCTTCTAGTTTCTTCAAACTTAGGAATGAGTATTTACAAGCAGTGGCTGGAAACCCCAAAGGCCATGGCCGAGTTTAGGGCCAAGTATGGGATACCCGACGATGTCCTAATTAGGTTAGATGACCCTGAGAACCCCTATGATGGTCATGATACCTTCACTAACGGCTGGATACCGTTCCCTCTGGTCACCATAGTTGAGGGTGGGGTTCGATTCCCCCTTCACCCCTTTCTTGGGCCCTGCCTTAGGAAATGGCAACTCTACCCCTGCCAGTTGATGCCAAACTGTTTCAAAATCATAATGGACGTCGCCGAGCTCAACAGGGATCCTCGGCATTAACCTCGGCGTCCATGATATCGAGGATGTCTACGACCTTTGCAAGTCTAGGGGCGATAACACTTATTACCTCCGAGGTAAGGCGAACCAGGAGTGTATAGTCAATGACTTCGAGGACTACAACAGGTACGCTGGGGACGACCGCCTGTTCATCTCGGGCAACTGGGAATTCGCAGAGGCCGAGTCCGAGGTGGAGAGAACATACAAGGTTCCCCACGGCTTCGGGACCCCTCCGAGTAAATACTAACTCTTTTTAAGTTCTCCTTACATTTTTCTTTTTCTTGTTCCACTGAGCTAACTTTTTTTTTTTGCCGTGCAGACGCTCGCCAAAGAAGACAGGAAGCCATGACATCAAGGATGTCTACGACCTTTGCAAGTCTGGGGGCGATAACAGTTATTACCTCCGAGGTAAGGCGAACCAGGAGTGTATAGTCAATGACTTGGAGGACTCCAACAAGTATGCTGGGGACGACCGCCCATTCGTCTCGGGCAACTGGGAATTCGCAGAGGCCGAGTCCGAGGTGGAAAGGACATACAAGGTTCCCCGCGGCATCAGGACCCCTCCGAGTAAATACTGACTCTTTTTAAGTTCTCCTTACATTTTTCTTTTTCTTGTTCCGTTGAGCTAAGTTTATTTTTTTTTTGCCGTGCAGACGCTTGCCAAAGAAGACAGGAAGCCAAACGAGTCGGTTGGGCAAGAAACGAGGCTTGGTTTCGGAGCTGTACAGCTACCGAGGCCACTCTGGTCGTGTTGCCTGGTCTTTCTTAAACTACGAGCCGAGGTACCACTCCTTCATCAAGAGGAGGACTGGCCAACCTCAGATAAGGGGAGGACATCAGGCCGATACCGAAATCCAGCCCGCTCCCGTAAGCACTTTCGCTCCCACAAGCGCTTCGGGGTTCGACTCTGCGTCTGCTGAGGCCGAGACCTCAAGGAGATCGCCGTAAGTTGTCCACACCTCCCACTCTTCTTCTAGCTTAGAGGAGGAAGAAGACATGCAACGGCGCCGACCTCCAGTGACAGTCAAAGACTTGGGAGCTTTGGCGTTCGGAGGTAGAGCCCCTTCAGTCCCTTCGACCTTTGTTGCCGCAGACGCTCCCACTCCTATGCCTGCTTCCGCTCCGTCTATGAGCTTGGAAGTTCGGGAGCATCCTGCTGAAACCACGCAGGGGGAGGCTCGGGCTGAGAAATGGGCCAGGATCGAGGGCCCAGTTGAGCAGGGTCCTGGTGATGCCACGGTTTCCTAGTCTACCACGACGTCTCCCTGGAGAACGAGCCTTCAACTCAGGCCCGGTTGGACGCTAACAATGGAAGATCATGTCTCCGGGAACGCCCTGGTCATCGCCGCGCTAGGCCAAGCTTGTGCCCTGTCGCGAGATATGGCGAAGCACAGGGAGGCCGATGATGTGACAATGTTGGTGTCGTCAATGCAATTGGCCATTTCGGTGAGTTTAGTTTTCCACAAATTTTACCAAGTACTTGATCTCGGTTATTACTTTTTGACGCCTGTTTCTTCTACAGATAGTGTAGAAATGTTAAGTCTCATTGGAGAGGATCCAACAGAGCAACGCCAAGATCTTGAGGATGGAAGCAGAAAAGAAAGACCTCAAGACAGCCTTGGAAGGGAGCAGCCAAAAGGTGGAGGAGCAGGAGGAGACAATTCACAGCCTCAGGACCAAGCTCGATGCGGCGAAGGCAAAGATTGAGGTGCTAAAGAAGAGGGTGGCCGAGCTTGAGAAGCAAAATGATGAAGCTAAAGCCAAACTCCAGTCGGAGACTGATGCCGCTTTCAATGAAGGGGTGGCGGAGGCGTCGACTCTCTATTAGGCTCCGGTCCTCACTGTGAGGGACCAAGCATGGGAGCTCGGATGGCTGGCGGCACTGAAAGAATCGGGAGTCTCTGAGGACCACCCGGCTTATAAAAATCCAGCCAAGTTCCCAGGCTTGGAGCCGGAACCGAGTTCTACCCCCTCTTCGTCCGAGGCTCCTATCGAGGCTGCTACGACCAAGGCTGACACTGGCGCTACTGGGACCGATGCTTAAAAATTGTTTTTGATGTATTTTTCTTCTTTGGACCTTTGTAATGCTTGAATATTATCCTTTTTTTATAAATACAATTTCATTTTTTCCTTTTTCATGCTTGCCCCCAAACATTTCTTCATGTGCTTGACCTCGGTTCCTTAACCGAGCTCTTTACATGCTCAGGAAATCGATTTTGCTTAAGTAATTGAGTTTGGTTCAACAACCGAGACCCCGTTTATTCTTAAGTTACGCAACTCAAGAGACTTGTGTCCGGATACCAAATTTGTCCGTAGGGTAGCTCAGTTCATTAACTGAGCTCAACAGGAGCAAATTGGATTAAGTCCTTTAACCTAAAGGAATACAAGGTTTTTACCTCGGTGATAGAATACTTGGTTTTGCAACCAAACATATTTTAATTTTGAACACTGAAGTAGCCACCAAGTTCTTTAATTGGTGTTGCGCCTTAACTATTTAAGGCTTCACTTTCCTAATGCTCCGTAGCAGTTAGGTAGGTAATTGCCGAGTTCTACAACTTGGCGAGAATTGAGAGCAACAAAGACTGCTTTTATTGATCTCGGAAATTGAATACAATTTAAAAATAATGCTTCTTGAGGTGCGTCGCATTCCATGGCCGTGGTAACTCTTTACCGTACATATCCTCAAGCCTGTATGCTGATTGCCCGGCAACCGAGATCACCTTGAATGGCCTGTGCCAGTTCAGTGCCAGCTTGCCTTCATTGGGATTCTTACCCCTGGGAAGCGTCTTCTTTAAGACCAATTCTCCAACTGAGAACTTCATATCTCTGACTTTTTGGTTATAGCCCCTAGTTAGTTGTTGCTGGTAGGCAGCTAGGTGGATAGCTGCTGCATCTCTTCGCTATTCGGCTAGGTCCAGTTCTCGGGTCAGATTCACTTCGTTTTGGCCTTGATTGAAGAGCTCGAACCTCAAAGTTGAGAGACCGACCTCAAGCGGGATCACAACTTCCATTCCAAAGGCCAAGGAGAAGGGTGTTGCCGAAGTGGAGTGTCTTGGAATAGTCCTATATGCCCATGGGACACTTGGAAATTCTTCCACCATCTCCCCTTAGCTCGGTCAAGTCTCTTCTTGAGTCAATCGAGCACCACCTTGTTCGAAATTTCGGCTTGACCATTGCTTTGTGGGTAAGCCGGAGTGGAATAGTAATTTCTGATGCCAAGCTCCTAGCAGAAGTTTCTGAAGAGGTTGGAGTCGAACTGAGTCCCATTGTCTGAGACCAAAGCTCATGGGACACCAAACCTTGTGATGATGTTCTTCCACACAAAGTTTTTCGAGTCTTGCTCGGTGATGGAAGACAACGGTTTGTCTTCTATCCACTTGGTGAAATAATAGGCAGCTATTATTAGCCACCTCTTATTCCCTAGAGCTCGGTGGACTGGCCCCACAATGTCCAAGCCCCACTGGGCAAAGGGCCATGGACTAGAGAGTGGGCTCAGATCCTGTGTTGGCCGATGGATGGAGTTTGAGAACTTCTGGCACTTCTTGCACTTCCTGGCATGTAAGGCCACCAATAACCTTGGTTGATAGCTCGGTATGCTAGTGACCAGCCCCCAATGTGGCTTCCGCATATTCCTTCATGAATTTCATAGAGAAAGTCTTCAACCTTGCTTGGGTGAACACACTGGAGGTAAGGGCCAGTATAGGACTTCCTGTAAAGTTTGTCATCTAGAGGCAACCAAAACCGAGCTGCTTTCAGCCTGATTTTGTGAGCCTCATTCTTGTCTTCAGGAAGTTGATCATCTCTGAGATAGGAGATGATTAGGTCCATCCAGCTCGGACCGAGATCAACACATAAAATCTGTCGAGGTGGCTGAAGCTCTATGCTTGGTTTTTCTAACGTTTCCACCTCGACAGTCCTTTTTCTCCTAGCCTCGACGGGAAAGGCCAGGTTGGCGAGAGTGTCGGCACCAGAATTAGAATCTCTACCGACATGTTTGACTTCAACTCTCTCGAACTGAGAAAGGAGCCGCTTTGCATGAGTTAAGTAGGCTGCCATCCTTTCGTCGCGAGCTTGGTAGTCTTCGTTCAGCTGGCTCGTCACCAACTAGGAATCACTAAAGTCCACCAACTACCGTGCCCCCAGGATTTTAGCGCTGTTGAGCCCTGCAATTAGTTCTTCGTACTCAGCTTCATTATTGGACACCTTGAAGCCAAGTGTTTAGGCTTATTCGATGACTAGGCCCTCTGGAGTTTGGAGGATTATGTCAGCGCCAGCCCTTTTGGAGGTTGAGGATCCGTCGACGAAAACCTTCCATGCTAAACCAAGGAACTGCTTCCAAGATTGCTCTTCTTTTGTCTCGGCGACTTCGTCTTCATCCCCTTTGCCCCCCCAGTTTGGTATCGAGCCGGCTTGGTGCCGAACTAGGAGAGACAAAGTCCACAATGAAGTATGCCAAAATTTGGGCCTTTATTGATGTTCTGGGTTGATACTGGATATCATACTGCCCCAGCTCAATGACCCATCTTGAGATTCTTCTAGAGAAATCTGCCTTTCTGAAAAGGGACTTAAGTGGATGTTCTGTAACAACCACTATAGTGTACGTCTGGAAGTAGTGAGAAAGTTTGCGAGAAGCACTAACAAGTGCCAATGCAAGTTTCTCCAATGGTAGGTACATGGTCTCGGCATCAAGAAGGATTTTGCTCGTGTAGTAAATGGGCTTATGTTGCCTGTCTTCCTCCTTGATGAGTATCGAGCTCATTGTATGATCTGAGACGGCTAGGTATAGGTAGAGCACCTCTCCCTGCTTTGGCGTTGAAAGCAAGGGTGGTGAAGCTAGGTAGGCTTTGAGCTCCTGCAGAGCTCGGTCGCACTTCGGAGTCCATTGAAATTTCAAACTTTTCTTCAAAAGTTGAAAAAAGGGTCGGCACTTGTCTGAAGCTCGGCTGATGAAGCGATTGTGCACGGCAGCCATGCCAATGAGCCTCTGAACTTGTTTCGTTGTAGTTGGGCTATGTATCCCCTGAATTGTTGAGATCTAGTTTGAATTTGCTTCAATTCCTCTTCTTATGACCAGGCTTCCCAGGAATTTGTCGGAGCCGACGCCAAACGCACATTTGGATACATTTAGCTTGAGCTGGAACTTTTTGAGAATATCAAATGTTTGACTTAGGTCTGCCAAGTGGTCATGTGACCAAAAGACTTGACAACCATGTCGTTAATGTAGACCTCCATTGTTTTTTCAAACTGGGCCTGGAACATCTTGGTTACTAGAATCTGGTAAGTTGCTCCCGCATTTTTTAACTCAAATGGCATCACTCTGTAGCAGTAGATGCCTCTATGTGTTATGAATATGGTCTTTTCTTTATCAAGCCCATGCATTGGAATTTGATGGTAACCTCGATAAGCATCGAAGAAACATATCCTGTCATATCCGACGGTCGCATCCATCATCTAGTCGATCTTTGGGACTGGAAAGCTGTCATTAGGGCATGCTTTGTTGAGGTCGGTGAAGTCGACGCAAACCCTCCACTTTCTATTCTTTTTCTTGACCACCATCGTATTGGCCAACTAATCCGGGTAGTGAACCTCCCTGATCGCCTTGGCCTCCAGTAGCTTTGAACCTCCTCGATCACGGCTTCGGTTTATGGAATCCCCATTCAGCGAGCCTTCTGGACCACATGCTTGTGCTTCGGGTCCACATTCAACTTGTAGCACATGATCTCGTGATTGATGTCATGCATTTCATAAGGGGTCCAAGCGAAAACTTCCTTGTTCTATAACAAGAAGTTTAAGAGCTCGAACCACTCAAGTTTGGGGAGTTGGCTCCTGAGTAGAAAATATCTTTCAGGATTGTTAGGATCGATCCTGATCTCGGTCAGATCTTCAACGCTCTTTTGATCTGGGGCTCAATCGACGTCTTCAAGTTCAGCTTCCCTCTCTAGCTTGGCCATATGCACTTGCGTTGGATCTGCTTCACCAGGCACCACGACCATCAAGCATTGCTTGGCGATGTGCTGGTCACCTTTGACCGTGATCACCTCGACTCTGCTGTTCTCATTCTCTAACGAAAACTTGAGTTTTTGGTGATGAGTGGAAGGTACTGCTTCCATGTTATGCAGCCAGGTTCTCCCCATTATTGCATTGTATGGAGATGGTACATCTACCACAAGAAAGTCGGCTAGCATAGAGGCGTCTTCAACTTGGACTTTTAGGGAGATTCTTCCCTTGGGGTATACCGACTTTGAGCTGAAACCCACCAAGGGAGTGCGTGCTTCCTGCAAGTCCTATTCTTTGAGACCCATCTTCTTGAAGCAGTCAAAGTAGAGGATCTCTGATGAGCTCCCAAGATCCACAAGAATCCTCTGTACCTTGAAGTTCTTTAACTTCATGGTCATAATTAATGGATCGTTGTGGGGGAACTGGACCCCATCTAGGTCCTTATCTGAAAACCAGATCTTGGGCCTCTCTTTCCGAGCTTTCTTGGCAGCTGGTCCAAGCTCGGCTGTCATCACCTGTTTGTTGCGCGAAGCCTTCCTTGCCTCGGCACAAGCTTGATTGCTCCCCTTGGCCGCGGGAGCTAGGTGAATGACATTGATGATGCCCTCCGGCTCATCGTTATCCTGATCACCATCATTTTGGCGCTGAGCTCGGTTGTTATTTCTGCCTTCTTCTTTAATGTAGTCCTTTAAGTGCCCGTCTTTGACGAGCTTTTCAAGGTGTGACTTGAAGGCCATGCAGTCTTTTGATTATGTGCCCATTTTGCTTGTGATAGGCACAAAACTTGCTCTGATCACGGGTGGAAGGATCACCCTTCATTGGCTGCGACCACTTAAAAATGGTTGTAACTTGATCCTGCCGAAGAGCTTATAGATTGGCTCCTTGAAGATCGTGTTCACAGCCTTGTAGGAGGCAACAACTGGCTTGGACTTCTTGCTGCCCCCCGAGGTGGGAGTCGAGGCCATCGCTAAACTTGTCGATGCCTTGTTTCGTTCCATCTCCTCCTTCCGAGACGATTTCTTGTCTCTCTTGGGGCTCTATCTTCTTGCTAGAGGCCAAAGCTTTCCCGAGCTCGGACCTCGTCTTCTTCTTACTTAATAAATTGGTTCACCCTGGCCATCAGTGCATTCACCATGACCACGAGGAACTGAACCAGGTCCTTTTGAAGCTCGTTGCCTGGTAGTGGAGCTTGTTTGAAGGACCTGATGACCACCCTATCAATGGTTTCCTCAATCTGGCTATATACAGTCCAGAACCTTTTGGCGAATTGAGTGATGTTTTCGGTCCACCTCATTCTGATCGCCATTAGGTCATCATTTGTTTTGGGGATGACCGTGTGAGCTTGTAATTTTTCCATGAAGGGATTCTGGAGCTACCGCCAGCTCGAAATTGATCCCTCTGCAGGTGCACGAAACCACTTAAGGGAAGGTCCCCCAGACTGGAAGATAAAACTCTACAGTTTAGGTGATCTGTATTACCCCAAACCGACATTCTCTAAGTAAAGTGTCGGAGATGTGCTGCTGGATCCGAGGTTCCATCATAAAGAACAAACCTTGGGACACTGAACTTCTCAGGGAGAGAAAAGTTCCTTATTTCCTGAGAGAAATGAGATGTGCCGAGATCCTCAGTGTCGTAGGCGTTTAGCCGGTCTCGAGTGAAACCGAACACCTCCATGTTCCTCTGGACTGTTTACTTGACTTGTCGGTCCAGCCATTCTCTCAGGTCATCATTGTCCTCCGGTCTTTGTCTCTTTGAGTCCTCATTCAAGTGGTTGCTACTCGAGCCCTCGTCGTAAGCTTGGTCGCACCTCTTGTTATCCAGGATTTGCCTCAAATCCTGATCAACTAAAGGAGCTCGGTTGTGTCTAGGGGGTGGAGCTGGGCCTTTGTCTTCTCTCGGAGTTGCTGCTGGAGTTGACGAATCAACTCACATTGCTCTTGGATAACAAGGTTTTAGGCCTCGATATCCGCGAGGAGTGGGTTGTTGTCGTCGTCAACATCGACCTGGCAATGGGATTTGTCTCATCGGGGACGCTGCAATTGAGGATCACATTGCCGAGAATGCTCCAGCATAAGGTTATCTCGCCGGGAAGGTGCTGCCACCCCCTTTGACGATGAACCTGACTGAGTCACAGGTCCTTCCACACTCACCGCATCAGATCTTGCCCCGGTTCTCCTCTGGCGAGGGGCCGGCGACAATGGCTTTCGTAATACTGGTGGTAGTGACGGGGTCTTTGATGATCCTTCACCGTTTTTTGTTTTTGGAGGCATGGTGTTTGTAAATCTGATTTGATTTCCCCACAGACGGTGCCAGATATGCGTGCATAAATATGTACGGACTTGTTTATATGGATATAGAACTTCTTAGGAAAGATCAAATGCTTGAGACCTGAAACGGAAAAAGAAACAAAGGTCAGAGACCCCGGCAACCACAAGCACTCTGATGCCTAAGTTGGTTCAACAACTAGACAAAGGATGAATGAGTGAAGAAGAAGAGAGAACATAGAATATGGGTGTGTATATGTGTATGCGTACCTCTTCTGGATTTGCTTCTTGTGTATATATAGGTCAAGTGTTGACTTTTGGAGGTAGGGTCCCATCGGACCTTACCCTAATGTTTTGGAGGTAGAGTCCCATTGGACCTTACCCTGGTTGACCTTAGAGGTTGAGTCTCATCGGACCTTACCTTAATGTAGACGTAGCCACCGGATAATGAAAACTTTTTATCTCTATCCGATGCATGTCATCATTACTCAACACATTCTGTAACGTGGTTGAGTCTCTATGGGAGTACAATCACGATTGACTAAGAGTTAGTGCTCGTCTCGGTTAACGAAACCGAACTGAAGATGATGCTGAGGTTAGGTGTGACCTTAGTACGGAAGCATTCTAGCACTATTGCCGAGATGGATAAAACCGAGACCAAGATATGTCTAGCTAGTACTATTATCGAAACTAGGAAAATCTCGGTATTATGAAAATATCCCACACAGCACTAAAATCAAAAGTTAGGAAGGATCCATTGTCTACTAGATGCTTTCTGAATCATAACAATTCAAAATTTAAAGTGTGACATCCTAGATGATGAATCCTTGTAGTTTGAGGATTAGTTCTTGTAGATCCCATATCGAAGTACAGCAACATATTTCCCCATGTGGATAAGAAAGAGATGATTACAGAAATGCTTTGAGCGCTTACATGGTATCAGACTGGTTAAAGCAGAAGTTCAGATCGGTTGTTCACTTCGGTAACATACAAAAGAAGCTTTCAGCAAGGTAGACCCACTGCGTCTCACCAAACCCACGATTACTGCTGAAGATGTTGTTCTCTTCAGCCACTGTTGCTGTTATTTTTTCAATCAGGTCTTGAAATGAGCCTTTGTCTAAAACTTACTTGTATTGTTGCCTTCTCTTCCCTTCCTGTTATTTCATCTACAAAGATCTTCAATCCAGCCATCAATTTCCAACTGCAGGATCACACCCTCTACAACCTCAGACATCCCAACTAGAAACAAATTGTTCATTGCCCACTGTTGATGTTTGTCTTCTAAAATACTTGCCTTGTATAGTAGAGTTACTTCCCATGATTACCAAAAGCTTGAGCCACAAGGCAGACCACGAACGGAGCTACATAGGGTTGAGGGGTCAATTGCCCCGCGCAACTTTGCCTTCCCAATAAAATAAAAGAAAGCATATCCAACAATAGATTTTGATCTTATCCTAGTGTCCCTCCTCATATTTTCTTTTGATTTTTTTGTATATACCCCCGTAAGGTTTGTATGATTTGCAAATCGGCCCCTGTGGTTTTTGTATTTGTAAATAGGCCCCATGCTCTTTCATTTCAATACCTTTAATGTCCCTAAAATTAATATTCCTAATGAGAATGGATAACCACTATGAAATTTGTGTTGAGCTTTTATGAAAACGACAAGTTTGCCCTTATATCCATTAAACAAAAATGGGTATATTATTATTTATAAAAATATCATTATTTTATTCCAACTCCCAATTGTCTCTTTTAATAACTCTTTAATGCATATGGAGTCTAATCATGTATTTTGAAACTTCCACCAATCTAAAAGTCGGTCATGCATGGATTGAATCAATTATAACCAACTATGAGCACAGGCTTTCATTGTCATTATGATTGATTTGAATCTAATAAAATAGGCCCTATAGTGATAAAAATATATTTATGTGCGGTTATTCTCTCCCACTAAATATAATTATTAATGTTACAAGCTTCAGAGAAAAATAAGTCTCAGCTTTTAAATCTATGCATATAGGGATAAAGAGATGGGCAAAAGCGTCATTTCACTCTAAAAACATTGGGTGGTTGGAAGGCTACTGATTTTAAGGACACGAAAGGTATTAAATTGAAAAGGCAGGGGCATATTTACGAATACTAAAACTATATGGGTCTATTTACAAATACTAAAACTATAGGGGCTTATTTACAAATCCTACAAACCTTAGAGGGGGATATGCAAAAAGCTCTTTTCTTTTTCTCTTATTTGCCCCTCAATAATCTTTTTTTTTTTCTCTTAGTAAAGAATAGAACTTTTAAAATACATAAGGAAATTTTGGTCTTTTACTTTCATAAAAAATACAACTCATCAAATCACCAAAAAGATAAGCATTAAGCTATGATTTTAGGGTTTTTCTTTTCTTTTTCTTGCCCATTATTGAGCATAGAATTCTAATCCTCTTAAAGTTTGAAATTCATAATCAGCACAACTCGTTTCATTTATTATCAAAATTTAAATCTATAACATTTTAATTTAAAATATAAATTAAATTAGATCTAATTTGACTCGTAAGTAAGAAATTTCATGTGGCTTACTATAGATAGAGGTGCTTAAAAGTTTTTTTTATACTAATTACATGACAAAGGTTTCATCTAAGTTTGTGATTTTCATAAAGTTTTAGAAGGATTTGAGCTCTAAACAATGGATCAAAGGTCAAGTCTTTTTATAAATGTCAACCCCGTATTATGATCTACAGAATTATTTAATTTGATTTTTTAATTCTAATCATGTACTCATTTGTAAAAATGCTAAAATTATAGCCAACACACACTCATTGCTGACTGGTGTTAGCACTGGTTTCACACATATGCCCAAAGATATATCACTATTGACAAGTTGCCTAACACGGCAAAAATAAAAATAAAAATAAAAGAGCTAAAAATTATACAATTTACAATTATGCTCTTACCTTTTGTACCCATTTTTTAACGTTGTTGGATATAAAAAAACAATCTAAATTCATTTTTTTTAACAATTTTGAGGTATAATGTAATAATTTTTTAAAGTCTTTCTCAAATTCCTCGTTAAGAAATTCCTCCCCGCACCACACACACACACACAACATTCCTATGCGTCATGGCATTTTGCAATTTGTTGGCCTGAAGGATTGAGACAAAGAAATGTTTCTGTTCTTCACACTTCATTAGGCCCTCTCCCATCACTTTGTGCGGGCAAGCATTGGCAAATCCTCTCGACACTGTCAAGGTCGACGTTGACCCTGGTAGAGGTGGCAAAATGTTATTCAACCCGCTAATCCGACCCTAACCTGACCCAATTTTGACCCATCAAACCAGACCGACCCTAACCTGACCCAATTTTAACCCATCAAACCAGACCTACGAGAAATATGGGTCAGTCACGGGATAGGATTTCCTAACCCTCATAATAACGGGTCGGGTTAGGATTGACTCACCTAACCTGCCTAACCCGTCAATTGAGTAGTTTGAAAGTCCAGAAATATAAGGACTTGTTGCCAATTTAATTAGTTTTTTTATAAACATTTGCATAAAAGAGTCACTTGGTGAAGTGGTAGAGATGTTGCTGAAAATGCAAAATCTTGAGGGCTTGAATCTTCTAAGCCATCTTATTTTAGGGCGAGGGGTAATAAATCTAGTTATACGGGTTAGGTTAAGCCCAACCTAACCCGACCCACATTTAATGCGGATTACGTTGGTTAGCCCTACCCGAATCAAAATGACTGGGGGTTGCAAGAGCGGGTCAGTCACGGGCCAGTGTTCAGAAGGCGGGCCCTACTTTTAACCCGACCCAAATTAGCTGGACCCAACTCGTTTGCCAGCCGTGCATTGTAGCCATGGTCAACGTTTCCCTCAACACTGGAAACAAGGGTCAACGTCTAACCTAAAAATAAAAAAGGGGGAAAAGACCATGGGTTTTTGGGCAGGAAAGCTGGTTTGCTGTGGAATTGGATAAAGTGACATTTTTGGTGCAATGGCCACCTAAAGATTTTTTTTTTGGTAAAATCCTCTTTTTAATATGAATTAAAGATTAAATCATACAGAAGGCAACAATTCAGATAATCATCAAAATTAGCCATGGGACTTTCCTCAATTTCCATTCATGAATAAGAACATAATCCTCAACATGATAGGCAGACAGCTCTTATTTTTGAAATAGCCTCAACGACACACATTATTGTGTTCAATTAATAAAGTGTAAGGGAGGGTT
This sequence comes from Cinnamomum chago, assembly GCA_038049695.1. Taxonomy (NCBI): domain Eukaryota; kingdom Viridiplantae; phylum Streptophyta; class Magnoliopsida; order Laurales; family Lauraceae; genus Cinnamomum; species Cinnamomum chago. The sequence goes on from CP142454.1 coordinate 76,602,045, forward strand.
GTAAACAAATGAAGAGTGGGAGAAGCTCAACAAAGGCAAACCGAAAGGAGGAGATGAAAAAAGGCGGAAGATCCCATCTTTCTTCAATACAAATCTTCATGGCTCTGGTTGCATCTTCTCACATTCATCTCTTATTGACTGGAAAAGAACAGAGGAGAGATACCTTTCACCGAAGCTCGGGAACACAACCTGAAATGCAAAAGGCACCACATTGGCTCGTAGATGGAGACAAGGCAATGCTATCACGCTAGCAGAACAAGTTTACATGTGTGTGATTGCATATTCATGTCCATGTTTTCACATACATGCTAGTACTGAATACATGTGCATATTTACTGCGTATATGAACAAGCTTTGTACAACTATGCTTCACAATCCTTGCATTTTTTTATCAGATCTGTCATTCAATTTGAGACTCATCTGCATGGGACCATTCTTGATTGTTGTAGTGTGACCAAATTGAACTGAAGGTAAATAACAAGAAACTTAGGACAGTCTCACATTTTACATCCAACCAGAGACTTCATATGCTCTGTCTACGTAAAAAGAATCTAAAAGAAAATGACCGCGCTTTTTAACACTAAACAAGGATTTAATAGGATATAGTATAGCTGATCTGTCAATATTTTAATTCCTGCTCGTAAAATGTTCACCTTTAATATGAAGTATGACTATTCATAAGTTACGGGTAAATTTTTTTACTATTCAGTCATCTAGTGAGATGTAGCAATGATGATTTTATATAAGCATCAATTTTCCAAATATAGAAAGATATATTGCATAAATACAATCTGAAAAATGGAGGTCAAAACTAGCATAGTATGAAACACAGTGGCCACTTCATCTGTGTGAATGCACAATTATAGGTGCTGTGCATATTGATATGTGCAATAATATTTGAGCAGTTTAATGCTCGACAGTGTAGAGGACTATTATACAGTTGTGTTATAGTGGCCCAACCGAGAAAACATGATAGAAGATTGGCATTCAATTTCAAAGAAGTGACAGATATGCAAAAGACATACCGCAATAAGTTTCCCTGCATTTTCTGGTCTCTTTGCGACCTGAATAGCAGCTGCAGCAGCTGCACCAGAAGAAATACCAACCTGCCCAATGCAAAGGAATGCAGGTCATTTGTCAGAATAACATGCAAGTATATGTTAACTGTCTTCTCATTTGTGTGTTGCTCCAGGTATATGTTTCCGTGTATATCAGATGTATTGATTTTTTTACAAGTTTTGTTTCATCAACTTTGGTATGTCCACACATGAAATATGCACCAGCATCTGCCAGTGTGTCGCCGACACTTATGCCAACAAGTTTTGAGCACAATTTTTTTTTGGCTTTATAGCTATATAGTAACAGCAGCAGGAAACAGATGACAGAACAAGAAATGGTTACCTGATGCATCCAGCAACTGAAAGACTCCAAAGTGAATGACAGCCTAAGTTGAACACTATTGAGATATATCTTGGTATGAGTTGCATCAGAAAAACCATCTATCACAATCATTTGGCATTTAAGATGAGTTGAGCATATCCCTGTGTTTCGTGGATCCAATCGATCTAAGAACCTGGTTGGGTTCACACAGTTCACCTATGCTTACTACCATGTAAAAGCTCCAACTTAACCAGACAGCCAATTTTTACAACATCACTTGACTTCAAAATTGAGCTGTCCAAGTCAAACGGTGATATCAATAATCTCCAAGTACACGAATTGTGAACTTGACCTATTGCACGAATATGAGAACTCAACCATCTTGCAACCGCATAGGGTACAAATAATCATTATTTGCATTTTCAAATGTTTGGAGATACCAAAATAAGCTTACACAGACTACAAACAGCTATATTAAAAAGATACACGGGAGCTCTGCCACAAGTAAATCACATTTTCTTGACAAAAGGTGATATGATGCTGAGTTGCTGGTTTTGTCGGTAGGGTGCATGGCAGATAATAGACTTAACCTCAGCTTATTGCTCTTCCTGGGAGATTCAATTAGACGTTGGCCAAAAACAAGGCTCCATGGAAGTTTTAGAATCTATAATGATGAGATAAAAGATATGGAACGAGATTTTCGAAAGTAATTTATTCATGCTCTGAGGTGTGAATGGGGAGGCATTTGCTCTCGCAAAGAATGTGTCTCAGCAGTCCTTTGGGTTTGGCATCTAATCCTGTTGCCCATAGTGGTGATCTTTGAGTGCTGTCAAGGCCTCAAGGGTGTGCCTGTGCGATTTTCTGCCTTGGCAGTTGGCATCATTTGCTGACATTGACTGATAAAGGAAGCCTCTGTCGTGCTTAATTTTTTTTTGCCCTTTCTAGTGGTATAAAAAAAGTCTCATTGCCATTAAATGATACATGTGAAGTTCAACTTATCCATGTTTTCTCAATTGAAGCTGCAGAGATATGGCAATAGGGTGGCAAAGAAGTTAGGTCAGGTTGAGAGGAAGGAATAGAGGGATGAGATCCAACAGTATCCATTTATTAAGAAGGTTAAACTAGAGCAAAACCACACAAGTGAGAGTAAGGGTTTCCAGATGTCATCATACCCATATACATTGCTGATCGGATGCAGCCAATTAAAAATTTACCACTTCAAGTGGCAAAAGAGACTTTTCTTTTTTTGGAAATGGAAAATGGGGCATGTTAACAGGGGAAATCTATGGATTGAGACCCAGGTTGTATTCAACCCGCATATGACCCATATAAGCTGTGGTCAGTTACACAGGTAGGGTTAGGTTAACATGCAAGTGTATGACATGTCAATGCACATACACTTGTGTGCAAAAAAGCAAGTATATGTTAATGATTCACTACATATGTCTGTAAATAGAAACAAAGAGCAAAATAATAGTTATTCCATAAAAGAATTTCAAATGTAATCCTAAATGCTAGTGAATGATACTAACCAACAAGCCTTCTTGGAGTGCCACTTGTTTTGCAGTCTCAACAGCTTCATCACTTGATATCTGGATATGCAAACACAACAAGACAAGTGAAACTTTGTGCAAACATCACCATGCATGAAATTAGCTACAAGCATGAGCAGAAGGTACACAGAGGCAAGACGACGGCAAGGGGGGAAAAACACTAATGAACTTCGAACGATGTGTCCATGAAAGAAACTGCCATTTTGTGGCCTACTCAGAAAACCAAGTTCTTGACCATTATGAGAAGATGGCAAGTAAAGGGGATAAAAGAAAAAAGAAAAAAGAAAAAGAATCTAATGCACTTTGAACGATGCGGCCATAAAAGAAACTGCCATTTTATGGCCAAACCAGTTTCTCGGAAAACCAAGTTCTCGACCAATATGAGAAAATGAAGATGCATAAGCATCCAAAATGCATTACTATCCTTTGAAAATTGTGACCATATTGGAAAATCCAAAATGACATGTGGCAAAACAATTAATGATCACTATCACTTAACAAATGCAATAAAACAATCAGCCAAAAGATTGACTGGGAAAAAGAACAAAATGAAGAGATGAGAGAAGCAGCAAACAATACCTCTAACACTTCATCAACCACTTCAAGATCTAAATTCCTTGGTACAAAACCCGCTCCTATACCTTGAATCTTGTGAGGACCTGCATGCAAAAGATGGCACTGGTTAGAAGGACGCACCAAATTCACCATTCTACAAAATTTATGGATAATAAAAGAGAAAACAGCCAAGATATTATCATTTTGCTTTACCAGGCTTTCCCCCAGAAATTATGTTGCTTTCAGCAGGCTCAATGCCAATAACCTGAGTCAGTGCACAGCCAATAATGTAGCAAAAGAAAAGGGTAAAACTGTGAAAGGCAACAACCCAATGATTCAAAACTAGCATTTCCCAATAATTTACAAGGTGATAATGCAGGAAAAGAGCATATTGTAGGAGTTTTTCAAAGACAGTCATACATACCTTTATGTTAGGATTTTTGCTTTTCAGAAAATGACCGACGCCAGAAATAGTTCCACCTGTTCCAATGCCAGCAATAAATACATCCACCTTGCCTCTTGTATCTTCCCAGATTTCAGGACCAGTTGTCTCATAGTGTATCTGCACTTTTTTTACCCAAATGTTAACTATTTTTATTTGATGCTACAAGTGCGTGTCTGCACTAAATGAACAAAGACTGAAGTACATATCCCACAAGGTTTTATGACAGTATGTCCCCAGTACCTTCGGGTTTGCGGGGTTGTCAAATTGCTGAAGCATGTATGCATTGGGTGTCTTCTTCAAAATCTCTTCAGCCTTTTGAACTGCTCCCTTCATGCCCTTGGCCGAATCAGTGAGAACAAGTTCTGCTCCAAATGCTTTGAACAGCACTCGCCTTTCCATGCTCATTGATGCGGGCATTGTTAGGATCAGCTTATATCCTTTTGAGGCAGCAATAAATGCAAGACCAATGCCTGTGTTTCCACTGGTTGGTTCCACCAGAATACTCTAAAAAATTACGAAAGGGGAGATCTCAATAAGGAAATAGAATAGGAACCAAGTGAAAATTAATGAGGCATCACTATATTATACTTTTGCAGTTATTTCCATTGTTTAATAATAATAAAAGCATAAAAAATGAACATATCGTCATTACATGACACCACTAAATTAAAATAGATCATGTCAGAATAAGAAAGGCATACCTCAGAAGAAAAATTAAGAAAGGACCGCAAAGTGCATCTAAAAAGAAACTGTGATTATAACTTAATTTACCTTTCCAGGTGTTATAACTCCCCTCTGCTCTGCATCAGCTATCATACTATAACCTATCCTAAAAACAAGGTTGAAAGGAAGGCATTACCTTTGCTGTCAACTTCATGGGGAAACCTACCAAAGGTAAATATAAATATCTTACCGGTCCTTGACACTGCAGCATGGTTCCATGATCTCAAGCTTGGCAGCGACATTTGCAACACAACCCTCAACAATATTATTTAGATATACCATCGGTGTTTTCCCTATAAGCTGCCATGAAGCAATTAGGAAAATGTTTAGAAACGTCAAACTAGTTGAACCTTTCATTCTCAATTTAACACAATTTTATAATTAATAAAGTTCTATTTTCAAGATCAGACAGTCTACAATGACATGTTAACAAACAAGCAACCAAATAAAGCATAGTTCTGAAAAATTGAAAATTACATCTCTGCAGGCTAAAAAAAAAAAAACACAAGGTCATGAAACTGACACATAGAATAATCTTTTAAAAAGGAAAAAAAAAGCGAAAAACAGTTTATTTAAATGCCATAAGTTCAATCTTCAACTTTGACCACCTATTAAATTCATATGCCCAGTACATTCAAGCTAAATTCGTAAAATAATTATAGTAGCATTACTGTTTCTCAAACATTAAAGAAAATACACTTCCCTTTTATTTTATTTTAATAAACTTCAAAAGAAATTAAAAGAAAACAAATGAAGCAGAAACTTTAAGGGAAAAAAAGTAGTGAGAAACACGTGATTTCTCAATTAAAACTTGCAAGATGAAGAGGAATCCGGGTTTAACATTCCATAAAATTGTCTATAAACCATCAATTTACAATTCACAAGAAGTGATGGCTAAAATTCCACTAATTTGTTCAATCATCCATTACATTAAAACCATGCACAATAGCAACAGAAGCAGGAGACGAGTTCATCAGCCACAAAAGAAAAGTACACATAAGAAGAAATAAAATTAAAATTAACAAATAATAAAGGTTTATCCATTCTCCTCTATCAAGAAAGCATCTATAATCCAATTTTCTAGAAATCAATTGTATTGGTTCCAAGCTGGTGACTAGGCTGGTAAGGGACATGAGAATCCTTGATGGGGAGGTAAGGTAGTTAGGTCCAAGCATTGGTTGGAACAGAGAGACATGTCGAATAGCACCTTAAGAAAAAATAGAATTAGAGGGGCAGATAGGAGGGGGGGTGATTAGGATTTAGCAATAAAAGAAATCCATTATATTAATTCTTCTATCTAAAATGCACTAGACCATCCAGCAAACCAATAACACATGAATTTTGAATTTCTTGAGAACACAAGCAAACAAAGAGAACTCCAAATTTTACCTGTTGCTCAAATTTTATAAAGAAACAATTGATGTTTCCAAGAACCTATCTAACGACCATCCTTTTCCACTTCCAACTCCAACAATGCATTCAATTTTCCATAGCTTTCAAACTATAATCATATAACAGTAGAATCCCTTTCAAAAAAAAAAAAAGAAAGAAAGAAAGAAAAAAAAAAAAAAAAAAGGAAGAAAAAGCACATTGAAAATAAAGAAAAGTTCTAAGTTCTATCTATTTTCAATCATATTCAATCAGCAAGAGACAGCCCAGATGAACTTTTCTATGAGATTGTAAAAGTAGAACAAGAAATCTCTTCATTTCCACAGAAGCAAAATCTCTAAATTTCAGTCACCAATCTTCAAAACATCGTTATGAGATTAAAACTCCGGCAAAGCCGAGTCAAAACGTCCCATTCATAACGGTTTTTGCCAAGACCCATAACAGTTTCCTGCAGCTTGAGCCTTTCCAACCATCTTTATATTCTCGTTTGCTATTCGATTTACCTCTAAAACACCCTAGAAAACAGTTAAAAAAGAACTTCTCCTACACTTTCCTTGGAAACAAAAGACCCAAAACAAACCAGATATTAGTTCAAAACCTATATCTCGACTGACCAACCGACACGTAAAGTAAGGGTTTTGGGTTTTGACCGATACAATGTCCAAACCCGAGCGTTAAACCATGATTCCTTAAACTAATTAAGAAAACAGTAGCATTTCTCAAGAACCCCAAATCCCAACGCATCCAAAACAGAAGAAAAAACCGATTTTTACTCGATTCCCACTCGGATTTCGAAAAGATAGAGAGACCCAGACGGAGATTTTCTGGAATGTAGCGAAACCCCACCTGAGATACATCTTCGGCGATGTTGAGGCTTTCGATCTCTGTCTGGGGTTTGACGGAAACCGCTTTGCAGACAGTAGTGAAGGAAAGGGAGGTCTTTCTCCCGATTGCTGCAGATTTCTTAAGATTTAGGAATGAATGGCCTCGAGAAGAAGAATAAAGCCCTAATCTTGTTTGAGGAAGAAACGTTATAGGATTCGAGAGAGAAGCCATTGCCATCGCTTCGCAGGAGAAGTAGAAGAAGAACAGAGACTAAGCTAGGGCACTTCACGAGTCCTTCCTCTTCCTGTTCCTGTAGTTGTTCTTTCTGCACAGTCGTATCCTTTGGAAGAATTATACCGTGCTCCGCGGGAGTATTTTGAATAAAGGTATCTCGCGTATTTATAATTCCGAGTTTGCACGCCCTTTGTTTATAAGGAGTAAAATTAAATTAAATTAAGTGTGAAATTAAGAAGAAAAAAAATATTTTTTTAAATATTTTTATAATTTTTTTTGTCATATTGCATCTTTTAAAAATACATTTTTATCATTTTGTGTAAATAAAAGTGTCTTTTTCTGTTATTTTGCATATTTTCAAATAACTCCCTTCGCTTTCCTTCTTTATTTTTTTTACATTCTACTTTATTTTAATTTACTCTATTTTCACACCAACATGAACTACATATAGTATGATAATATATAATATTAATTGTAGATATTATGTAATATCATATTATACTATTAACAGTCAGTTCTGTCTTGGGCTTGAATTTTGCTTGGGTTGGTTTATACTTTATATTCTTCATTAGGGTTGTTATATAGTGTACACTCTTGTAAAGGTGGGTTTGCAAAGCAATTAGAACATGAGAAAATTGGAACAAGAAGAGAAAAATCATGAAAATCTATCAACTTTTTTAAAATATTATATATTTATTTCCTATTTCTAATTATTTAGAAAATAATTCATGTTGCATAACGTCTTTTTAATAAGGGAATTATGTTTAAAAATATTTTGACATTCTTTCAAAATAATGATTTTCCCATAATAGTATTTGTTATAGTACTTAGACATGAATTCTAACGTACAACTCATTTTGCTTAAAACGACGCTTGTTTCCGAAAGTTGAAGATTTGAATCCACACTACCGTACTGGGGCCACCACAAGGATTTACCTCGCTCCCTCATGCCATAAGAAATAGTGTGGCCCAAAGCGCTTGACACTCTCCCTTATCCAATAAAAATAAAAATAAAAAGAAGTTACTTAAGATATGAGAGGATGGTCCAAGAAAGCACCAAACAAGCCACAATGTATTTAAAGGGGTTATCCTTTTGTGCCAATGTCCTCTCCACAAATGTGGGCCAAGGGATTGTTTGTCTAGATACAATGAACTTGCAGGAAATACCTATCATGAATACAACAAAACAGCAGCCAGCCGTGTTAGAAAACATCTAGTCCATATTTTATATTTGGTGGGGCACACTAGTCCCACCAATATGCCATGTGTACTTAGATTTAAGTGCTCATCACCAAAAGGACAATGGGGAGGTTGTCAATCCAATCTGTCTTTACTTTCCAGTAACCAAAAGGTCAATGGCCAGGTTTTCAATCCAATCTGTCTTTACTTTCTAGTGGATGCCGAGGATGAGGACTTTACTTATCTTTAACTTTTGTGCTGGCTGTATCCTGATTAGCTTTGTAAAAAACAAAAGGAAAATTTTTAAGTAAGGCTTAGTATTTTATCTTATTTCAAAAAAATGGAAAGTTTTAAAGCTTTTCAAATTAGTCCATAAGTTTTCCATGAAGTTTCCAATTAAAGACATTTAGTCATTTAAAGGTATTTTTATGGTATTTTCTCTCAATTTTTTAAAAATACCGAGGGTACTTTCATTTAAAGCAATGACTTGGTTCTGGCAGCCACTATCTTTTGCCGAAGTTCCTAATTTTCCTCGATCACTATAAGGCTACTAGTGAAAAAAAAGGAAGAAAATGTAGAGTAAGTGATGGGGGATTTTATTTCATTGAAGGATAATTTGGGTAATTTAAGAAATTGAAGAAAAAAGTTGCCCGAAAATAGCTTTAAATTGATGAATGTCCTTAATTGAGAATTTCATGGAAAACTAAGGGACTAATTAGAAAAGTTTTAAAACTTATGTCCTTTTTTGAAATAAGACAAAAACTTAAGGACTTATTTGAAAATTTCTTTAAAAAAATTATTACTATTGATTTCAAAGAAACGACAAGACCTGATACAGTAATTTGGGGCTTTGGGCTTATCCATTTTGTTTTCAAATTGGATTTTGATGTAACATTTCTTCCCCAATTAATGAAGGGATTTTTACCAAATAAGTGTTTTTAAACTTGTATTACACAGATTCAGTTATAAATACATTAAAACATCCATATGGGTGTTCGTACAATTTTTTTGGACAATTAAGCCCCCCACATAATGCGGATGATATCGTCATCTATAGGAACCAGAGTAAAGAACATCAGTTTCTCCTCCTCATGTATCCTCCGCTTCAAAAAAAAAAATCTCTTGATGTTTCCTCTCCTCTACGTTCCTTTTATGTTCTTATTCTCATGCACCGCCTTAAGTGAGAGCTTCTCCTCTTCCTCTTTCTCTTGCTCTCCCTCTTGGTGAAAACCGAACAGATCTGAAACACTACAATCTCCGACCAAAATGGACACAGCAGGCCATACCGAATTGAGAACCTCACCACTTCCTCTTGCTCTCCCTCTCGGTGAAACGCCCGGCCCTCAAAACAGAGGTATGATCCCCTTTCCATTTTCTATCTCTATTGATCTCTTCTATTTTTCTTTTAATTGTCCTATTCTCTCCTATCGTCCAGCAACATCTTTCACAATTTCTAGGGCTTGTTTTGCTTCATTTGTCAAATTTCTTCATATTCTTCATATTTCCTGTAAGATTTTCTAAAACGCTGTATATGATCAGTAATTTCTCTCTCTGGAATTGGGGATTTGTGGTGTAATATGTGTTTTTCCCCTTCCTTGTGCTAAGATGCTTTAATTAGGGCTTTGTTGCACCAGATAAATTGGGTTGTTTATGTGCCTAAAGAGGTAGTTCCACTGGTAAGTTCAAGATCTGGTGATACCATGACCCTCAATTTTAGTGGAGAAATGATTATCTTTCAAAATCACAAATTTGAGTTCTCATTCCATTTATTTTCACGCCAGTAAATGAAGTAGCTAGAAATATTTTCTTTTGTTATTATAACAGTCTATTCCAAATCAGAAGAACATTTGGATCGTTTATTCGTGAATTACTTCATCAAATATCCCATATTCGGATGCTGAAGACGATGGTTTACTGACTGCCCATTTGGATCCTAAGTCGTTTTTCGAGGTTTTTCATGTAGTGAATCCACATCTCAATCGCCCAAATTATAAATATAGATTTATGAACCTTGTTATTAAATAATCATCATTGAAAATAAGGTTGTATTTTCCTAGAATCAGATTTCCTTTTACATCCTTAATTACAAGATCTCGCCATTGCTATTAGGACAATTGAGATGTTTGTTCAGCTATTTTACAAGTTAAAGTTTCAACTTGTGGAGTCAATTGCATTTTTCTGACATGTTCAATGTATCAATATCCTACTTGGATTCATATAAACGCCAATCACAGGTGTTGGGTTTGATTAAGATAGATTTACAAAGGATGCCTTGTAAAAGTACTAAGGTAGATTTTGATTACTGAATTGCACTTATGGAAGTTAAACCCTGACATACACATTCCAATCAGCAACATTTGAAGTTATGGCTATTTTGTGTTGGAATTGGACTTTTTAGGAGCATTTTGGTGTGATGAATCCGAATTCTTTTTTTACTTTGTGTGGAAACAAGTGTTAAAAAGCGAAAATGTTTATAATTTTTTAGGTTTCATCATGAAAACAATTTTTTTTCTTCTCATCCCATGTTTCCTCGATTATCTCAGATGTTAGTAAGCACATGAACACATCCACCAATTCTTGTTTTATGTTTTGCTTCTTTCAACTTATATTTATACATATGTATATATATAACGGGCTCTATTTGGCTCATTGCAGTTTGGGAGTTTAGTTAATTATCTGAGTCCATATGGTTATTCCTATTTTCCCCACATTGCATAAAGTAAAGGCTGTAAATATATTTGGATGCTTTATTTCCACAAAATACATTTTATTCTTCGCTCCTGATGGACCCGATTTCCTTCCTTTCCTCTCTCATCCGTTCCCGAGGTCACCGAGAAAGGCCGAATGGAGGGAAGAAAGGGGGGAGAAAGGCGGGCATCAACATTTTGTACGGGTATGCCATATTTTCTATTCTACTTGGAATTTAGAAATGGTGATCCGGAGATCCACCTTCGTAAGTAGAAAGGAAATCAACCTTTTTTTCTAACTTTCCATTGCACATATATTTAAGAAAAGAGACAAGGTTTTTTTTTTTTGTTTGCCGTGAAAGGCGATGTTTGTTTGCCATGAAAGGCGATTTTGTCATAAAAGGCGATTTTTTTGCCGTAGAAGGCGATTTACAAATCTTATCAAAATGAAAGACAAGAATTGTGATTTTTTTTGTCTCTTAAAGAAAATACAAAATACAACAGAAAAGTAAGAAAATGAATCTGACTTCTCAAGGGATTACGGGGACCCGTTCAAATCGACGGTCGTAAGTCATGTATGGACTTCACCATCGTCCTTTAGATGAGAACGCTTGATGCTTTGATTCTTTGGCTTGACTTGGACTTCAGTTTTTTAGAGAATAAGGACCAAGGGAAGGTCCTATACCCAATAAAAAAACGAAGAGGCGGGCTGAAGAGCTGCGTCTTGGCCATGTTGAATAGGAGAAGAGAAGGCTTTGCCTGGGGGGGGGGGGGGATTCTTCAATCACCTTGTGGTGTTTGTTGTAACAGAGTTTCTTCAGAGTAGCAGAGCTTCCGGGAATTCTGGACGATCTTTCAGGCTGATTTTCTCTGATTTTTCTAGATGGATTTTTGGATCCGTTCTTCTTGGAATGATCTCCTATTTATAGGCCTTTGGTAGCCATTTAGGAGTGTTTATGAGCTTTGATGGCTTTAAAGCTCCATGATGGGAGGAGTTACAAGTTTTTATTTCTTGATTTTGTAACTCCTTTTTCCTTGAATCTGATTAGCCGATGGAGAATGATGAGGTCTTAATCGCCTTTAATCTCCATGATGAGAGGAGTTTCATAGATTTAATGCCATGATGGCTTTGACTTGTAACTCCCATTTCCTTGCTTCTGATTGAGCCGTCCAAAATAATGAGTTAATGACCGCATTTAGTTGGATCAATTAACAACATTAAGTGGTCGCCGAGAATTTGAAGAGTCGTGGGCCGTGCCGCGTCTTTTGGAATTCTTCTTGCGATGATTGACGGTGGATCTTCATGTTGATCAATGTCGGATGATCATGCAACTTTAGTCATAGATTGCTAACAGCGGGCCAGTACCATCTGTCTTGTCGATTTCTCGATCGGTCGGACAGAAAGTGTACTTTCTTGGTCGGCCGGTTAACGATCTTGGAGCGATCAATGACGATTCCATGCTCTTGACGGTGGATCCGAGATGTAGACGAAGATCAGTCGATTCCGAGCATCAAAAATCAGATTTTCAGGAAATTACAGGGGCTAGAAGCGAAAAGAATCGAAAAACGGGTCTTCCGGCGGAAATCCGACGACCCGGATTTCCAGGGTCGCCGGCGACCATGCACGGAATTTCTCCCCTTTGGTCGCTGCTTTGTCGGCCGTTTTTCGAGCTTTTTGTTTCTTTTTTTCTCCTGTATTCTTCTTGACATTTTTCCTCATTTTTTGGCTTCATTCTCCTAAAAAAATCTGACGAGAAGCCGTGCAAATCGGAGCACAAAGTTTCCTAATTTTGGAAAAACCGAAGACTTTGTGGTCAATTTTCCGTCAAGAGTCGAAACTAGGTCAAACGATGTCGGAATGACCTGAAATTTGACGTGGAGAGCCTCCTGAGTAGTAGGTAGGACCAACCATGGGCTTTGGTTTGAGTTTTGAAGCCGTTTGGGGTCTCGTCGCTGCTAGGTTTGATCTCGCTGCGAGGAAGATGTCGTGCTTTGATGTGCGGTCAACCGATGTTCGATTGACCTAAAATTTTACATGGAGCCTATTGGAGTCATTCAAAGATGATCCATTAGTTCCGATTTGGATGTCATGGTCCTGGGGTGCCCCGCCGCCGGTAGCCTTGATTTTCTTTCGGAGCGTCAAAGTCGGGTCAAATGTTGTCGAATGACCTGGAATTTGACGTGCAGCTCTTTTGAAGCGTGTTGAAGCAGCCCATGTGCTCCATTTGATTAGTAATGGTCCCGGTGGTTTTCGCTGCCAAGGGGCTTGATTTTCCTTCGGAGCGTCGAAGTCGGGTCAAACGTCGCCGAAATGACCTGAAATTTGACGTGGAGCCTTTTGGAGGTATTTTGAGACCATCCGTAGGCTCAGATTGAAGTTTTGATGTCTTCGACGCCGCTGCTGCCAGGAGCGCCTGTTTGGCTGCCAAAGGAGTGAAGTTGGGTCAAATGATGTCGAAATGGCCTGAAACTTCATGTGAACTCCTCTTTTGGCCGTCTTGAAGGATTTATCAGTTTTCAAGTGATTCTGACAAGATTTGATGCTTGAAGTAGCATTGCCCGTTTGTAGTAGGATGCGACTTCATGTGGCCTTTTAATGTTGAAGAGGCAAAGTGACATTTTTTGTGTCAACAAATGCCCCCTCGAGGTACAGCGACGAGTAGCTTTTGGAGTCGATGTGCCTCGAAGAGAAACTTGAAAGAGAGCTTTTTGATTTGACCAAGAGTCTTTGAACATTTTTTTTAATAGCCTTTTGAGTTTCCTAGGGGATTTTATGGTAGTGGGAGAGATCACGTACCATCTCAAGGCAAAATTTTGAAAATGACATGAGGGAGTGGGATTTGGGTTTTGGATTTTGGGTTTTCCTTTTGACCTTGTGAACCTAAAGGCTTTATGTGGCACATCAGGCGATCAAGAAGGATTTTTGGTTTTTGACCTTGTGAACTAACAAGTTGTATGTGGCAGGTTAGGGGGTCGGGGTTTTAATTTTTTGGATTTTGACCTTGTGACCCAACAAGCTATATGTGGCAAATTGGGGGGTCAGATTTGGTTTTGACCTTCTGACCTAACAAGCTGTATGTGGCGAGCCAGGGGGTCAGCATTTTTGTTTTGGCCTTGTGACCTAACAAGCTTTATGTGGCAAGTTAGGGGACCAGAGTGTGGTTTTTTTAGGGTTGTCAATTTCAAGATTTTGACTTAATTTGGTTCATGAGGTTGGATGGTTTGGCTTTTGGAAACTCATGAGGCTTGGATTTTTTGTGTGTGGTCCAATCAACTCAAAAGAGGCATGAAACCATTTTGTATACTCTTGGTAAGAGGAATTTTTTTTTGAAAGGAAGCCCTTTTTAGTGCCTAGGTGGTCAAACCTGACTCATGTGGGCTAGCCCATGGGACCTTAAGCTTTTAAAGATGGCTTAGATCTCACATGGTATCATTTTGTAAAGAATATCTAAAAATCTCTCTTTTGGATAGAGAATATCTAAAAATATTCTTACTTGGAGAGAATCTCTCAAGTTTCCTTTCTTTTGGGAGAGATTTTCTCAAAGTATCCTCTTTGGGAGAGAATATTTCTCATTCCCTTTCTTTTTGGAGAAAAGTTTTCAAAGAATCTTCTCTTTGGGAGAGAATATCTCAAATCTCCCTTTATTTTTTGGAAGGTTGCTAATTTTTAGCACTTACCTCCTTTCTTTTCTCCTTGTTTCCTCTTTTGGTTTGTTCTCTTCTATAAAAGCAAGAGGAGATTAGATCTTTGCTGCTTTGCTTTCTTTCTTTGCAAGAGTATCCAAGAGTGCTCCAAGATCAAGAGTTCTTCTTCTTCTTCAAAGATCTTTAAGCTTTTCTTCTTCTTCTCCATCAATGGCTTCAAGTAAGTTTTCTTCCTTCACAAGAAACTCCATGTAGAAGTAGAAATTACCTTCTTTTTCTCTTCTTTTCTTTCTCTTCTTTTTTTCCTTTTTTTTTTTTAATGCATCAAAATAAAAGGCTAGAATCTCTACGTCAAGTCAACATGAATTTTGACTTTGACAAAGTTTGATTGGTTTTGACAAAGTTGGGTTGGAATTGATCAAACTTTGGTTAAAGTTTTCCTAGCATCTAATGCATGATGATTTTTCAATGCATGTTTTTAGTAAATTGATTGGGAGCATGATGATGCATACCTGGAAATCTTCTGCAAGTTTTGGGATTTGGAACTCACAGCAATGTTGAGCCCTTTCCTGACCTTGCTGGATTTTGAGGAGCTTTACAAGTTTCGAAGTTTGGAGCTCGCAGCAGTGTTGATCCCTTCTTCAAGCTTGTGGAGATTTGATGAGATTGGTTTGATCTCGCAGCGATGTTCGAGTTCAAACCTTCTTTGAGGATGCTTCATTGAGCTTGTAGCGATGTTGAGCTCATCTTCTTGCTTCCTATCTTCTTCGGGATGTTTCTCTTTTCTTCGGAATTGTCCCGGAATCATGCCAAAATTTCACTAGAATTTTTTTCTTAGCAAAATTCTGTCACTTTGATGATTGATTTTTCCTTTTCCATCCTTTTGCAGGTAGTTCCTCCAGAAAGAACAAGGGCAAAGAGCCTGTTACTGATGCACCTCGTCGGTCTATCAGGTCTCCTAATGTGGTCGTACAGCAGGCCTAGGAGAAGGTCCAGTTTGTGGAGAGAAACTTGGAAGAGTGTGACTCCCTCAACCGCGATGAGATGAGACAGCGATTGATCGCTCTTAAGGATGAGGAGTTCTACAGAATTATGGTAAGCAACCGTCCTTGGGTCATGGACAATCAGAGCATTGTGCCCAAGCCTACCTTTTTCTTTGGTGATGCAGTCCCTGGCGACTTGACTTACCAAAAACGATGCTTTCAGTTCTGTTACACAATTGATGGTGAGGAGAGAACTATTTCTACCCGATCGACCTTTGATCGGACTGTTTCAATCATGAGTCTTTCTCCCACGTGTCCCAAAAGGGAGGATCCTCCAAGCTGGGTGAAGCCAAGGTTCTGACCATCCGTCAGTCAATTTGAGACCGGTTGGCCATGGCATTTTTCTGGGTGACGGCAGTAGTTGGGTGAAGCCTTTTCGACTTCGTGGCCATTTCAGTGCTAATTCGAGCTAGGAATCATGGACTGATTACACCCTGCAGGTTGGTGGAGCCATTTTGAAGGAGGCCGGGATTTTCGATGCGGTTCGCGCGTTTCGGAAGACCATGGTTTTCTCTGATGAGGCCTTTATGGCCATGCTAGAGTCATTCCTTCCACAAACCAACACCTTTGATGTGACGAATGGTGAGATTGGTTTTACTTTGAAGGAATCAAGCGTCATCACCGGGCTGCCTATCCTTGGCAAACTCTACGAGGAGTTCATGCCTATTGACAGCGTTCTTGAGAAGCAGTCTAAGGAGTTCAGGCTCCTGTACTTTCAGCTCGTCGCCTTCTATGATTTTTTGAAGGAGAAGCAGGGCTCGAAAGTCCGGTGTAGCAGTTGGAAGAATTATAACTCCGACTTCTTTGACGGCGGAGAGTCTTTTGATGGTATGGCCCAAGATGCTAGGGCCAAGAACCCAGGTTTGAAGAAGATCTTCGTTATGCGAGATGACTTGAAGAAGTTCTTCGGGAGTACAAATGCCATTTGTCCTGACATTGCATTGCGAAGAGATCTCGATGTTTACCTCACTTATTGGTTGGGTGAGGCTGTTTTTGCTGGAGGAGATGGAACACACATCAGGCCGCACTGTATTTTTTCGGCTTGTCAGATGGCATTTGGAGAGCGGCTTGCTTTGGTGCCAGCTCTTTACTCCTACTTGTGTACCGAACTGTAGGCTGCTGCTTTTCTGGTTCGGCTTGGGCTCCCTATGAACAGGGTATTTTCAGCCATATTTTCTATTCGTGGTATATTTACCACTGTCCTAGCTTCCATCGCTTAGGAGTTACACAGGATGATGACCCTTTCATGATTTGGGGGCTAGAGGGACAGCCGTTTCTGAATCTGTTTTGTCTGCCCGTTTGAGGATCCGACGGTTTAGGGACGTCGAGATCGGGCAATCTTCAGTGAAGCTTTCTCTAGGTTTGCGGAAGAAGGCTTTTGACTTTGGTGCCTCCCATGATTCCACCAGGGCGGGGTTTGGAAGACATTACTCCTTAACCAATGCAGAAAAGGGGTGACTTTTTAACATAAGTGTTGGTACGATGGTGTACTGGAGACATCTTTTTGTTGCTATCCAGCCGTATGTTTCCTCGCGTTTCGCGCTGCAGTTGGGCTTCTCTCACGGCGTTGTTGGAGCGCTCTCGAGCATGGTGAAGCGCTTTGGAGGTTTGCAAGATGGGAGGAATGCATGGGCCTTTTACAGTGTAGAGGACACAACCGCCGTGATTTCCTATTCCGAGTTGCCCACTGTCCGAACTACTGGTTTCACGAAATGGTTCGTGGAAAGCTTTTCAGTGTACCGGGGGCTTTCCAAGAGGGAGCTTGATGTCAAGCAATCTCCTGGGAAGGGTCTTAGCAGATCTGATGGAGTTCGGCGAGAGGAAGTTCTGGGTTTCCTTTCCGGAGAGAAGCACAAGATTGGCTTTCTCAGTGAGCAGGACATCATCAGACTAGGAGTTGTACAAGAGATACTTAGTGAGGTCTTGGATCAGCTAGAAGAGGAGGAAGTTGAGATCGAAGCTTGGATGCAAGCGGAATTAACGAAGGCTTCCATGGAGTCCACTAAAAAGAGTAGACCGCGCGATGAGGAATCAAGCGAAGATCCTGACTTTGACAATGGGACGGGTACTTCAAGTAAACCAACCCATAGAAGCAAGAGGAAGAGAGGGCAGCGCCGTAATAAGAGACGACACGATGACTCTCCTGATCTAGAAGTCCCTCTCACCACCGCTGAAGAGGTGTCAGAGGATGCTGATGAGCCTCCAGAAAATAGAAGTCGAGAGGAAGAGACTGCTGGTGAAGGTATGATTCTTCCTCCTTCTCTTTCCATTTCTTACTTTGAGATTTTCTTGTTTTGATTTGCCTTATCTCCCTTTTTTAGTGGAAGATGAGGACTCGGTGATGCCTGAGGTTCCAGCCAATGAGGCAGTGACAGATCCGGCTGCAGTATCCGAAGAAGAACCGAGGGATCCTGGAGTGATTCCAGAATCTTCACCTGGTATGACTTCTTTGTATTTTATTTCTTTTGTCTGTGCTGTCATATGCTAACATGTTGCTTGTTTTCTTGTCAGCTGACTTGCCACAGGATTTCGACGATTTCGAGCCATCCATGGACGCGGCGTTTGACGACGCTTCGGATGAACTCATGGAGGTAGAAAGCATTCCGCCAATCGTCGAAGAAAGTATTTGTAGCAATAACCCTGATGATAATAATTTTTTCAACAGGATCATATTCATACCTCTTTTTTTTTGTTTTGCTGGCAGGTTTTAAGGTAGCAGAAGAGGTTCCTCCGTCTTTCTCAGTGCCAGAGCATGGGATGCCTGCAGTTGAACCAGAAGTATGGACTTCTTCTTCTAGTTTTAATGCAGTAGAGATGAAATCGTCTGAGCAGATTCCTTCGCCAGTGTCTCCAGCTAGAAAGAGCTTAATGATCACTCCTCCAGCAGGACATGACACGGGCAGTCGACCAATGGAGAGGGGCGAGCCTTCGTCCAGGCCATCTCTTGAGTATGCGAAGAAAGTACTGAAGAGCGTTTTGAGCTCATGGATCGAAACTCTTTCTTCTGGCCATTTGGAAGCTGGCTTTGGCATGGTTAAGCATGTACAAGACATCCTTGCTGATAGCGAAGAAGTCGGCCTAGACATTGCAGATGCGAAAGCTTTCATTGATGATGAAGTCATAGCTTTAGGGAGCAAGTGGAATGAAACCAAGAGCTTCCCAAGTGGTGACTTCTTCAATGAGATGTTTTTGAAGCCTTCTGGCGAGGTCCAGTCTGAGCTGGACGATGGATCGCGGCCAAGAGTCTGCTTGAGTCTTTGGTTGAAGACCATGTGAGACTGAGCTCCTGACTCTTGTAACAAACCCTTTTTCTTCTTCTTTTTTTTGGTACCCATGTATACACATATATTTTTTGGTACTCTTTCTCTTTTAGTGCTTGTGGAAATTTTTTTAGCACTTCTTTTTTTTTTCGTATTCCCTCTTTTCACTCAAATTCTTTTGTAATAAGTTCAAGCAATAGTTAAATGAGAATATTTGTTTGGAAATTTGATCAAAAGTTTTTCATTTTGTGAAAAACCTTTTATCAAATGGTTGTTTTGGCGTGAAAGACGAATTTTGAGATGGCATGGAAGCCAAATTAAATCTGGGTCGGCATGGAAGCTGGAATTTTGTGGCGTAAAAGCCAAAATTTGGGATGGCATGGAAGCCGGTTTTGTTTGTGGCATGGGAGCCAATTTTTTTTGAAATGGCATGAAAGCCAATTTTGAAATGGCATGAGAGCCGAGTTTGTTTTTGGCATGAAAGCCGAAATTTTGTTTGTGGCATTGATAGCCGATTTGTGGCGTTTATAGCCAATTTTTGTGGCATTTATAACCGAGTTTGTGGCGCTTATAGCTGATTTTTGTGGCGTTTATAGCCGATTTTTGGCATGAGAGCCGATTTTTTTTAAACCAAGTTTTGTTTTGTTGGCATGAAAGCCAAATTTTGAATTGGCTTGAGAGCCAGGTTTTGTGGCATTTATAGCTGATTTTGTGGCATTTATAGCCGATTTTTGGTGTGAGAGCCGGGTTTTTGGCATTTATAGCCCATTTTTGTGGCATTTATAGCCGAGTTTTTTGTTTTCAAAAAGTACAAGTATCGACTAAAAGTCGCCTCCCTGCTGAATGGTCTTGCAAGTATCAATGGAATGTCGCCTCCTTGCTCATTCGGTTGCGAGTATCGATGGAATGTCGCATCCTCTCGAATTTGGGTGCAAGTATCGACTAAGCGTCGCTTTCTTGCTTTTTTTTTTAAAATTTGGTTTTGTGGGTATCGATTGAATGTCGGTTCCCCACGATTTTTGAAATTTGAGGTCTTTTATTTTTTGAACCTCGGTTTTTTGTTTGAATTTTTTGGTTTATGGATATCAACTGGAATGTTGCGTCTCCACGATTTTTGAAAATTTGCAAGTATCGACAAAGTGTTGCTTCCTTGCAATTTTGAAATTTTGGAAGTATCGAATGGGGTTCGCATCCTTCCAATTTTTGGGTTTTGCGAGTATCAACTGAGCGTTGCTTCCCCGCGGTTTCTAAAAAACCTTTTTCTTTTGTTTAATGACACGAGGGTCGTAAATTTTGACTTAAAACCGTTTTTTGTTGTAAAAGTCAGGGTGGACTAGGGTG
Source organism: Cinnamomum chago (assembly GCA_038049695.1). Taxonomy (NCBI): domain Eukaryota; kingdom Viridiplantae; phylum Streptophyta; class Magnoliopsida; order Laurales; family Lauraceae; genus Cinnamomum; species Cinnamomum chago. Next base: position 76,622,304 of record CP142454.1, read on the forward strand.
GAAATTCCCGAGTCCTGATTTTGTTTCAAACTATGAATTTTGGGTTCAAGGGTCAAAATTTTGGTCAAGTCCGGGAAGGGGCTCCTAAACTTGGATTTTATTTTTAACAATGAAACTATGAAAGTAAGCATTGTTTTGAAATTTTAGAAATCTCAACATAAGGATGAAAAATCTAAAAGAGGCGGGTTTGATGAGTGAGTACCTGAGAATAGGCTTTTGGCCATGCAAGCATTGCTCTGACCCAATGGCGTATGTCTTCAAGGGCAGTACCGCTTCAAGAACTTGTCCTTGATGGGCAGTATACATCTGTCGCCCTCCATGTTTAGAAGTGTGTATGCGCCGTTGGAGAAGACTTTGTCAATGATGAAGGGACCCTCCCATTTTGGTTCGAGTTTGCCTTTGGATTTGTGGGAAAAAACCATTGGCCTTTTTACTGCAAGAACCAAGTCACCCTTTTTATAGATGCGTTGCCTGACCTTCTTGTTGAAAGATCCTGCCATGCGTGCTTGGTACAACTCAATGCTTTGTAAGGCTTCGAGCCGTCTTTCGTCGAGATTGTCTAGTTCTTGGAGTCTTAGTTTGACATTGCTTTCTTGCGTCATGTTATTTTGTAAAGATACCCTTAGGGAAGGAATTTGTACTTCCAAAAAGACAACATCTTCGCATCCATAGACCAAAGAGAATGGTGTGCTATGGGTTGGTCCTCGAACGGTGGTTCGATAAGCCCACAAAGCTTTAGGTAGTTTTGTCTCCCCAGTCTCTTTTGTGACTAGAGACCATTTTCTTGAGAATTTTGCAGAGTGTCTTGTTGAAGGCTTCTGCTAGTCCGTTCACTGCCGGATTGTATGGAGTCGAATGACAACTTTGAATTTTGTATTTGTTGCAAAACCTATAGAATTGGTGATCCCGAAATTGCGGTCCGTTATCATGAACGAATCTTTAAGGTACTTCAAAGCGACAAATAATGTTGATGCGCAAGAATTGAAGGACTGATGAGGTCTTCATTTCGCTGAACGCGAATGCTTCTGACCACTTGGAGAAATAGTCCGTAGCGGCGAAGATGAAGCGATGACCTTTGCTTGATATGAGAGAGATAGGACCTATGATGTCCATACCCCAAGCTTTGAACGGCCATGAGATTGCTGTGGGGTGTAGCCATTCTGGAGGCATATGAACATAGTCTCCATGAACTTGGCATTGGCGGCAGCGTTTAGCAAATTACATGGCGTCGGCTACCATGGTAGGCTAATAATATCCCAACCTTTTTATCTGATCGTAGAGCTTGAGACCAGCCTGATGAGCTCCACAAAGACCAACATGAACTTCTTTGAGGGTTTCCTCAGCCTCTGTGACAAGCAGCGCAGAATACTCCGTCGAAGGATTTTCTGTAAAGCATTTTTGAAGGTATATCCAAATGAAAGTTTGGGGCTCGTCTTTGAACGCTTACCCGTTCTTTTGGATCTTCAGGGAGGATTCCAAACATGGTGTAATCAATGAACAGATCTCTCCAGTCGCCGATCGGAGTTTTGAGGATAGAGATTCGACTTCCGACCAATTGGTGGCATTCAACAACTGCTTGGTGTGTGTTAAGAGGAGGGAGAATCCTTCTTTGACACACTGTGATTTGCATGTTTTCCCCTTCCTGGATCGCCATAGATGCGGCAAGTCTGGCCAGGGCATCTGCACGGATGTTCTCACCTCTGAGGATGTGAGTGATGTAATAGATGTCAAACCTTTGGCGAAATGATTGTGCCTTGTTGTAGTAAGGCAACAGATCAGGCTTCCTGACTTCAAATTTCTGATTCATCTGGTTAACGATCAGTTGAGAGTCTCCAAAGACCTCCAGCATGGTGATGCCGGATTCGAGGGCTAGTTCTAGTCCTACGATGAGAGCTTGATATTCAGCTGCATTGTTTGAGCATGGTTCCAGTAGCGAAAAGGCATGTGGAATCATGTATTTGTCGGGGCTAACAAAGAGGATGCCAACTCCTGAGATCATCTTTCTTTTTTCATTTGTCCTGGTTGCACCGTCAAAGTACATGTCCCAGGAGGCATTTGGTGAGAAAGTCTCCACGTTGTAGACAGGTTCGTCTGGGAGATCATCCCATAGTGGAGAATCTTTAGGCAACAGATGCTCTGCAAGAAAGTCTGCTAGAGCTTGGCCTTTGATTGCCTTTTGTGGTACATACCCAATATCAAATTGTGATAGGAGGATGGACCATTTTGCCAGTCAGGCATTGAGAGAACCTACTTTTGTGACAAGGACCTTTAAGAGGTTGATCCTCGAAATCAGGTAGACTGTGTTGGATAGCACATAGTGACGCAACTTTTGTACGGCGAACATCACTGCAAGACATTCTTTCTCGACTGGAGAGTAGCGATGCTCCGCACCTACCAGCATACGGCTGAGGTAGTATTAAGCAGCTTCTTTTCCCTCGTCATTCTATTGTGCGAGTAGAGCATCCAAGGAATGGTCGAGAGCTCTTGTGTATAAGATGAATGGTTTTCCAGTGGTAGGGGTAGCCAGCATTGGTGGTTTGGTTAGGTATGACTTGATATCTTGAAATGTTGCTTCACATTCAGCATCCCAAACAAAGTTCACACCTTTCTTCATTAGGCGGGAAAAGGGACGGCATTTCCCCGAGAGATTGGAGATGAACCGTCTGATGTATGCCAACCTTCCTTGAAGTCCTTTCAGTTCTTTTAAGGTTCTTAGAGAAGGCATTTCTAGAATAGCCTTGACTTTGATGGGGTCAAGTTCTATTCCAGCTTTTCGGACTATGAATCCGAGAAACTTACCCGATGAGACGTCGAAGAAGCATTTCAGGGGATTCATTCTCTGCTTGTGTTTGCGAAGTCAGAGGAAGACTTCCCGAAGGTCTTTCAGATGGTCTTCTTTTCTTCTGCTTTTGACGGCGAGGTCATCAACGTAACATTCAACCGTCTTGTGGTGCATATCTTGGAATATTTTCATCATAGCCCTCTGATATGTGGCACCAGCATTTTTCAGACCAAATGGCATGACAGTGTAGCAATACACGCCAAACGGGGTCCGAAATGATGTGTGTTTTTCATCTTCGGGATGCATATTTGTCTGATTGTAGCCAGAGAATCCATCCATGAATGTCATTCGCTCAAACCCACAGGTGTTGTCAATCATCACCTCTGGTATGGGGAGCGAGAACTCATCTTTGGGGCAAGTGCCATTTAGGTCTCTATAATCAATACAGACCCTAATCTGCCCATTTTTCTTTGTCACGGGGACGATGTTGGCTAACCATTCAGGATGCTGTTCTTCACGGATGAAGCCGACGCTTTTGAGTTTTTGAACTTCTTGTTCAATTTTGTCCATCACGTCTGGACGGAATCTTCTTTGGCCTTGTTTGACAGGTTTGATATCTTTTTGCAGAGTGGGTTTGTGGACTGCTATTTTGGGGACAATATTTTTGGAGGCTTCCAACTCAACGAAACCTTATGGAGTTTCAAAGGAATTTTCAGGCCAAGGCTTTATTTCTAGCCATGGGTCTTCAGGATCGATGATCTTCTCAAGGCTTGCTATGAGGAGATCCCAATCACCTGTTGAAACTGGGTCGAAGTAAGGTACTTCTTTTGGAGAAGACGGTTCTTCTGGGTCAGAATGTCACATGTCTTTATCACCGGACAATTCCTCTTCATCATCAGAGAAATCTTACAGCAGCAATTTGATCGGGTCTTTCTTTTTCGACCCATTTTTGGGAGACTTGCAGGGTAGGTTGCTGGGTCCTTTGCTTCTCTAGTCTCTTTTGTCGATATGACATGTGGCGACGTATGCGACGGACAATTTGAGCTTCTGTCAACTTTGGCTGGGCTTTAGCAATGAAGGGTGTACTCCCTCGAGCGCAGCAGCCGAGCCTATCTTCCTTGAAGCTAGACATAGACAGGATTTGGACTCGGTCCTTTGACTGTTGTAGCGAAGTTTTGAATTTTGCGAGTTTGGCCCCCGTTGAGATAAATGGTCGAACTGCAGGAGTGCAGGTTCTTGCAGAGGCCTGATGATGTATGATTTGATTTTTGGCTTGTAGGAGTAAGCCGGCTCATGATGGGTTGACTTCTTTGTCAGGCAAGAGACTGGTTTCTCCTCCTTCATGTATGCAAGAGGATATAATTGATTTTCTTTTAGAGGGGCCAGGTATGCTGGCCTTGCAGATGTTCGAGACCTCCTTTGTTTTGGCGAAGGTCTTGGGGACCAAGTCTTAGGGTAGACCTGGTTTTCTGCAGGTTGAGGCTTCGTGGGGTTGCCACGAGCTTCAGGTTTCGCATTCGCCCTTGGTGTCATGGCAGTGACACGTTGCGGGGCGATCTTCTACTTCTTAGCAGGTGCGGTTTCCTCTACTGGAAGTGTGAACGGTCCCAGCAACCCGAAGTTGATAGTCCGGGGAGTAGAGGTCGACCTGGTGTTCTGAGATTTGTCGAGGGAGGTGACACTTCAACAGCTAGCAGGGCGCTTATGAGTGCGCTTGTTTTGCTTCTCCTGGAGCATGAGTTGGTACTTGTTCTCATCGAAAGTGATGGTTAATGAAGCAACTATTGTTAGTTTTTGGAAAACTTCTGAAACAAGACCACGTCCGTTAGTAATCACAAGAATATAGTGATCATAAATGAGAAAGAACTATGGTTTTGTCTTTTCAAATCGCTCAAGGGAACATGGCCCAGTCCAAGCTAGGTGAAGAAGGGAAAAAGGCATAGAGGATACAATTGTTATGAACGCGAGTACAGGAGGCTCAGAACGAGCATCCCGTGACTGCTAGAAGCAATTGTGGACCTTAATTCAAATTACCGAGAAGCGAGGCTCACTCGAGGTAAGATGATATAAGGTTGGAGATACAGATGTGTCGGTCGCGAATACAGTAGACCCGGAAGGGAGTACTAGCACCGCTAGGCACAAATGTTGCAAATCTCATCCTTGGAATAGACACGAGATAAGATTTTTGAAATGTCAAAATCAGATTCATAAAAGAAAGCAAATGGTGTTCCAATCCGAACGCAAGCTACAAGCAATTTCCACGAGCTTTTATCCGAAAGAGAATGAACCAAGATTTCTCAGATGTAAACCCAAAAATGACGATTTTTTTTTAAAGTTTTTTTTTTTTTTTTGAATTTTTTTTTGAAAGAAACACAAAAGTTTTCAATTCGATCTTATGAAACCTTAGTAGATAGATTAGCCCCTAGGTAAGGGTAGGATTACTTAATGAACCCGTTTGGAGGACCCTTGCCTCAAACAGTCTAGTGTTAGGATTTTTGTTGTTGCTAATTTGATGGATGCACTATCACTTTCATCGTCATCTGATCACACACTCATACTTCATAGTTTGGACCTTGAAATCTGAATCTTAGACTTATATATGCATTTGATTTTCAAAGACTTCATCTTGTATGTTTTAGAACTTAAAATGCACTTTCAAAAATCTAGTTCTTCATGCATGATTTTGAAAAATCAAGTTAGGCATCAAGGTTCATGTCTTGCATACATCTTTCATTTTTAGAATCATTTTAGTATGCATGAAACACATTGGCCTAAAGTTCATGTTTTCATAAAACATTTTCTTAAAATTTTGAAAGAACTCTTCCCATGCCAGTGTGCTTGGTCTACCGACCCCTGCACCCGGTCGACCGAGCAACTAGCCGTTGGCCAATATGACCGTTGGGCTAGGTCGACACGGGGGTCATGGGGTCGACCGGGCCAACTAGCCGTTGGACTGTTTTTTTGTATTTAAGTCCATTTCATTCCCTTCTTTTAAGAGGCTTGTTGGGTGATTCTTTGGAACTATTTTGAAGCCTAAGGAAGGGGAATGAGCTGAGAAGGCTAGAGGGTCAATGGAAATCCAAAATGCTTGAGACAAAGGTATATCTTTCAAGTTAAGACTCGGTTTCCATTCCAATTGAAATCCATGCTTGCTCAAATCTTTGAAACTTCATTTCAGCATGATTTCTAGCTTTGACTGATGTGTTTTGCCAACATAAAATCACTTTAGCATATTAGATTGACTTGCAAACACTCATGTCTCGATCACATGTGTTTTAATCTTTAAACTTCATATAACTTGTCTAACATGTCATTCCAAGTTGTTTGAACTTTTCATGTGATTAACTTACTACTTCAATCATCATTTTCTGAGCTTAGATTTTAAAATGCATCAAGCATTCTTTTAAGAGCTTATTTTTAGAATTTGATTGAAGTAAACATTCATACACTTTGTGCACACACCTTAGCTTCTTCTTAGTGTATGTTTGTACCTTGATTTAAACTTTCATATCAGCCTATTTAAGAGGCAATTCTATTGAGCTTAAATTGTATCTCTTTGAGTGTTTGTGTAGACACTTCCTTAAGAGAAATCTTTCATTTGTAAAGGTTATTGCTTAGCCTAAGAAAAGCACATTGTAAAGGTTATTGCTTAGCCTTGGAAAAGCATCTTGTAGAGGTTGTTGTTTAGCCTAGAAAAACAACATTGTAAAGGTTATTGCTTAGCCTATTAAAAAGCATAGATAGTGGAAATCCGGTGGGGTGATTGGATCACATGCCGGTAGTGGATGTAGGCATTGAGGCCGAACCACTATAAATCTTTCTGTAATGGTGTATGCTTGTGGTGATTTCTTTTGTTAGCTTCCGCATCTTGTTTGGTAAATCATTACTTGTGACTAGTTTATTTTAAAGAAATTAAAATTGGGCATTATTGGTCACATATTGTAGCTCACCCTATTCACCCCCCCCCTCTAGGGTTAGGATCCAGGACTTTCATCTAGCTGCCTCCACACTCTGGACAAGGCTTTTCTTAGATCCACATTGGTCAAATAACGCAATTGGTGCAACCTTGGTGAGTTTTGAAAATTTTTGATTTGATTTTCTTTGGATTCATCAAAGAGAACGAACGGTGTTCCAATCCGAATAAGGGCTTAAACATTTCTGCGAGAACTAAATCCGAAAAGGAGGGGACCAAACTTTCTCAAATTTGATTCCAAGAAAAGAAAAAAAAAATTCGAAGGAGTTTTTTTGAAGAGTTTTTTGGAAATCCCTATCGGACTCATCAAAGAGAAAAGATGGCCCGATAAGAACAATAGCTGCGAACATTTCTATGAGCTATCAAGTTCAAAGAGGAGAGGATCAAAGTTTCTAAAAATTGAATCCAAAAAAGAGAAATCAGATTTTTTTTTTAAAATGGGAAAGGATGGAAATAAGTTCAAAGGTAGAAAATTTTCAAAAATCCTATCTCATGTTTTTTTGGATGCAAGATCCAACATAGGCCACCAACTAGAAAGGAGCCTAAGAATTCAAGCATCGCGTTCTCAAATGAACTGGTCCCACCGGGTATGCCAGCTTGATGGACCTGATTTCTTTCCTTTCCTCTCCCATCCGTCCCCGGGGTCACCGAGAAAGGCCGAATGGAGGGAAGAAAGGGGGGAGAAAGGCGGGCATCAACATTTTGTATGGGTATGCCAGATTTTCTATTCTACTTGGAATTTAGAAATGGTGATCCGGAGATCCACCTTCGCAAGTAGAAAGGAAATCAACCTTTTTTCTAAATTTCCATTGCACATATATTTAAGAAAAGAGACAAATTTTTTTGTTTGCCGTGAAAGGCGATTTTGCGGTAAAAGGAGATTTTTTTGTCGTAGAAGGCGATTTACAAATCTTATCAAAATGAAAGACAAGAATTGTGATTTTTTTTTGTCTCTTAAAGAAAATACAAAATACAACAGAAAAATAAGAAAAGGAATCTGACTTCTAAGGGGATTGCTGGGACCTATTCAGATCGACGGTCGCAAATCATGTATGGACTTCGTTCATCCTTCAGATTAGAACGCTTGATGCTTTGATTCTTTGCCTTGGCTTGGACTTCAGTTTTTTAGAGGATAAGGACCAAGGGAAAGTCCTATACCCAATAAAAAAACAAAGAGACGGGCTGAAGAGCCGCGTCTTGGCCATGTTGAATAGGAGAAGAAAAGGCTTTGCCTTCGGAGGGGGGGGGGGGGGGGGGGAGTGCCCCCCAAGGGGCTTCAATCACCTTGTGGTGTTTGTTGTAGCAGAGTTTCTTTAGAGTAGTAGAGCTTCCGGGAATTCTGGACGATCTTTCAGGCTAATTTTTCTCTGATTTTTCTGGATGGATTTCTGGATCCATTCTTCTTGGAATGATCTCCTATTTATAGGCCTTTGGTAGCCATTTAGGAGTGTTTATGAGCTTTGATGGCTTTGAAGCTCCATGATGGGAGGAGTTACAAGTTTTTATTTCTTGATTTTGGAACTCCTTTTTCCTTGAATCTGATTGGCCGATGGAGAATGATGGGCTTTTAATCGCCTTTAATCTCCATGATGAGAGGAGTTTCATAGAATTAATGCCATGATGGCTTTGACTTGTAACTCTCATTTCCTTGCTTCTGATTGGGCCGTCCAAAATAATGAGTTAATGATCGCATTTAGTTGGGTCAATTAACAACATTAAGTGGTCGCCGAGGATTTGAAGAGTCGCGGGCCGTGCTGCGTCTTTTGAAATTCTTCTTGCGATGATTGACGATGGATCTTCATGTTGATCAATGTTGGATGATTATGCAACTTCAATCATAGATTGCTAGCAGCGTGCCGGTACCATCTGTCTTGTCGATTTCTCGATCGGTCAGACAGAAAGTGTACTTTCTTGATCGGCCGATTGACGATCTTGGAGCGATCAATGACGATTTCATGCTCTTGACGGTGGATCCGAGATGTATACGAAGATCAATCGATTCCGAGCATCAAAAATCAGATTTTCTGGAAATCACAGGGGCTAGAACTCCCGAAACGTGAAAAGAATTGGAAAACGGGTCTTCCGGCGGAAATCCGGCGACCCAGATTTCGATGGTCGCCGGCGACCATGGGGCAAGGTCGTCGTCGATCATGGGCCATAGTCGCCGGCGACCATGGGGGAATTTCTCCCCTTTGGTCTCCGCTTTGTCTGCCGTTTTTCGAGCTTTTTTTTTTCTTTTTTTCTCCTGTATTCTTCTTGACATTTTTCCTCATTTTTTGGCTTCATTCTCCTAAAAAAATCTGACGAGAAGCCATGCAAATCGAAGCACAAAGTTTCCTAATTTTGGAAAAGTCGAAGACTTTGTGGTCGATTTTCCGTCAAGAGTCGAAACTAGGTCAAACGATGTCGGAATGACCTGAGATTTGACGTGGAGAGCCTCCTGAGTAGTAGGTAGGACCAACCATGGGCTTTGGTTTGAGTTTTGAAGCCGTTTGGGGTCCCGTCATTGCTAGGCTTGATCTCATTGCGAGAAAGATGTCGTGCTTTGATGTGCGGTCAACCGATGTCCGATTGACCTAAAATTTGACATGGAGCCTATTGGAGTCATTTTGAGATGATCCATTAGCTTCGATTTGGATGTCATGGTCCTGGGGTACCCCGCCGTCAGTAGCCTTAATTTTCTTTCGGAGCGACAAAGTCGAGTCAAACGTTGTCGGAATGACTTGAAATTTGACGTGCAACCCTTTTGAAGGTATTTTGAGACCATCCGTAGGCTCAGATCGAAGTTTTAATGTCTTCGACGCCGCCGCTGTTAGGAGCGCCTTAATAGCTGCCGGAGGAGTGAAGTTGGGTCAAATGATGTCGAAATGGCCTGAAACTTCATGTGAACTCCTCTTTTGGTTGTCTTGAAGGATCTATCAGTTTTCAAGTGATTCTAACGAGATCTGATGCTTGAAGTAGCATTGTCCGTTTGTAGTATGATGCGGCTTCCTGTGGCCTTTTGATGTTGAAGAGGCAAATTGACATTTTTTATGTCAACAGCTCCTTCCATGTTTGGTTTTGAAATTTTAGTGCAAAATACTTACTCTGAGAACTTTTATGTGGACTGGCTATTATCTATTTCGTAGGCCACATTGGTTTAGAAACCCTTTTCCCCACAGATGACGATCATAACCTGGTATGCATAATTTACTTGAAATTAGTTTCTCTTCCATAACTTGTTTTGCTATTTAATTTGCATTTAGCTCAACAAGTTTTTGCATCCTTAGGAAGTAATTCTCGCAATTAAATGTTGCTTTGAATATGTTGTTATGGTAGTCAAGTATGGATGTAGAATAGTAGAACCATTATAGTAGGTTGCATTGACAATTCATCATCCATATTGGATAAGAGTATGGTAGACACTAATGGGGGTGCAATCCTACATGTTATGTAAGGTTGAGAGCTGACACACTTTTGTAGTTCCTAGGTGTGTTTGCATAATATAAGTTTAGTTCATTGAAAAAGAAGCAATTACGACATGTGTATTTCTTCCCAGAATAGTAAATGGTTGTCTTACTCTAAACATTACCTATAATTCATGTCAGATCTGTTTGTTATAGTTCTTCTTAACATGGTTCTAATGTGGCCTCTTGATCGGCAGGAGTTAGGGGATATGGTTGCAGCCAAAACAGTCTTCGGTGGTTATTTTATTGGGAACCTGTCATAGATTTATGCATATTTGGGGGATGGGAGGGTCTTCATGTTTTGCCCGCAGGTTGTACTATTGTTGAAGATGCTGCCATAATAGCCTTTTTGAACATGTATATATTTCTTGTAAGACATAGACAAGTCTCTAAGAAGTAATACTTGTTGTCTGTGCCTACGCAGTTTTCTTGCGGCCCCTTTTCACTTCATAGAGCAGATTGAGTTATTTGACTCGCACAATAAACCAAGTTCATTTATGTATCATTTAACTATAAGAAGGAGGGTCACCACTGTTGTATTTTTCTTGCTTTACATGAATATACTGACATATCATTCTGAGCAGAATCCGCGAGTCTTTCCCATTGTTTAAAGATAACATTTTGAAATCAAGGCCATCAACTTGCTAAATAACAAATTTGAGACTGAAAACTCTAAAGGCTGGTAGCGATTTCGTTGTTGGAATATTTGTAATTTGGTATTCTTAGTAACCTCCGTGAGCCTTTTTTATTGTTTATGTATCTCAATATATAGTTAGGGCCAATCTCGTTGCTGGACAGTGAAAAAAGAAAAAAAAACCTTTAAAGGATCGTAACGATATTGTTATCAAAAAATTTAGAAATCACTGATCTGGGTGAAATCTATGAGCCTTTTTCATTGTTTATGTATATCAATTTATAGTCAGGTCAGTCTCGTTGCTGGACAATAAAGTGAGAAAAAAAGCTCTAAAGGATCATAACGATATTGTTATAAAAAAAATTTAGAAATCAGTAATCTGGGAGAAATCTGTGAACCTTGGTTGGGAGTGCTCAAACCAAGCCATTTTCCAGAGGTGCCCATAGTTCGAACTCTCATCATGAGAGTTCGAACCTTGGTTGGTAGTATCCGCTACCCTAGCCATTTTCATAAGGTACCCATAGTTCGAACTCTGAAAATGAGAGTTCGAACGTTCATGGGCTTACTCTCCAGAGCCAATTTCCAGGGAGCTCTAGAGTTCGAACTCTCATGGTGAGAGTTCGAACGTTCAAGTGAGACCATCTATCAAGCCATTTTCCAGAAGAGACGATAGTTCGAACTCTCATCGTGAGAATTCAAACCTTGGTTGGCAGTATACTCTATCATAGCCATTTTCAAGAGGTGCCCATAGTTCAAACTCTGAAAATGAGAGTTCGAACCTTCATGGCCTTACTCTTCAGAGCTAATTTCCAATGAACTCTAGAGTTCAAACTCTCATGGTGAGAGTTCAAACGTTCATGGCCTTGCTCTTCAGAGCCAATTTCCAGCAAGCTCTGGAGTTCGAACTCTCACGGTGAGAGTTCGAACTTTCAGTCAGAGCGAAAAAACATAACACTTATACGTTCTTATTGTTGATTGTGTTGGATGGATGTTGTATTGTTGATCTGATTTGGGACCTTAAACAACACATTGGGGTTTTCAAACCTTCAAGCACTAATCAGAAACGTTAAGGCCTTGAAAGAGAATCTACTATAAAGGGAGCTCCTGTACATTAAAGCAGAATAACCCATACCATATGCAAAATAAGTTCTTCTCTAGTTATTAAGGATACATCAAAATATACAAATTATATTCTCCTCTAGTTATGATGGATACATCCAAAATATAAATCAAACTATGTTTGATTCCATGGTAAGTATTTTCAACATTTCAAATCTAAACAACGATTTGGACAAGTTGAAGTTATATCTCATCCATAAAAAGAGAAAAATGATGATTCACGATGAAAGTTTACACTATAGGCACCTCTGGAAAATGGCTTGGTTTGAATACTCCCAACCAAGGTTTACGGATTTCACCCAAATTAGTGATTTCTAAATTTTTTGATAACAATATCATTACGATCTTTTATAGCTTTTTCTTTCATCTTTGTTGTCCAGCAATGAGATTGACCCTAACTATAAATTGAGATACATAAACAATGAAAAAGGCTCATGGATTTAACCCAGAGTAGTGATTTCTAAATTTTTTTTATAACTATATCGTTACGATCCTTTAGAGTTTTTTCTCTCAATTTGTTGTCTAGCAACGAGACTGACCCTGACTATAAATTGATATACAAAAACAATGAAAAAAACTCACGGATTTCACCCATATTAGTGATTTCTAAATTTTTTGATAAAGATATCGTTACGATCCTTTAGAGCTTTTTCTCTCAATTTGTTGTCCAGCAACGAGACTGACCCTAACTATAAATTAATATACATAAACAATGAAAAAGGCTCACGGATTTCACACAGATTAGTGATTTCTAAATTTTTTGATAACAATATTGTTACGATCCTTTAGAGTTTTTCTGTCCAGCAATGAGATTGGCCCTGACTATATATTGAGATACAAAAATATTGAAATAGGCTCACGGAAGTTACCAAGAATATCAAATTGCAAATATTCCAACAACGAAATCGTTATCGTTCCTTAGAGTTTTTAGTCTCAAATTTGTTATCCAGCAAGTTAATGGCCTCGATTTTAAAATGTGATCTTAAACAATGGGAAGGACTCATGGATTCTGCTCAGAATGATATGTCAGTATATTCATATAAAGCAAGAAAAATACAACAGTGGTGGCCCTCCTTCTTATAGTTAAATGATACATAAATGAACTTGGTCGGCTGTGCGAGTCAAACAACTCAATTTGCTCTATGAAGTGAAAAAGGGCTACAAGAAAACTGCGCGGGCCCAGACAACATGCACTACTTCTTAGAGACCTGTCTATATATGTCTTATAGGAAATATATACATCATTGGAGGCTACTGTGGTAGCATCTGCAATAATAGATCATTGGAGGCTATTGGAGTTCTTTAGCTGCGTACTACTCCAATGCTGATGCTTGAGCCTTGTAAATGGATACATTTTTAGACATCACATCCCTGCTTTCCATTCCCTCCTTCCTGGGAAATCCACCGACCATAACTGCTATATTCACACTAGTACAAGCTTCGACAACATCTGTGGGGGCGACAACACTTATTGAACCTTATATTCATTAGAGAAAAAAAAAGGCATATGATCTAGGTCAAATAAAAGTCATGTTAATTGTGATTGAATGCAAAGACAGATAAAGGAATTTTACTAGATGCATCCTTGAGAGGTATACAGTATACCTTTGAGGAGGGGAAATGCAGTATCAATCAAATCCATTTTCACCCCAGTCAAGGCTTCTGCAACAAAAGGGATATCAAGCATGTGCAGAATCACAGGCTGATTAGGACCCAACATTGCTCCTCTGGCAATTATTGGGACAAGAGCATAGCCTATTTGACCTGTAGAACAAATGGGTATCAACTGATGAGCAGTGTAAACCTTGGATTTAGTGGAATAGCCTTCATTGAGCAATATAAAAACACACTTTTGGAGATCTCTAATAATACAAAATCATTTGATTTTATTTGTGCTCCATTAAACAAAAAATGAGACACCTTTTCCATATCAAATATACTAAACAATCCCTCCCGCCCCCCAACCCCAAACGAAAAAAAAAATCATATGCAAATTTAGACAAAAGCCTCTGCAAATTCCATCAGGGGATACCTCCATAGGTTTTAGTAAAAATTTACGATGAAAAAAGAATGATATATTAACAACCCCACACCCCAGGGATGTAGGAAACACAATTCCCTATGGGAAAAAAATCCAATCTTTGATCTTTGTAAAAGATGGGATTTCCACATGACTGCTGCACTAGTCACCAAGACCCTAATAGACCATTTTTCCTCTACAGCAGAACTCATCAAATGTCCAAATATCCAATGGAAAACCCATTGCAAGGTGATGTAGAGAAGAATTTTCCTCAGCATTCCAATGTATGCCATTAGATATCAAGACTCGGTCGACTCTCTTCATAATCAACTGCGACAATAACACTAACAATCCCAAAATGCACACCATTTCAAATTCAACCAAATGCCTTTTAACTTGCTTAGAATCCAAGAATCTAAAGAAAAAATACCTTCCTTCCTTGTTGAGAAAACAAAGAAATCAAGCATCAAATCAAAACAAAAGGTGATAGATCGAATCGAGAGAGAGAGAGAGAGAGAGAGAGAGAGAGAGAGAGAGAGAGAGAGAGAGAGAGATTACCAGCAGCTCCTGTGACGAGAACCCTAACTGCGTCTTTCGCCATTGTTGATGATGATGTCCTCGAGGTGGGAGAAATTAGGGTTTGAAGTGAGAGATTGAGCGCTTCTTAAGGCTGTAATTTGCAGAGACAAGACGATAAGAGATTGAATCTTTTGAGGAGGATCGAATGCGATGGCAAACAAACTGATTGCAGAAATTTTAGTGCCAAAGAGATGAGCAGGGAAGAAGGAAGAAGAGAAGCAAGGGAAGAAGGAAGAAGAGATGTATTGGCAGAGAGTTGGGAAGAAGGGAGAATCAAAGGACAAGGGCGATGAAATCGTCCCGATGGAAGAGAGGCAAAAAGGTGAATGAGATTGTGATAGAAAACTCTGTGGTCTTTAGGTATAGAAAATGATATCGTCCGCATTATGTGGGGGGCATAATTGTCCAGAAAACTTGTACGAACACCCATATTGATGTTTTAATATATTTGTAACTGAATCTGTGTAATACACGTTTTAAAATGGTAAAAATCCCATTAATGAATGGGATTAGTTTTTTTTTTTTGGTAAGGAAATGGGATTAGTTAGGATTGAGTATCTCCCGCCTTCTGCTATTTGACTTGTCAACTTAACCCAAACCCAATCTACTTATTAAGGGGGTTTGAGTTGACCCTATTATCTTCCAACTTAGGTTCATGTTGACATTTCCTCCCAATTATCATCAAAGGGAGATGCTCATATGAGAGCATCTCTCACCTTACTATAAGAGATAAAGGTGGGGGCCCTCACATTTAAGTTGTTGACGTTAGATATGGATGTGAGGTCCTCCACCTTTGACATTAGATATGGATGTGAGGGCCCCACTTTAGCTTTCATAGTAAGGTGAGAGATGCTCTCATAGGAGCATCTCCCATCATCAAATAACCCAGCCTTTCTTTCTTTCTTCCTTTTTTACTTTTCCTTTCATTGTCTTTTCTTTTCTTCTTATTTTTTTGCTTATTTGGGAGATTTCCAAGTTACAATTGGACCCTTTTGAGGTGACAATAGGTTGGGTTTGATACAGGTCGAGGTACAAACTCATCCCATATCAGGTATATAGGTCGGTTTTGATACTGGTTATCATTTTTATTTATTATTTTTACTAAAAACCATGTTACGTCCCATACTAGCAAATAAATTTATATATCATAATTGACTTGCAAATAAATTGTTCATAAATGGGATGGATCAAGATTGATCTAAGGCAATTAAATTCAAACCTACAATGGACCGGATTACGCTAAGAAAATGTAAACCCATATCCAGTCCAAGCTCAACAAAGCTCCTATAAAAAAAAATCTCAAATCCAATTTATAATGTTTTACAAATGATATTCACATAATAATAATAAAATAAAATAAAAACTCTGCAACATACCTTAGTATGTGAGGGGTGTCTATTTATAATGTTTTACAAATGGGGCCAGCTCTCCAAAGCTTAAGCTTAGGATAAGGTAAGCTCAAGTGTGTGATGGGGCCCACTTGGGGACCCACATGGGGATGGGGGTGGGGGGATTTCAAGGACACCCTGGGATCTTCCTCTTTACAAAAAAATCAGCCCCAATCGTGATTTCTATCATATCCATATGGGGCCAAAAGTTTAATGGTTAATAGTCCATTCGGATCGATACATAGTTGATCCAACGGTCCAATAAATTTAGATTTGACCGAAAGTTTGTGAACATGTGTAATTTAAAGGGATTGACCAAAGGTGGGCCTCACAAGCATGAGCTTACGAGATTTTATCATAAGCTTGAGCTTAGGAGAGCCTTGCTCTTTACAAATATATAGAGGATATTCACATAAAAAAAGCCAACAATTATACACAACGTAATATAATCTATAGATGAGAATTGAGTTGGCAGAATCTGCCGTGACTTGTCGCTAACTGTGCAGGACGGATATGGCCAAATCCTGAGATTGTGAAATCTCTTTGGATATTTGTCTAATATACCAATTGGCAACAAAGATGCATTTATTATTTAATTGAAAAGAGAGGGACATACTGTTTGATAAAAAAAGAGGAAAAGTCAACAATGCGCTTCAAAGCCGCTCTAGGCATTATATTATATTGTAAGAACACAATCAGTCATTTTACACACGAGTCAATTTTGAAATCCAATCATCATAAACATTTCTACATGGTAAGGCATCTCCCTCTTCACGGTTTTTGCTTTATTGGTGAGGAACCTACCTGTGTAGTATGTATAAGTGCCCTTTGGGTGTATAACTCACATGAATCACATTATTAGTCAATGTCCTCAATCTATTGAAGTAAAATTCCGCGACATCCCACTATAAGAGAGCTCATTTTGAGCAGCTCGGATTTTCAACTCACATTAATCATGTTATCAGTCAATGTCCTCAATCTATTGAAGTAAAATTCCGCGACATCCCACATAGGAAGCTCATTTTTAGCAGCTCGGATTTTCTACAAATTGGGCCCATGGATTTCCACTCCTTTCAGTTACTCAAAACTGTTGATAGCTACAATTCAGTCAAAGACTCGGTCAGTATCCATTGAGTTGGACAATAAGTGACCTTTAAGAGGTTTAGACACTTTATCTTATAGTTCCAGATGTATCACTTCAGCCACTTCTGTGGAGGAGGATGAATCCTCCCCTTGAAAATGGTAATTTCACTGGATAGCAGAAACGTAAAACAACACATCATCAAAATTTCTCTACTTTCTCTATTTTGTAATGATGCCCCAAACGGCATAGAGCAGAAAGAATTCTATTTTTCCATTGGTAGATAAAACAAAGTCTTTAGGGCGTTCTATACATGACCCATATTACAATTTCAAGAAGTGACCCAAAGCAACCAGATTACACTTCATCTAAAAGTGAATTTTTTTTTTGAAAATCTGACCATAGAACATTGGATATGAAAAACAAACAGTATGAGTTACTCCTCTGGGGAAGGACACGTAAAGCATACTTGAATCATCATAAAAAATAGTAGTTAAATAAAAAAAGATATAAATACACCTCATTGATTAACTAGCAAAGTCAAAGACAAGCAGAAATGGAAGAACAATCAAAGTCAAAAGCAAGAGCTAACAACCAGACCATCAAGCCAAGCTCTTCTATTTTCTTAATATACATCCTGCCACAGAAAAAAAAAATGTAACAAAGACTGTAGTTCTTTAATCTATAGGCTAATTCCACTGCATAGTTTCTTCATCATGACAGCTTATTTTCATATTCATGTTCTTCATCATGACAACTTGTTCTGTTTTAGATTATTCTTTCTTGTTGGTACAGGAGTCTATACAATATTTTCATTTGTTACCGGTGTCTCCAAGTAATGATTCCATTCGATAATGTATAATATACAACATGTAAATATAATATGCATGTTCTCAAAGCATAATGTACCAGTTAAAAATATGTGTTGACTGATCAACAAATCACTAATAATTCAAATTGTTTTGGTTGATTCAAAAACCAAAAAAGGCCAAGAGGATAGATTTCCATTTTTCCTTTTGTTCGAAACCCATTTAAAATCATTATTAGTGATAGCTGAAACCTTTAGTGATAGATACATAACTTTGTTATTGCCTAGGTTTTCAAACATAAATCCTATTTTGGGCTACCACTGTAAAAAAAAAAGGAGTTGTAGTTTGCAATTTCGGAACTGAATATTATTTTTATAAGGTTTTTCCCTGATAGAATTTGTTTGAGCCCACACATTACATTAAACATATCTTTAAATGACATTGCTCACAATGGTATTTGGAAGGAATTTAAAATAACCAGCCTGTGGCGTATTGTCTGCATTGAACAAAATCATCACTAGTATGGATACAGGCAATGGAGAGTGAAATTTCACAGACAAAATATAACACCTAAAGAGATTGATATTGGCAACAGATTAATTCCATATATTTTTAAGAGAACAGAATTAATATAAATGCAAATGTATTCTTCACTTGTACACAATTAAGTTTCAGTAATCCTCTTTGTAAAATGAGAAAATTTCAGCAGCAAACTAGCTGCAAATTTCAAAAGTTGTGAACTAGTTTTAGAAGGCCCGCATGATGACAATGTAGTCTTCACTAGTACACAAGTAAGTTTCAGTAATCCTCTTCTTAAAATGAGAAAATCTCAGCAGCAAACTAGCTGCAAATTTCAAAAGTTGTGAACTAGTTTTAGAAGGCCCGCCATGATAATAAAGTGATGGCTATTATCAAAGGCTTTTACGAGAAGGTAGGTGCATCATCAAAAGTATTAACACACTAGATCAAGGCTGCATTTAGCACCCACCACAGAGAGAAAATTATTTGGAACCTTTAAATTAGTTTGGACTAAAAACAATATTTTGAAAGGATCCATTCCCTACTAGATGCTTTTTGATTCATAGCAATTCAAATTTCAAAGTGCGGCAAGCTGAAGTTTTTTATATGTTCTCTAAACACGTAGGGATCAAAGACTCTAATGAAGCTGAAGTTATGACAATATTGAAAGCTCTACGCATTTATCACACCTCATTTCATCATTGTCTTATTGTGGAGAGTGACTCGGCTAATGCTATATCTTGAGTGAGAACGATGAGGGCCATGGAAAATGCAATTCCTTTTCAAAGAGATTCGTCATCTTGTTTCTGACATGCAGGCCACGTTTCAGCACATTAGTAGATCTAAATGGGATGGGTGATTGTCTAGCTAAGCAAGGGGTAGATAGATCTTGTAATTTGAGTGCCTATATTTTGTAGTTTGTGGCTGGTACATTTCTCTTGTAGAAAGTTGTTCTTATGGCTGTTTTAGTGGTTTTGTATTCGTCTCTTCTTTAATAAAATTCCTTTGTTACCGATAAAAAAAAAGTGCGACAAGCCTAGATGATGAATCCTTGTTGTTTGAGGATTAGTTCTTACAGATCCCATATCAAAGTACAGCAATATATTTCCCTCTGTATAAGAAAGAGATGGTTACAGAAATGCTTTGAACACTTACATGGTATATCAGAGACTGGTCAAAGCAGAAGTCCAGATCAGTTGTTCCCTTCGGTAACATACAAAAGAAGCTTTCAGCAAGACCCACTCTCATCAAACCCATGATTGCTGCTGAAGATGTTGTTCCCTGCACCCACTGTTGCTGTTATTTTTTCAATCAGGTACTGACACGAGCCTTTGTCTCGAACTTACTTGTATTTGTTGCCTTCTCCTCTTCCTGTTATTTCATCTACAAAAAAATCTTCAATCCAGCCATCAATTTCCAACTGCAGGATCGCACCCACTACAACCCGAGACATCCAAACAAGAAACAAATTGTCCATTGCTCACTGTTGATGTTTGTCTTCTGAAAAACCTTCCTTGTATAGAAGAGTTACTTTCCATGTATGATGTTCAGATAAGCTTGAATCACGAGGGTCATGGGCATCATGAACCACAAAGAAAGGCTTGTCTCTGTTCTTGGACACTTCATTGGTGCCTTCTTCCATCTCTATGTGTGGGAAGTTGTTGGCAAATGGATTGGGGAGAAGTTTTCAGATTTCTGAATGAGTGGTTGAGTGGAAGAACCTACTCAAACATCCATTGGTATGGACCTCAACTTCCCATAGTTTGAATCTATGTTTCTTATTGGCCTCAAAAGTTGAGAAGGGCTGACTGGCTACAAAACCAGTGAGAAACTTTGGATTATTCTACTCATAAGGGATAAGAATAAGAGTTAGATATAAATGAGATGAGTTAGAAATTAAAAAGAAAAAGAAGAAAGATCGTAACTATTGTCTGGAATCTGGATGTTTGATATCTTCATAACTTCAATCAATATTAAAAAACAATCTTTTTTGTTTCTATATCTATAAGTATCAAACTTTTTAAGTCGATGGTCGATGTTTTATAGAATGAACCTCATTGCTTATAAGTGATACATATTGCCCAATATGTGTTTGTTTGGGGGGCATCTGATGCGACCTCCTCAACCTTTTTTTTTTTTTTTTTTTTCTCTTTTTGAATTCTTGCTTTAAGAACTATAGTCTTGGGTTGAAATGTAGGCATGTTTGTTTACATGTGTGGTATAGAAAAGGTGAAGTGAATGTCAGTGTCACATCATGAAAAAGGTAAAGGTGAGATATAATAAAGTAAAAGTGTGGTAAAATATTTGGAATATCCAAGGAAAAGTAAAGGTGTGAGAGAGAGAGAGAGTGATTAAAAAGCACTTTTTTGTGTGAACTTCACCACACAATACCACACTTTTCTGAGGTTAAGAAAGTAGCATGTGGTGAAATTTGTGGTTAGAAATCTAACATTACGAGATTAATTTCCCACTTCACCTTTTCAATCAACAAACCAAGGTAAAAGTAGAAAATGTCACTTCTCAACCAACTTTACCATTACCTTTACTCCTCCACCTGCTAACCAAACATTTGAAAATGTTTATGATGCAATTAAATCCATATAAAAAATAGGTCTCTGCATTTCCATAACCATAGATCCTTTCAAGTTGATGCGTTGTAGAATCAACTTCATACCCTCATGTAGTTAGTCCATCAATGAAATCTATAATTTGGAGCACTAAATTTAAATCTCATAAATCAATTACTTACAAAAGTACATCGGGATAACTCCAATCTAGTTTTTTCAATTCTGGAGTTAAAAATGTTACTAAGGGTATTTATTTAGATGTTTACTTCATGACTTCAATCCATATAAAACAAACTTTCCAATCATGTCAAGAAGTTAATATTCGTTAATTTCTCTGTTTGAAAAGAAATATGTTGTATCAATTCAGTAATTGGAAATCACTGGTTTTGTAGATTATTTCATTGAGCTATTTTTTAATGAGGTGATGCTTATTATTATTATTATTATTTTTATGAACAATAAGTCATGTCTAAGAGTGGATATTGATACATAACTACTTTACAAATAGCACTATCATAAATATTAAAGTTGTGCTTGTAAGATACCATGTACCAACCCAAAAGCTTAAAAGCTTATATGTGGAAGGGCCCAAACAGATACATATGAAGCCCCATCCAACTCGGGACTTAGGCGATGTGGGATACGAGACTTCCCAACAGTGCTAGTAGAACACGTGGTATGTTGGTGGTGGATCAAGGTTGTAGATTAGGCATCAACCAAAAATCAGCCCCTTTGGCCTGCATCAGCAAACGGGGCCCATTAGTCTGGCCTACATCAGCAAGCAACACCTAATGAGGCAAATTTTTGGCAAATGCCTAATCCACAAACCTCTCTTATATTGAATGGCCTAATGGATATGGCCACTAACATGTCATGTGTCACCTAAACATGAAGCCCTATCCAACTCAGGACTTAGGTGATGTGGGATGTGGGACTTCCCAATAGTGCTATCTTTATGTATGACTTAACAATCATGCTAAAGTAGAACACGTGGTATGTTGGTGGTGGATCAAGCTTGTAGATTAGGCATCTACCAAAAATCAGCCTCTTTGGACATTACCAGCTATGCAAGCAACATCTAATGAGGCAAATTTTTGGCAAATGCCTAATCCACAAACCTCTCTTATATTGAATGACCCAATGGATATGGCCACTAACATGTCATGTGTCACCCCACTTTAGCATGGTCACTTTACTATCATATCTTCTCTTAAATATTTTTGCGCCAACAAAGTTATTGTTACAAGGAGAACTAATAGATTGAAAAGAGGAAAAAAATATAGGAGAGATATACTTTGCAAGCTCTCCTCATCATAGTTTGTCACAACAACAAGAGTTTCTCTTTCTATCATTTTAAAAGATTTGTAATGGAAGGCCAACTTTGCTTCTCAACAAATGGAAGGCCGACTTTGCTTCTCCTATGTTACTCTTCTTTTCTCAAAATTTAATTGTTTGCTTCTCCTGTGCTATTTCCCCTTTCCTCGAAGTTTAAAAAAAGCGATTATTCAAACTAAATAAATACACGAAGTTTTAAGCTATGTTAGAAAAGAAATAAAAATCAAAATTTAAAAAATACAAATATGGACATGATGTAAAACCAGAAGAAGAGGATTAGATCGTGGAATTATAAAGAGGAAGAACAGGATGATAATATAATAGAAGCAAGGGAATGGATGTACTGGACAATGAACACTAAACACTAAACCTTAAACACTGTTAGTAGTAAACTATCAGATGCTCTGATGACTATTCTGCACAAATTGAAGCCTAGGATGCTGATAAAAACATTAATGGGAATATGGGATACTGTCTTTTTCCATTTTGATTTGCCAGTATCTGGACTTACAGTCAAACTTTAATGCTCTTGTTGGGCAAGTAATAACCATCTCTAATGCTCTTCAGCTTCTTGTAGTTTATACCCATTCTTGGTTTCTTTCGGATTACCTCTGCATGGTTTCTTACCATGAAGGCGGGACTACTATGAGGACTTTTGCTGGGCCTGATAAGTTTCATTTTTAGTAATTCTTTTATTTGTAGGTCCAATTCTTCTCTATCTCGAGGAGAATACTGCATTGGTTTGACTCTTATGACCTTTTCTGGATCTTTTAGTAGAATTTCGCTTCTTGACTGATCTTTTTCCCTTAATTCTAGGGGATTGTCTCCCAGATTTTCTTTCAAGGATTTCTTTCTCTTCCAAAGTGGGTGTGTTCTGCCTTCTTGGCATTATTTTTTATCCTTTTGAGATTTTTATAATATAGATTTATTATTTCAATCTCCTTTTTTGTCAGGAGTCATTCAGAGTTAATGACTCTTTTTCTCCTTTTTCCAAGATTTATTATTTCAATCTCCTTTTTGTCAGGAGTCATTCAGAGTTAAGGACTCTTTTTCTCCTTTTTCCAAGATTTCTACGGAAGGTGTTTCTGAATTTGTTTCAGATCCTTCTTCATCTGTTTTATCCCAATCTTGTATCTAGACTTCTTCCAGGTTTTCTGCCATGACTCTCTCATGGGAGTTTTTGTCAGAACTAAGGGTCCACCAGGCTCCTCGTCTGGGCACTCTGATGTAGATTTTTTTTTTTACTGTTTAGAAAACTAACATCGTAAGCATAAGCATAGGCATCGTAAGCATAAGCATAGGCATCTCGGATTTTATCGGCAGTGCCGAGTTTGCCTTGCTGTGTGAACTGGACAATATTTTTTGTTTGGACAAAAGGTTCATATGTTTGAATGAAGTTGTTGCCTTACAATAAATCTGGTTGTCCTTCGATATTAGTTTGCCAAACTTTATCAATCAGGAATTCTTTTCCTGAGATAAAGATGTTGTTATGAACAAATTAGTTGGAGTCTATTAGAGAAGGCTATTCCCTCTTGTAATTCTGTTTGTAACTCTGTTAAGGCAGTTAGACTTCTGTTGTAACTCTGTTAAGGCAGTTAGAGGTTGTTAAGGCAGTTAGACATTGGATGGTTGTGTATAAGTAAGGGAGGGGATACTCTGGCCTATTCATGGTATTGTTTTGTAATCAGTTCTCTGGGTTGGAATAAGAGTAATAATACACTCTTTCTCCTTCTATCTTCTTCTTCCATTTCCAGTCTTTACATTGGTATCAGAGTAGACCTTTCTCGGCCTGTGAAGGGATCAATTAGCAATGGCGGATGGAACTAGGAGTCACGATCTCAAGAAACTCGAAGATTCCTTTCGGATTTTGAGAGAGCAACAAATCAGTTCAGCAAAAGAAACGGCGGAAATCAAGAACAACCTGGTAGAGATCAAGGAATTCATGGCAGCAGTCACCTTCAAGTATGATCAAATGGCGGCTCATGTGTATGGAAAGCAACGCCCTGGAGGTTCTGAAAATCACTTTGAAGCAGAGTCTTCTCAATCTCAGCCCCTCCCTGGGTTTGGAACTAGGTATGCCAAGATTGATTTTCCTAAATTTTTTGGTGAAAATCCGTCTGGTTGGGTTTACAAATGTGAAAGATTTTTTGAGTATAACTGTGTTGAAGATAATAATAAAGTGAAATTGGCAATCTTGCATTTAGAAGACAGGGCTTTGCAGTGGTATCAATGGTTTGAGAAAACACATGTTTTAGTCAATTGGGATCTGTTTAAAAATGGGTTAGTCTCTCGTTTTGGTTCTGATGTATATGAAGATGCTGTGGGTGACTTGACGAAGTTGAAAAAGACAACAACTGTCAGGGATTATCAGGAACAATTCGAGATTCTTGCTAACAAAACCCAAGGCCTACCTGAACATTTTTTTACTAGTTGTTTCATTAGTGGGTTGAAGAAGGAGATAAGGGCCAATGTATTGATGTTTAAACCTACAACTACCATGCAAGCCATTGGTTTGGCCAAGTTACAGGAGCTTAGTATTGAAGCTATTACCCAGAAGACTAGACTGCCATCAAGAAATGGAGAAAAATTTTCATCTGGGCCATTCAGGCCAAATTCTTTTCCTGCCATTCGCAGGGAATTACCAAAAGAGTTGGAGGAAAAGAAAGCAAAAGGTCTGTGTTTCAAGTGTAATGAAAAATTCACAAAAGGGCACCAATGTAAGAAAAAGCAGTTGTATGTTTTGGATGGGGACCAAGAGGACTCAGCTCAAGAACTTATACAGGAGGAGGACAGTGAAGAACCAATCCTGGAACAAGAAGGTGAATTGCAGCAAGAAGGTGATTTGCAAATTTCTATTAATGCAATAACTGGTTCAGTCTCTTACAGAACCATGAGGATATACATGGATAGGTCAAGAAACAAAAAGTGGTGATCTTGATTGATACTAGTAGTACCCATAATTTCTTGAACCAAGAAGTGGTTAAGAGAGCAGGTATAGAAACTGTTGTTACTGATCCTTTAATAGTATTTGTTGCTGATGGAACAAAGATGACCAGCAGGGCAGCTTGTAAAGGGTTCAAATGGGAGATGCAAGGGGTGATCTTCCAAACAGACATGAGGATTCTAGAACTGAAAGGGTGTGATATGGTGCTTGGAATTCAATGGTTGGCTACTCTGGGTCCTGTGAAATGGGATTTCAAAAATCTCAGTATGGAATTCACACTAAACAATAGGAGACATGTTCTGAGGGGTGGGAAGCAAGGGGAATCCAAGCTGGTAGATGCTGAACACATGAAGAAATTACTGCAGAAAAAACCTCAAGGGTTTGTGGCTCACATTTTTGTCATACAAGAGGCCCCTCCAGCAGTGTTTACAATAACTGAAGTTGAGAAGTTGCTGTCCAAATATGCAGCAGTATTCCAAGAACCCAAAAGCCTGCCTCCTACAAGAAGTCAGGACCATCACATTCCCTTAAAATCAGGTGCAGAACCTCCAAACATACGACCTTACAGGTACCCTTATTTCCAAAAGACTGAGATAGAAAAACAAGTTACAGAGATGCTTCAATCAGGGGTCATTCGACCAAGTGTCAGTCCTTATTCAGCACCTGTTTTGCTAGTTAAAAAGAAAGAAGGAACTTGGCGTATGTGTGTTGATTACAGAGCTTTAAACAACATCACTGTCAAGGATAAATTTCCAATACCTACAATTGATGAGTTACTAGATGAGCTCTGTGGTGCTTCTTTCTTTTCTAAGCTTGATTTGAGAGCTGGATATCATCAGATTAGAGTGCATGCCTCTGATGTACCAAAAACAGCTTTTAGGACTCATGAAGGACACTATGAGTTCCTAGTCATGCCCTTTGGGCTGACGAATGCACCTTCTACTTTTCAAAGTCTCATGAATGAGGTCTTTAAAGAATATTTGAGGAAATTTATCTTAGTTTTCTTTGATGACATACTGATTTTTAGTAAATCATGGAATGAGCACTTGTACCATTTGGAGTTGACCTTGCAACTTTTACATAAGCATAGCCTATTTGCTAAAAGATCTAAGTGTGTCTTTGCCAAACAAGAGGTTGATTACCTTGGCCACTTAGTCTCCAACAAGGGTGTATCTGCAGATGCTAGCAAGCTTGAGACTATGGCTAACTGGCCAATTCCTAAAAGTCTCAAACAGTTAAGAGGATTCCTTGGTTTAACTGGATATTATAGAAGGTTTGTAAGGAATTATGGACAGATCTCAGCTCCATTAAACCAACTGTTGAAGAAGGAGTCTTTTAACTGGACTGATGAAGCAACAACAGCTTTTCATGCTCTAAGGGAAGCTATGGTGACCTTACCAGTCCTGGCTCTTCCTAATTACAGCAAGGTTTTCATAGTAGAAACAGATGATTCAGATAAAGGAGTAGGTGCAGTACTAATGCAAGAAGGGCATCCAATTGCATTTTGGAGTAAAGGGGTATTCAAGGAAGTATTTGAGTTTATCCACCTATGAAAAGGAGCTAATGGCTGTGGTCCTAGCAGTTTTGAAATGGAGGCATTGCTTGCTTGGGAGGAGATTCATTATCAAAACTGACCACCAAAGCTTGAAGTATTTACTAGAGCAAAGAGTTGCAACCCCCTTCCAGCAGAAATGGATTGCAAAATTGCTTGGCTATGATTTTGAGATCACTTACAAGTATGGAACAGAAAATAAGGCAGCTGATGCATTATCAAGGAGGGAAGATCTGTTTGTGGAGCAAGCTGCTGTAAATGCCTTGCTTACAGTAGATTCTACTTGGCTTCCTACAGTAAAACTCAGTTGGCAGACTGATTTAGCAATACAAAAGCTTATAACAGAGTTAGAGCAAGACCCCAACTCTCATCAAGGATTTTCTTGGGAAAATGGTACACTAACATACAGAGGAAGTTTGGTGGTAGGAAACTCACCTGATCTTAAGAAACAAATCCTGGCAGCTTATCACAACTCATCTATAGGGGGACATTCAGGCATAGACAAAACCAATAGAAGGATCAAAAGGACTTTTTATTGGAAAGGATTGAAGAAGGATGTTCAGCTTTTTGTTTCAGAATGCTCCGTTTGTCAGCGGTTCAAGGGGGAAAATATTCACCCACCTAGGGGCTACTCCAACCTTTGCCAATTCCTGAGAAGGTATGGAGTGATATTTCTATGGATTTCATTGAGGGTCTTCCTAAATCACATGGAAAGACCACTATTTTTGTGGTGGTGGACAGGTTAACCAAATATGCTCATTTTATATCACTCTATCACCCTTATACTGCTAAGGAGGTGGCACAACTATTCCTAGACAATGTCTACAAACTTCATGGACTTCCAAGCACTATAGTTTCAGACAGAGATATTGTGTTTACAAGTCTGTTTTGGCAAGAATTGCTCAGAATTTTGGGGATTGAGCAATGCCTTAGCACAGCATACCATCCGCAGTCAGATGGGTAGACTGAAATAGTGAACAAGTGTTTGGAAAATTACTTAAGGTGCAAGTGTGGTGATTGTCCTAGACAGTGGTCGGCTTGGCTATCCTTAGCTGAGTGGTGGTATAACTCTTCTTATCATTCCTCAATCAAAACAACTCCCTTTTATGCAGTCTATGGACAGCCACCACCAGATCACAACTTCATGAACACTGGAAGGTCACAAGTAGCAGCAGTGGAAAATTGGGCAAGGGAAAGGGCTTCCATTTCGAGAATGCTTAAGGAAAACTTGCAAGAAGCACAAAACAGAATGAAACTTTATGCAGACAAATTAAGGAGTGAAAGGGAATTTGAAGTTGGTGATTGGGTATATTTGAGACTGCAGCCTTACAGACAATCTTCCTTGGCTTTACAGAGAAACATGAAGCTATCTCCACGGTTCTATGGACCTTTTCAAGTCATTCAAAGGGTGGGCAAAGTAGCCTACAAGTTGGAGTTGCCTAGCTCAGCCAAACTGCATCCTGTTTTTCATGTTTCATTGCTGAAGAAAAAGTTAGGACAGCAAGTCACCCCTGTTCCAACTCTTCCTCCAGTCAGTGATGACGGAATACTACAAATGGAACCTGTAGCTGTACTGGAAAGGAGAATGATCAAAAGAAACAACAAGGCAGCAGTGCAATGGTTGGTTCAGTGGTCAAGGACATTTCCTGAAGATGCTACGTGGATAGACTATGATGAATTCCACTCTAAATTTCCAGAATTCCAGCCTTGATGTCAAGGCTTTTGAAGGGGTAGGGAATGTTATGAACAAATTAGTTGGAGTCTATTAGAGAAGGCTATTCCCTCTTGTAATTCTGTTTGTAACTCTGTTAAGGCAGTTAGACTTCTGTTGTAACTCTGTTAAGGCAGTTAGACATTGGATGGTTGTGTATAAGTAAGGGAGGGGATACTCTGGCCTATTCATGGTATTGTTTTGTAATCAGTTCTCTGGGTTGGAATAAGAGTAATAATACACTCTTTCTCCTTCTATCTTCTTCTTCCATTTCCAGTCTTTACAGATGTGGATATTGTAGGCCATACTTCATCAATCAGGAATTCTTTTCCTGAGATAAAGATGTGGATATTGTAGGCCACATACCCCATGAGATGTGCCTCAGTATTTGCCATAACCACTTTGAGGGGTATGGGTGATTTCTTCAACATGTGTTCTGGGAGAGCGTTTTTTAACATCATTAAGAGTATATCGATGATATCCTCTTATTTTTACCCTAACCTCAACGTAGATGCTATGTTTTGAGGTGGTTTTGCTGATTCAAGCATCATGCTTGCTTCAGTCTGTCCTTCTGGGATCTTCTCCCAAACTGGGTAATCCATCACCATGTAGGGATCTAATGGAGGGTTATAGTTTATTCTTCTCATCCAGTGATCTCCGATTTTTATCTGGTCTTTGTTTGGAGCAACTCCTATCATTTTCAAGTTTTCCCTGTCAGAATTCCATTATGAGAATTCTGATTCATCTCACTATCACTACTGCTTAGTAGAGCTTTTTAGTACACCCCAAGGGCAATATGAATGGTTAGTCATGCCATTTGGACTAACAAATGCTCCTCAAATTTTCCAAAGAAGAATGGACAACATATTTAAACCATACCACACCTTTTGTCTGGTATATGTAGATGATATCATAGTCTTCGGCAAGACTAAAAAGGAGAACAAACACCATTTAGCGAAGATAGCTAAAGAAATCAGAGATAACGGAATCATGATCTCAGAGAAGAAAATGGAATTAGAAGTTGAAAGAATCAACTTTCTGGGAGTGATAATAAACAAGGGGGCAATACAACTTCAAAACCACATTCTAGAAAAAATAGACCTTTTCCCCAGTCACCTCAAAGATAAGCTACAAGTTCAAAGATTTTTGGGTTGT
Organism: Cinnamomum chago; assembly: GCA_038049695.1. Classification (NCBI taxonomy): domain Eukaryota; kingdom Viridiplantae; phylum Streptophyta; class Magnoliopsida; order Laurales; family Lauraceae; genus Cinnamomum; species Cinnamomum chago. The sequence continues at coordinate 76,651,918 of CP142454.1, forward strand.
ACATAAGAAATTTTATACCAAAAATAGCCCAAACAACCCAAACTTTGCAGAACAAAGTCAAGAAAGACTACAAGTGGAGTTTCCCTGAAGAAGATGCTTTAGTAGTCAGAAGAATACAATTTTTATGCAAAAAAATTGAGCTTCCCAAGGAAGAAGACAATGTGATACTAAAGACAGATGCCTCTGAATCACTTGGGGAGCAGTCCTGAAAGCCATAGATCCCAACAAAGAAAAGATTGAAAAAATATGTGGTTATGCGTCTGGAACCTTCAAGAAGCATGAAAAGAACTATTGCGCTCTTGAAAAAGAAATCCTTGCTATCAAACAAGAAATTCTTGTTAGATCTGACTCAAATTTTGCAGGATTTCTTAAGTCTGACCAAGCAAAAATGAGAAGATGGCAAGCCTGGTTCTCTGAATGGCAGTTCAAAGTAGAACATATAAAAGGAGTCGAAAATTGTCTTCCTGATGCATTAACATGAGAAATGATATTTGTTTTGCAGGAAATGAAGGGTTTCAAAGGCAAGGCTAAAATGACTAAAGAATAGCAAGAAGCTCAGGTCACCATTGTCAAATACAAGATGGCTCAGGCCCACTTGGGCCTAATATGGTGACATCCAATCTCGTTGGATTTGGTCAAATATTGCACAAGATTTCTTTCCTTCCTTAATTTGATTGTAATTAGATTTAGTCTAATACTCTTTCTTTAATTAGATTGTAAATAGATTAGCTGATTTGTAGAGCTGATTTGTAGCCTGATTTGTAGCCTTTGATAAGGCCTCTGTACTCTATATAATGGGAGAGAATCTCCAATGAAAGACACACAAAATTATAGATCAAAATCTCTGTTACATGCTACGATTGTTATGGTATCAGAGCTCTCTGTCTTCTAGCTATCCATCTTCGATTTCTTGTCGAATCTTGGTGATAACAGCCATTGCTTGTGGCTGTTCGTGCATGATCAGCATAGATCTTCATCAACATCTTGACGTCTGATTGTTGTGGCCCATCTGAGATCAGCACTGCTACTCTTGGGAAACACAATCTTGTGTCTAAAAAGTAAACAGATCAAAGATCTGTAACCTTGGCAACAACCAGATCAGGGATCTGTGTTCATTGTAAACAGAAAAGTCTTCTGTCGTGATATGATCAACAGTGGCCAACCTGCGATCATCATGGCATCTTCAGCAAACTCTTCAGCAGTGGTCGACCACCTCTACTGGTAATTTTGAAGATTTTTTCAGCATTTTTTCAAGATCAGAGGTAGGCCATTTGAATCAACTTGTGATTTTCAAGTTTTCTAAGATAATTTTGATCTCAGCCGTACAAAATCTTGGATTATGGATGGATTTCAATAAATCTTGTACCACTGGAAAGATAAATTGATCCTACTTGCATCTTGTGGATCTGATCCTCACTCAGATCAAGCAGTGGGCCCCACGCAAGGAACCGGCAGTCAAAATCAAGGTCGACTGGGCCTTTATTTTGTGAGAAAAACTCACAGACAGCTTGTTTGTCATTTCTGCACTATTTGAAAGCATTCTGAGTTGATCTGATCCCTCTTGGCTTGGTTTAAATTGGCTGCTGCTTTTGTAATCAAGCTTGGAGATACATCAAAACAGGCTGTTTGCACTGTTTGGATTTCTCTCTCTTTTGTTTGCTGCAATTTGGTTCTAGTACTGTTTAAATGGAAAAATCTGAAGTTAAATTGATTCGATTTGATGGGAAAAACTATCCAGCATGGGCTTTTCAATTTCAATTGTATCTTGAGGCCAAGGAATTATGGGGATTTGTCTCTGGTTCTGATCCAAAGCCTACAGAGGATGATAAAAAGATTTCTACTTGGAATACAAAAGATGCAAAAATTAAAACATGGATTCTTGGGGCTGTGGAACCTCATCTGATTCTAAACCTCAAACCATTTACAACCTCCAAGGAGATGTGGGGTTACTTGCAGACAGTTTATCATCAAGATAATTTTGCACGACAATTTCAACTTGAGTGTGAAATTGCAGAATACAGTCAAGGCACCTTGACCATTCAGGACTACTATTCTGGTTTCCGCAATCTGTGGGGTGAATATGATGGGATTAAATATGCTTCTGTGCCAAACAATATTCTTAAAACTATACAAGAACTTCAAGCCTCAAGTCACAAGGACCAGTTTTTGATGAAATTGCGTCCCGAGTATGAGACTGTAACATCATCTTTGCTGAGCCGAAGCCCATTACCATCCTTGGATGTTTGTTTGAATGAGTTGTTGCGAGAAGAACAACGCATTCGCACAAAAGCCCATCTGGAACAAAAGCACACTGAAACCTATCCTGTTGCATACTCTGCTAAAGGAAACACTCAGTCTCTTCAGATCTCACAGTCTACTCCGACTCCTCAGACTCGTGATATGAGCAAAGTCCAATGCTACTCTTGCAAAAAATATGGACACCTTGCAACTCAATGCAACCAGAAGTTCTGTAATTACTGCAAGAAGAAGGGACATATCATTACTGAATGTCGCCGCCGTCCACAAACTCGGACTCCCAATGCTTATGCTGCCCAGGTAGACTATTTTCCTGCTGACGCTGCATCCACATCTGTGCCTGCACAGCCTGGTTTGTCTTCCCCTGCTCTCACTCCCGAATTGGTCCAACAAATGATCGTCAATGCTTTTTCTGCACTTGGCCTCACAGGTAAATAAAAAACTCCTTCTTCCATTTGGTATCTTGATTCCGGAGCATCAAATCACCTGACTCATTCCAGTGCACAACTCTCTAGTTTGACAAAATATACTGGCAATGCTCATGTTCAAACAGCCGATGGCGGACATCTTCCTATCACTGCCATTGGAAATATTTCCAGTATCTTGCCCTTAAAGAATGTTTATCATTGTCCAAATTTAATTTCAAACCTTCTTTCAGTTGGACAACTTGTTGAAAACAACTATAATGTTTCCTTTTCTTCCTCTGGTTGTGTTGTGCAGGACCAGATGTCAGGGAGGGAGATTGCGAGGGGGCCTAAAAATGGACGCTTATTTTCTCTTGATCTATCTACTCCGATTGGGAAAAATTCAGCAAATGATTTTTGCTTTTCAGCTCAAAATAATTGTCAATTGTGGCATAGTAGGCTTGGACATCCTAATTTTAAAACCATGTCTCACATGGTTAATTCTGGATTGTTAAACTCAATAGGCTTTTCTAAGTTTGTTTCCTTTGATTGTGCTACATGTAAGATGGGAAAAAGTAAAACTCTTCCTTTTTCTGTCTCCACTTCTACTAGCATTCATTGTTTTGATTTAGTTCATAGTGATGTTTGGGGTATTGCTCCTCATTTGTCTCATGCTCATTATAAATATTTTGTGACATTCATTGATGATTATAGTAGATTTACATGGGTCTATTTTTTGCATTCTAAAGCTGAGGTCTTTAATGTTTTCAAAATGTTTTTAGCATATGTTGAGAATCAATTTTCCACTTGCATTAAAATTTTACGTTCTGATTCGGGAGGTGAATATGTGTCTACAGAGTTTCAAACTTTTTTACAACAAAAAGGAATACTTTCTCAAAAATCTTGTCCTTATACCCCTCAGCAAAATGGGGTCGCTGAAAGGAAGAATAGACATCTCCTTGATGTTACTCGCTCTCTTCTTATTGAATCCTCTGTTCCTCCACGGTTTTGGACAGAAGCTTAAGCACTGCTGTCCACCTGATAAATCAATTACCTTCCTTTTCTTTAGAAAATGAGAGTCCTTTTTCTTGATTATACAAAACTACACCGTCTTATGATGATCTGCATGTTTTTGGATCGGTGTGTTTTGTACATTTACCTCCTTCTGAGCGTAACAAACTTACTGCCCAATCTGCTAAATGTGCATTTCTAGGATATGCTAGTCACCAAAAGGGGTTTTTGTGTTATGATCCTCAAATACGGCGCATTCGTACCTCCCGTAATGTTGTTTTTTTTTTAAATCAATATTTTTTCCAACAATATCTTGAGTCTGTCGAATCCCCATCTGTTGTTTCCTTACCTGGTTTTTCGGACAAAACTCCATTTGTGAAATTTGATCCTAAATTCGTGTATCATAGGCGGAGTAATGCAGCAAACACAGATAGTCCCCCTAACGATCGCCCAACTACATCTGGTCCAACTGGAGACCCTCCCTTGCGTCGATCATCTCAGATTTCAGTACCTCCAACTCGTTATGGGTTTACCCACACTTCCTTGATGGCCACCATGTCTTCTACATCTATTCCGAACTCTTACTCTCAGGCTGTGCAGCATGAGTGTTGGAACAAAGCTATGCAGGATGAATTGGATGCTCTTGAGCAAAATCATACATGGGATGTGGTTCCGTGTCTTCCTTCAGTTACGCCAATTGGTTGCAAATGGATATATTCTATCAAGCTTAAACCTGATGGAACTCTGGATAGGTACAAGGCCCGTCTTGTCGCTATGGGTAATCGGCAGGAATATGGTATTGATTATGAGGAGACTTTTGCTCCTGTAGCAAAGATGACCACGGTTCGGACTATTCTTGCCATCGCAGCATCCTAATCCTGGCCTCTCTACCAGATGGATGTCAAGAACGCCTTTCTTCATGGCGATCTTAAAGAAGATGTCTATATGCGCATTCCTCAGGGAGTATCATCTATCATCACAGGTGCTGTTGCCAAACTACGGCGTTCTCTTTATGGCCTCAAACAAGCCCCCAGGGCATGGTTTGAAAAATTCCACAATGCTCTTCAGCACTTGGGGTTTCATCCTAGTCCATATGATCCATCCATGTTTCGTCATCATACTTCTACGGGGATTACTGTTCTTCTTGTTTATGTGGATGACATCATCATTACAGGTACCGATGCAGATATGATTCACCAACTTCAGGCCTCTCTTCATGAATCTTTCCACATGAAAGATCTTGGTCCTCTGCACTATTTTCTAGGTCTTGAAGTTCATCAATCTGCAAAAGGCATTGTACTTCATCAACATAAATATGCTCTTGAATTAATTGAAATGGCTGGACTTCAAGGATCTGCTCCCGTCGATACTCCAGTCGAAGTCAATGTTAAACTTCAGCAAGATAGTGGGGATCCTCTCTCTGATCCTACACTTTATCGTCGCCTCGTTGGCAGCTTGATCTACTTGACGATAACTCGTCCTGACATCTCTTATGCAGTCAATTTAGTCAGTCAGTTCATGACTGATCCTCGACATCTTCATTTGGCTGCAGTCCGTCGTATTATTAAATACCTAATTCGGACACCAACCCGTGGATTATTCTATCCGGCCAACAATTCCCTGACACTCAAAGCATACTCAGATGCTGATTGGGCCGGTTGTCCGGATACTCGTCGCTCTACCACAGGATGGTGCATGTATCTGGGAGATAGCTTGATTTCGTGGAAATGTAAGAAACAAGATAAGGTCTCAAAATCTTCCACTGAAGCTGAGTATCGTGCCATGTCTGCTGCTTGTTCAGAAATTCTCTGGCTTCGCGGGTTGCTTTCTGATCTCGGATATCCTGCTGATAGTGCCACTCCTCTCTATGCAGACAATACTAGTGCAATTCGTATTACTGCCAATCCAGTTTTCCACGAACGCACTAAACACATCGAGATTGATTGCCATTTTATCCGCGATGAATACAAGCGTGATGTCATTAGCCTTCCTCACATCTCTTCTGAACTTCAAACTGCTGATATCCTCACAAAGGGACTTCCGCGACCTCGCCATCAGTTCTTGGTTAGCAAATTGATGCTTGTGGATTCCCCAGCATCAATTTGAGGGGGGGTGTCAAATACAAGATGGCTCAGGCCCACTTGGGCCTAATATGGTGACATCCAATCTCGTTGGATTTGGTCAAATATTGCACAAGATTTCTTTCCTTCCTTAATTTGATTGTAATTAGATTTAGTCTAATACTCTTTCTTTAATTAGATTGTAAATAGATTAGCTGATTTGTAGAGCTGATTTGTAGCCTTTGATAAGGCCTCTGTACTCTATATAATGGGAGAGAATCTCCAATGAAAGACACACAAAATTATAGATCAAAATCTCTGTTACATGCTACGATTGTTAACCATGGGACATAACAACTCTCTCTGGAGAATTATAGAGGGTCTTCAAGAGGAAAGACCCCATCCAACCATGCAAGAAAAATTGGCTATGGAAGCACTAAAGAATAGTGCAAACATGGTAGAACATACCTTCACCCTTCCCCTTAAGGGTAAAACTGAAAAAATACATAAAGAGGAAAAGGAACATGCCATCTTTGATGATTTCCAAGGCATGTCCCTAAGTGAATCAGAATCGGACAAGAAAGTCTGAATCCAACTGGAAAAGTATATATTGGAACTTCCAGTCGGAATAGCTGCCGCTATCCTAAGAAAGGTGAATGGTGACAAAGCTCATTGGTACACCCTGTTCCTTGGTGTACGATGTATCACTATCCAAACCCGACTGCCAAGCTGGGCAGGAATGGGAACATATCAAGACAAGATGTTGCCATCGTGCCAAGCTGGGCACGATGTCTCTCTGGATGTCCTGATGCACAAGATGTTGCCATTAGAATTCGGAGAACTATTCGAAGCAGGTCACAAAACCTTGGGATTATGGTTTAAAAAACATTCTGCTGCCAAGAAATAGTAACAGCCATCTATTCTGTAATTCCAGAATGGGAAGACCAAGAAGAATTTCCCAGCTATCACTTCATTGAGCTAAGAAGGTAAGATAGAGCTTCCCTCGCTAAGACATGCTCAATCCATCACTTTAGTTCTGCCCCCACCATAAAGCAAAAGTATCTAGCGCACCTCCTCTGCCAAGATTCTCTATGTCTGCCACCAGACGGCTTATCTCCCTTTTCCCGCTCTTAGCTGGTTTTATCTTTTATTGTATTTTGATGTTGTAAGTTTGAAGTCCGTCGCCTATAAAAGGCTAAAAGTAACTTGGAGAGAAAGGCATCGAAAAATATTGTGAGCCTCTCCTTAGAAATTTTTGTAAACAGTCCTGTGAAGAGTCTTTGTATAAGACCAAGCTGTAAGTCTGGAGTCATCTGTAAGCAAGTCAAGAGTCTTCGTATAAGACCAAGCTGTAAGTTTTTATTTCAAAGTTTAAGTTATTCTACTCCGGTTCTTACTCTCTCTCTCTCTGTTCTTTAAATTCTTACACTAATCTCTACTCTGAACTTCGGTCCTTTTTTGCTCAAAATTGCCCAAATGTGTGGTCTGAAGCTTGACCGTAAAGTTAGGGTTTAGGGTAATGGGAATTGAAGGAAGAAAAACCCAGGATTACTTCCAGCACTATGTCTGGCTCGGATCTCTTGCAAGGATAGCGGCGGCTATTCCGCGTGGGTTATGTAGTGTAGTGGGCGCTACGTAGTGGCGCGATTTGAAAAAAATATGAAAATTTTCCAGAAAATCCAAAAATTTGTAAAATTAAAAAAAGAATGTTTCTTTTGCAAAAGATTTGAAAAAATCGCCCAAAAAATCTGAAAATTTTCCATAAAATCCAAAAAATTGTAAAATGAAAGAAAATGTGTTTCTTTTTCCAAAGTAAGATAAGGGGGGGCGTAGCGGACCAGCGGTGCCCTCAATATATGAGGTGCTGTATTGCTGTATAAATAGAAAATAATAGTAATGATTAGTTTTTTCACATGGATTCATGTTTCTTCGTGCTAACTTAGAAATTAATGAAAACCAAAAAAAAAAATGAAATAAAGGCATAAGACTTAATAGTTAGGTCCTAGGGATTCTTCAATAGCAAAAATATCCAATGAAGTTTAGTGAACAATCAATACTTCAAGCGTCATCAAGGTTTACTCAAGTGATCAACAACAATTTAGAAATGACATAAAGAGTGTAGAGAGTTGGTGAAGGAATACCTTAGTCACCACCAAAAAGGACGTCTACCAGGATCTATGGCATCATTGTTCTCAACCCCATCCACTATTGGCATTATTAGTCATATGCCCACCAACAATTTAGAAATGACATAAAGAGTGTAGAGAGTTGGTGAAGGAATACCTTAGTCACCACCAAAAAGGACGTCTACCAGGATCTATGGCATCATTGTTCTCAACCCCATCAGTGTTATTGCCATTATTAGTCATATGCCCACCAACAATTTAGAAATGACATAAAGAGTGTAGAGAGTTGGTGAAGGAATACCTTAGTCACCACCAAAAAGGACGTCTACCAGGATCTATGGCATCATTGTTCTCAACCCCATTAGTCATATGCCCACCATATTGATTTTTATATTAATGAGCATTGGGATCCACAAATCCAAAGAAGGCAGCATAGGAACTTGGAGGAGGTGGAGATTGATACCTATATTGCGTTTCACCATAGTCACCATATGAGTAGGACCCTGAAGTTGAAGACTGTCCTTCTCCTTGTTACACTTGACCATATGGAAAATATTGTGCCAGTCCCTGTCCACCAGGAGTCCGAATACGATTCACTGTAACTAGGGTTCCACGAATCAGCCCATACCTATATTGTGTTTCACCATAGTCACCATATGAGTAGGACCCTAAAGTTGAAGACCGTTCTTCTCCTTGTTGCACTTGACCATATGGAAAATATTGTGAGGGTCCTTGTCCACAGTGCCAGGAGTCTGAATGCGATTCACTGTAACTAGGGTTCCACGAATCAGCCCATGATGCCGCTTGTTGTCCTCCAACATCTCCACCCATATTTCCTTGCTCATTATTACCTCCAGGACAAGGTGGTGAGACTCTCCGACGCCGTTGATAACCTCGGGTTCCTTCCATTCTTTTCGGAAAGTCCTACAGGAATGGCGTCTTCGTATTCACTAGTATCACCTGTCCCATTTGTCTCCTACTCCTTCTCACCCATCTCGTCCACCATGGCTACTCGAATAGACGGTGGTACTTGTCCTCTCAGAAGATGACACAACATGAGTAGGTTATTTCCCTTTAGATTGTGGGTGTGGCTGTGCACTTGTGCCTTCTCCTCCAAGTGGGTCTCCCTCTGCCTCATCCATTTCTTCATCAAGCAAACCTCTAACCTCGTCCTGAAAGCCCGAATCTGAATCTAGCAATGGATCATCTATCTTGGCTATCTACGGGAGCAATGGACTGTCCTATCTGAATATGTGATCCATATTGATAATAGGACAATAGCCCGGATCATCCTTGCCCTCCTCTCTCTAGTTATGTTTCTTAACATCAAATTGCAATGGCAATACACAACTTTGTGTGGTAAGCCGATTCCTGAACTTTGTGTGGATCAAGGAGAAAGTGCTCCAATCTCTCTCAAAGTTTGATGAAGTTGTAATTTGACTAAGGATACAGACAACCGCTCTCCTTAGATTTGGAGCACCCTCCCCAAAATTCATCCACCAATCAACTGAAATGCAAAATAAATAAATAAAATTAGATATTCGTGGTAGGATTTTGACTCCTTACGTCCTTCCAATCGATTGATAGATAAATAACAAAAGACTATTGGGTGGGGTCTTTTGTTCATACCAGGTGGCATCTATTCAATCGCCTTTATTGCAAGAGGTCAGCAAAGTCTCTTCTCCTTTTTTTGTATATATATATAGATATCTCCAATGTGAAAATTAGGAATAAATCAATAAACAATACATATTTAACTTATCTCAAGCATATACATTAGTAATCTTAAGTCTTAATGACTCTCTCACCTCTTGTATGGCTTTGATTTGATCATCCTCTTTCAACAATTTCTTCAACACTTGCGTTAATCCTACCCGCAATTCCGTTTCTATTGTTTTGTTGTCTTGTTTTAGTATTCAGGATTAAGGAAATAACCTACATTGAAAAAAAGTAGAAATGCAAAATGATCAAACATCAAAGAGAGATCCAGGTGGCATCTATTCAATCGCCTTTATTACAAGAGGTCAGCAAAAGTCTCTTCTCCTTTTTGTGTATATATATAGATATCTACAATGTGAAAATTAGGAATAAATCAATAAACCATACATGTTTAACTTATCTCAAGCATATAATTAGTAATCTTAAGTCTTAATGACTCTCTCACCTCGTGTATGGCTTTGATTTGATCATCCTCTTTCAACAATTTCTTCAACACTTGCGTTAATCCTACCCGCAATTCCGTTTCTATTGTTTTGTTGTCTTGTTTTAGTATTCGGGATTAAGGAAATAACCTACATTGAAAAAAAGTAGAAATGCAAAATGATCAAACATCAAAGAGAGATAGCTTTCTTTAAAAGCATCCAAGAGAGAGATTATTATTAATTACCTACAGCATACAATGGATGGTGCAGCTAGTTGTTCCACCGGGCATCAATAATCATTATATATTCATCATGATATCTACATTTTCCATGTTAGCTTGCTTTGCCCGATCCATTGCTTCATATATATAGCCCATTGTTGGCTTGTCATCACCATCTACAAGCCGCAACACTCTAACTAAAGGCTCATAAACCTTTAAAAAATTCTCCACTGTCTTCCAAAATTTATTGTCCCTCATCAAGTTTGGGATCTCAAACTCCGGACCACTTGTTGCACCGCCCCGTTTCGAACAAAGCTATTTTTCTGATGCAAAGATCTGAATATGCTCTGTTCTAAACCTTACAAGACTCTCCATCGCAATGAAATGGGTAGCAAACCTAGTTGATCCGGGACGTATTAAGGCATGGTTGTTTGTGAATTTTTTCATCAAGCTTAAAATCCATGAATGATCATAAATAAATTTGGTAATGCCTCTACATGCCTTGGTAACTTCAGCAAATTTTTTCTTCCTTCCAATCTCTTGCATAATGAGAGTCCAAAACAGGCGAATCTTCTTCTGCTCCGACATCTTACCGGCTATCTTGAAATTAGCGCCATTATCTACAACCTTTTCCATAAGAGTGTATATATATTTAGCTGCCCGTCTATGTTCAAATACATCAACGGACTTCACAAAGACGCCAGCGACTGAATACACCAAAAAGTTTATTAAATGTGTTTGAGTGTAGCTAGCTGGTCCACCTATCACACATAATGGTGACTCCATTCTGTTGCCACATGGGCCTAAACTTCTCCACCCATGCCTTTATTTCTTTATACTCTTCTACAAGATATTTAGTGCCCACATCATAAACGGAGGGAGACTGTATACCCCGCCCAGCTTCGGTGGCAACATCAAATAGTTTGGAAATAGGGGGAATCTATTGCTGTAGGTGGTATGTGAATTAGCTATTTTCGAATTTTTTTATTTAAAAAAAATATTTTTAATAATTCAATACCAATCAAAATGTCTTGAAAAGGGCTCCTAGATTTTAGATCTATGTTTCCCATAGATCGTTCCAACATATATTGCTTGTTTTTTTACTTTTTTTATTTTCGGATTTTTTTTCTTTTTTTAAAGAAAAATATTTTTAATAATGGGATGCTAATCAAATGCATTAAAAAAAGGCTCCTAGATGTTAGATCTATCTTTAGCATAGATGAATCCAACATATCTTTGTCTTTTCCTTTTATTTTTTTGTTCTTTATTTTCAATTTTTTGGAAAAAAATATTTTAATGATGGAATGCCAATCAAATGTATTGAAAAAGGCTCCTAAATGTTTTGAATATGTTTGGCATCATAGATCATAATCCAATCGAAGCTCCACTTCAGCATTTGCCTCCATGAAATCCACTCCTCTATTGTTGCATAGCAGCTCCGGCTCACCCGCCGAGCTCATCACCACCTCCCCAACAAATGCATAGAATAAGACTAGGTGCAAAGGCCAGATCATTGCGCTTTTGGGGCTTCTCGTAATAGAAGAAGACACTCACATCGACTGATGGCAAGAGTAGGTCGAGGTTCGATAGCGCCAGCCAGTGCTCTTGCAATGGCAAGGCTGCCGTTGCGACAACCTCTTTCCGGTTGATTGTTACCGAAAATTCCATAGTAGCAGCAGCCATGTTAATGTAGAAGAAGAGAGGGAGGATGGTGGGTTTGAAGTGTTATGAAAGGGAGAATGGGAGAGTAAGAATGTGTGTGTGTGTGTGTGTGAGAGAGAGAGAGAGAGAGAGGTGGGTGTAGTATGAGATATCTGGAGGGGGTGTTAAAAGTTTCAATTTATAGAGGTTTTGTTGGGGTTGAGAGTGATTAAACTGAAACAATTTTTTTTATCAAAACTTGGGTAAGAACTAAGAAATGGGGTAGCTAAAGTTTCTTATTTTGTCTTAAGATCTGAGAAGTCTTTAAAAGCAAAACAGAAGAATAGGTTAAAGCATAGTCCATGCGATGCACTGCAAGCCAAATGAATTAGAGACCTTAATGATCTCCTTCTTGTCTACTATTCTATTACCCCATTAAGTGGGAGAAAGGTCAAAAAACTATTTTCTACCAACTGGGGGATGAAAAGCTGTCAGTTCAATTGCCCAAAGCTGATATTAGGATTAGGATTACCAATATATGAAGTACCAAGGGAAGTCAAGGAACAAATGAAAGCTTTGGTGGGCCAAAACAAAGCTAGAAAAGTAGAGATAAAAGAAAAGAGGCGTGACGTATTTGGGGATGAAGCGTTTCATGAGGAAGATGCACAGATGGCGGCTGCACGCCGAGAGCCCCTCATAAGTCACCAAGAAGAACAAGAGCGTCATGCATTTGCTGGAAGCAGATATTATGATGCGGGGGGCTCATCTAGTGTGTGCAAGTACGTGCGTAGGGCATTTAGCACCCGGGAACATAATGATGATGTAGAAGTAATTTCTACTAGAAGAGCAGTTCCTCCCCCCAATTGATCCTTTAGCACATAGAAAGGATGGAGCAAAACAGCCAAAGATATCAAGTGTTTATGAAAGGGGTGATGAAGGCTGCAAGAGCCAAAGCTATAGCAAAATGGCAAATTTACAAGAACATACCACCTATTCCAAACTATTCTTGATGTTGCCACCGAAGATGGACGGGGTATACAGGCGCCCTACGTTTATGATGTGGGCACTAAATATCTTGTAGAAGAATATAAAGAAATAAAGGCATGGGTGGAGAAGTTTAGGCCCATGTGGCAACAGAATGGAGTCACCATTATGTGTGACGGGTGGACCAACTGCACACAAACACATTTAATAAACTTTTTGGTGTATTCAGTCGTCGGTTGCGTCTTTGTGAAGTCCGTTGTTGCATTTGAACATAGACGGGGCAGCTAAATATATATACACTCTTATGGATAAGGTTGTAGTAATGGCGTTAATTTCAAGGCAGCCAGTAAGATGTCGGAGTAGAAGAAGATTCATCTATTTTGGACCCCAAGTGTAGCACATTGCATAGATCTTAGTATGGAAGAGATTGGAAGGAAGAAAAAAATTGTTGAAGTTATCAAGGCATGTAGAGGCATAACAAATTTATTTATGATCATTCATGGATTTTAAGCTTGATGAAAAAATTCACAAACAACCATGCCTTATTACGTTATAGATCAACTATGTTTGTTGCCCATTTCATTGCGATGGAGAGCCTTGTAAGGTTTAGAATAGAGCTGATTCAGATGTTTGCATCAGAAAAATGGCTTCGTTTGAAATGGGGAGTGGTCCGGAGTTTGAGAGATCCCATACTTGATGAGGGACAATAAATTTTGGAAGAAAGTGGAGAATTTATTAACAGTTTATGAAGCAATGGATCGATCGGCTTTAGTTAGAGCCTTTTGTTAGAGTGTTGCGGCTTGTAGATGGTGATGACAAGCCAACAATGGATATGAAGCAATGGATCGATCGGCAAAAGCAAGCTAACATGGAAAATGTTAGATATCATGCTGAATACATAATGATTATTGATGCCCGGTGGAACGACCAACTGCACCATCCATTGCATGAAGTAGGTAATTAATAACAATCTCTCTTTGATGCTTTTAAAGCAAGTGTTTGATCATTTCGCATTTCTACTTTTATTCAATGTAGGTTATTTCCCGAATACTATTACCCCAATGCTTCGACGAAACAATAGAAACGGAATTGCGGGTAGGATTAAGGCAAGTGTTGAAGAAATTATTGAAAGAAGATGATCAAATCAAAGCCATACAAGAGGTGAGTGGTTAAGACTTAAGATTACTAATGTATATGCTTGAGATAAGTTAAACATGTATGGTTTATTGATTTATTCCTAATTTTCACACATAAAGGAGAGGCGGTTTTGCTGACCCTCCTGTAATAAGGGTGATTGAATAGTCTTTTGTTATTTATCTCTCAATTGATTGGAAGGAATTAAGGAGGAATGTCTAATTTTATTTGTTTATTTTGCATTTCAGCTGATTGGTGGATGAATTTTTGGGGAGGATGCTCCAAATCTAAGGAGAGCAGTTGTTTGAATCCTTAATCAAATTACAACTTCATCAAACTATGAGAGAGATTGGAGCACTTTCTCCTTGATCCACACAAAGTCCAGGAATCGGCTTACTATGCAAAAACTCAACAAGCTTGTGTATATATTGCAATTTGATGTTGAGAAACAGAACTAGAGAGAGGAGGGCATGATCCGGGCTATTGTCCTATTAATATATGGATCACATATTCAGAGAGGACGACCTCTTGATCTCTTCTGAGAGGATGAGTACCACCATCTCTTTGAGTACCACCATCTCATGCTCTGATACCAACTGCGCAAGAAAACCAAAAAAATGCAAGCCAACTATCAACAAAAGCAAAAGTGGGAGATAGTAGATGATTGATGAGAAGATAGATAGATAATGTGATGAGAAAGAGCAACTGTTAGAGCACTCCAACTGTGCAAGAAAACCAAAAAAATGCAAGCCAACTATCAACAAAAGCAAAAGTGAAGATAGATAGATAATGTGATGAGAGAGAGTAACTGTTAGAGCACTCTAAAAGTAAGTAACAGTTTCATTCATAAATTTATTATGCCAAAATATAATAACATGTGGGTTATGGTCCACCTGTCAATGCAAGCCCAGGCCCATTTTGGGCCTAGTCATCATATCTTAGTCAAAGACAACAGTACATACTTAGTTTGTAAAACTAAATTTTAGGCTCTAGATAAGATGAGATGTTGATATTTGAATGTAATCAGGGCATTCAGCCCCTATATAAGATGAGAACAGTCGACCCTCATGGGCACTGCATTCAGCATACCTTCTGTGTTTTCTTTCCATCTCTCCCAAGTCAAAAATTAGTGCTTCAGCTAATTTTTATTCTTCAAGATCCAAGGAATTGTGGATTCTCCTAGTCATCTTCCAAGATCTAGAAGCCCTTCAGAGCTCATATCTCCAGCCTGATCGTCTTTGATCATCTCTGATCGTCTCAGATCAGACGTGGCCCACCTGCGATCATCATATGCTACTCAGCGGAAGCAGCCCATATTGGTCTTCTGGATTTATACATATTTATGAAGATCTTCTCACAATTTATGGATCATCAGAGGTAGGTCATCTACCAATTTTTGTAGAAAATTAGTTTTGTCCATTTCTTTTCATCTCAGCCGTCCAAAAGTTTGGATTTGGCTTCATTCTACCTGCGACCACTTCCAAGAGTTGCAGAAATTTGCTGTAAATCCATCTCCATACTCAGATCACTAGGTGGGGCCCCCGTACACAACCCAACTCAAAAATTTGGGTCGTCAGTACCTGTTAGTGCACAGTTCTGTGCAAAAGTTGCTGTATCAGCAACTGTTCTATTGCTGGTTACTGCGGGTTCTTCCTACTGCTATTTATACTGCTGATTGTTACTGCTGCGTCTACTTAATCCAATCTGCTGATTCCTTTTGCACTGCTGCTGTGATAACTTGTTCGTCTGTGCCTTCTGGGAACTACTCTTAGCTGCTGGTTGCTGTCTGCTGCAACAGTACTGCTGATTGTGTTATTACAATCTTGACTGTGGTCTGATCCGTCTACGATTGGACTGCAACAGTACTGCTGCCCAATTAAGCACCCTGTCTTCACTTTGTGTGCTTCTTACATAGTCTTTAGTAATGGAAAAACATGAGATTGCCCTGGTTCGCTTTGATGGAACAAATTATACCTCATGGGCCTTCCAATTTCAAATTTACTTGGAAGGAAAAGAACTCTGGGCCCACATTGATGGATCTGAACCTCAACCTGAGGAAGATGACAAGAAGATTTTAGCTTGGAAGTCGAAGGATGCTAAAATCAAAACCTGGTTGTTGGGGTCTGTTGAATCACATTTTATCCTCAACCTAAAACCTTGCAAAAATGCCCGTGAAATGTGGGACTATCTTAAGAAGATTTATCAACAAGGCAATGCTCAGCCAGTTTCAATTGGAACTTGAAATTTCTCAATTCACTCAAGGCATCCAGTCTATTCAGGAGTATTACAATGGCTTCCGCAGATTGTGGTCCGAATATGATGAGATTAAGTTTGCCACGGTGTCTGCAGCACTCCTACCGGAATTACTTCCATTACAGCAGAGTAGTCATCGGGATCGGCTTCTCATGAAACTTCGTCTAGAGTTTGAGACAGTTAGATCGAACTTGATGAGCAGGGCTACTCTTCCTAGCTTGAATGATTGCCTTCAAGAACTTCTGCGGGAAGAACAACATCTGGCTACTAAAACTACTCTAGGACAACAGAGATCTGCTGAGGCTCCGTTAGCCTATGTTGCTACAGCCAGACAACCTCCCCGGGACATCAGTAAAGCTCAGTGCCATAACTGCAAAAAATATGATCACTATGCAAATCAATGCAAGGCAAAAATTGGCAGATATTGTAAGGCCATTGGTCATGTTATTGACGAATGTCGAAAGAAGGCTCGCAATTCTACTTCCCGCAACTATGTGCAGTCAACCCCTGGTCCTTACACAGTGCCGCCAGCTCCTACTGCTTACACAGTGACCACTCCACAATTTGCCTCCTCTGACTTCGGTGGTACTCTGCAGTATGAGTCATCCTCATAGCCTGGTTCCTCATCACACTCTGCGTCCCCGGCTCCTCTCACCCCTGAGATGGTAAACCAAATGATCATATTGGCCTCCAGGAACATCGCAAGTACTGATTCCCCTCTTACCAATACTTGGTACTTAGATTCTGGTGCAAGTAACCATATGACATCTTCACCCACAAAATTACAAAATGTCGTTCCTTACACTGGTCATTTCATTGTTCAAGCTGCCAATGGTGATCATCTTCCCATCACCTTTGTTGGTGATACCCTGGCCCCTTACCTTTAACCAATGTTTTAGTTTCTCCTCATCTTGCTACTAATTTGGTTTCTGTGGGTCAACTTGTTGAAAATAATTACAATGTCTCATTTTCTTCTTCTGGATGTGTTGTGCAGGACCAGGAGTCGGGGGAAGTGATCGCGAGGGGGCCTAAGCGTGGAAGACTTTTTTCCTTCCCAATGTCTTCAATTGTTCAGAATAAAACTTTACATCAGTTATTTTGTTTTTTTATTAAGAATAATTCTCAGTTGTGGCATAATAGACTTGGTCATCCGAATGCCTCTACATTGTCTACTTTATTTCAATCTGGATTATTAAATAAACCTATTGACTCTGCTTCTTTTGAATGTGATGCTTGTAAATTAGGAAAGAGTAAAACTTTACCTTTTCCGCACTCCACAACACGGAGCACTGCATGTTTTGACTTGATTCACAGTGATGTTTGGGGCATTGCTCCGACCCTTTCCCATAGTCATTTCAAGCATGGATGAAAATAGCAGTAGCGGCGGGCGTAGTGGCTCGCCGCCAAACCGATACGAAGCGGGCGATACGTAGCGTATCGGGGATACGTATCGGCGTAGCGGTGCGATTTTAAAAAATCGCCAAAAAATCTGAAAAAAATCCAGAAAATCCAGAAAATTGTAAAATTAAAGAAAATGTGGTTCTTTTGCAAAAGTAAGTAAGAAAAGGGGGCGTATCGGTGCCCTCAATATATGAGGTCTTGTATCGCTGTATAAATAGAAAATAATAGTAATGATTAGTTTTTTCACATGTATTCATGTTTCTTAGTCATGTTAACTTTAAAAGTAATGAAAAGCTCATTAAAAAAAATTAGAACATGAAATAAAGGCATAAGAATTAAGAAGACTTAAGAGTTAGGTCATTAGTGAACATTGAACAATCAAATATCAATACTTCAGCATTCAAGGTTCAAATTCAATCAAGTGAATGAACTATGAAGTGATCAACAATCAACATTCAGCACCAATTTAGAAATGACAAAGAGAGTAGAGAGTTAGTGAAAGAAATAGGAAATTAGGAATACCTTGATCACCACCAAAAGGAATGTCTACCAAGATTCAAGGGGCTATGGTTATCCTCATCCCCATCAGTGTTATCATTTCTATTGGCACCATATTGAATTTGATATTGATGAGTATTGGGATCCCCAAATCCAAAGAAGCCAGCCGCACCCACGTCATAGGAACTTGGAGGAGGTGGAGGTGGTCCAGGTGGATATCTACCATATTGCGTTTCACCATAGTCACCATATGAGTAGGACCCCGAAGTTGAAGACTGTTCTTCTCCTTGTTGTACTTGACCATATGGAAAAAAGTCAAAATACTGTGAGTGTGAGGGTCCTTGTCCACTGTAACCAGGGTTCCACGAATCAGTCCATGATGCCGCTTGTTGTCCTCCAAAATCTCCACCCCTATTTCCTTGCTCAGTACTACCTCCAGCCCCAGGTGGTGAATCTCTTCGGCGCCGTTGATAACCACGGCTTGGATCAAATCTTCCAGATGGAGGTAACTCCTGTACTTCCTCTACAGGAATGACATCGTCTTCATCATGTTGATAGTATTCACTAGTACCACCTGTCCCACTGTCTCCTCCTCCATCTCCTCCACCATGGCTACTTGAAGAGACTGTGGTGAAACTAGCTTTCTCAGAAGCAGGTTCTTTCCCACTCCTCCTAGTCCTACTACTGGTACCTTCTCCCTGAGGTGGCTGACCTTCTGCAGGTGCCTCACCCATGTCCTCACCTATCAACTCTTGAACCGTTTCCTGAAACCCCGGATCTGAATCTAGCAGTGGATCCTCTATCTCGGCTAGCCATGGGAGTAAGGGATCGTCATCTCTAAATATGTGATCCAAATTAATGGGACAATAATCAGGACTATCCCTTACCCTTCTCTCCCTAATTCTGTTTCTCAACTTCAGATTGTAATGACAATACACAAGCTTGTTGAGTTTCTTTCTGCATGGTAAGCCGATTCCTGACCTTCGTGTGGATCAAAGAGAAAGTGCTCCAATTTCTTTCACAGTTGGAAGATGTTGTAGTTTGACTAAGGATGCGAACAGCCGCACTCCTTAGATGTGGAGCACTCTCTCCAAAATTCATCCACCAATCAGCTGAAATGCAAAAAATAAATAAATAAAATTAGATCGTATCACAAGATATCTGCAATGTGGATGTCTTTTGTTCATAGTCTAGTCATACCAGGTGGCATATTTCCAATCGATCGTATCACAAGAGGGTCAGCAAAGGTTCCTCTCCTTTGTGTATATATAGATATCTACAATGTGAAAATTAGATATAAGTCAGTAAACCCCTACAACATAATTAAATTCTCTTAAGTAACCACCCACTCACCTTTTGTATGGCCTTAATTTGATCATCTGGACCTAACAATTTCTTCAACACCTCCCGTAATCCTACCCACAAGTCCGTATCTATTGCTTCGGTGTGTAGTTCGACATTGCGGTAATAGAATTCGGGATTCAAAAAATAACCTACATTATAAATATGTAGAATGTACTGTGAGCAAGCAAGATAATAAATACATTAGTTAGGAAAACAAAAAAGTATCAAATTCAAAGATATATATTAATTACCTGCGGCATGCAATGGATGGTGCAACTGATCGTTCCAACGGGCATCAATAATCTTTATATATTTTTCGTGATATCTAACATTTTCCATGATGGATTGCTTTGCCCGATCCATTGCTTCATATATAAAGCCCATTGTCGGCTTGTCATCACCATCTACAAGCCGCAACACTTTAACTAAAGGCTCAAAAACCTTTAATATCTTCTTCACTTTCTTCCAAAATTTATTGTCCCTCATCAGGTTTGGGACTTCAAACTCCGGACCACTAGTTGCATTGCCCCATCTCGAACGAAGCCATTCTTCTGATGCAAACATCTGAATGAGCTCCGTTCTAAACTTTACAAGGCTTTCCATAGCCAGAAAATGGGTTGCAAACCTTGTTAATCCTGGACGCAGCAAGGCATGGTTATTTGTGTATCTTTTCATCAAGCTTAACACCCATGAATGATCATATATAAATCTTGTAATTCCTCTACATGCCTTGATCAATGAAGCCACTTTTGTCTTCTTCCAAGATGAGATCTATGCAGTGTGCTGCACATGGGGTCCAGAATAAATGGGTCCTCTTCTCCATTAATTTCAAACTTGCTGCCTTGAAATTGGCGCCATTATCTGCAACAATCTGTACAATATACTCTTCTCCCACACTCTCTACAACTTTATCCATAAGAGTGTATATATATGTGGTTGTCCGTCTATGTTCAGATGCATCGATGGACTTCACAAAGACGGTCCCAGCGACTGAATATACCAAAAAGTTTATTAATTGTGTTTGGGTGCCGCTGGTCCACCCGTCACACATGATGGTAACACCATTTTGTTGCCACATGGGTCTAAATTTTTCCACCCAAGCCTTTATTTCTTTATATTCTTCTTCAAGATATTTAGTGCCCACATCATATACGGAGGGCGCCTGTATACCCCGCCCAGCTTCGGCGGTAACATCAAGAATAGTCTGGAAATATGGGGAATCTACTGCTGTAGGTGGTATGTTCTTGTGAATTAGCCATTTTGCTGTAGATTTGGCCAATCTATCTCTTGCAGCCTTCATTACCCCTTTCATAACACTTGATATTTTTGGTTGTTTAGCTCCCTCTTTTCTATGTGCTAGAGGATCAACAGGGGGAGGAACTGCTCTTCTTGTAGAGATAATTTCTACATCAGCATCCCGTTCCCGGGTGCTAAATGCCCAACGTATGGACCCCGCAAAGCCCTTGCCCCTGCTTGGCACAGTAGACGATGAGCCCCCTGCATCATAATATTTGCTTCTAGCAAATGCACGACGTTCATATTCTTCTTGTTGGCTCATCAAAGACTCTCGGCGTGCAGCCTCCATTTGTGCATCTTCCTCCTCATCAAAATATTCATCCCCAAATACATCATAACGGGCAGCATCAACATCTTGCCGCCTCTTTTCTTTTATCTCTACTTTTCTAGATTTGTTTTGGCCAACCAAAGCTTTCATTTGTTCTCTTACTTCCCTCGGTACTTCGGTACAGCCAACAACATTGCCAGATATGTGGCCCAAGTGGTGCTTGAATCTTGTAATGCCCCCATGGGTCACTCTTCCATAGAACTTGCATTTGATTTTCAACCTATTATTCTCAACTGCCTCACCAAAGCTCCATGCGGGATCAATATCACGAGGCATTTTCACTTATCAAATGGCAAAGACAGATGGACTGAAATTGAATACCTGGCTACCTATAAATATAAACAAGTAGTATACTAGTATGTTAAAAATTAAAAAAAAACAAAGAAACATGTTAGAGGAAACTTATATCACAAATATAGGAACCATTTTCAAGACATTTGATTGGTATTCAAATATTAAAAATTATTTTTATTTTAAAAAATAAATAAATCCAAAAATAAAAAATAGATAAAAATCAATAAACATTCAAAATGTGATGGATTGATCTATGGGAAACATAGATCTATCATTTACAATCAATTTCCAAGTGGTTTCATGGGTTGTCCATGAATATTCACATTTTTTTTTTCAAAAAATAAATAAATCCGAAAATAAAAAATAGAGAAAAATCAATAAAAATTTAAAATGTGATGGATTGATCTATGGGAAATATAGATCTATCATTTACAAGCAATTTCCAAGTGGTTTCATGGGTTGTCCATGAATATTCACATTTTTTTTTTCAAAAAATAAATAAATCCGAAAATAAAAAATAGAGAAAAATCAATAAAAATTCAAAATGTGATGGATTGATCTATGGGAAACA
Organism: Cinnamomum chago; assembly: GCA_038049695.1. Lineage (NCBI taxonomy): Eukaryota > Viridiplantae > Streptophyta > Magnoliopsida > Laurales > Lauraceae > Cinnamomum > Cinnamomum chago. The sequence continues at coordinate 76,673,881 of CP142454.1, forward strand.
TAGATCTATCATTTACAAGCAATTTCCAAGTGGTTTCATGGGTTGTCCATGAATATTCACATTTTTTTTTTCAAAAAATAAATAAATCAGAAAATAAAAAATAGATAAAAATCAATAAAAATTCAAAATGTGATGGATTGATCTATGGGAAACATAGATCTATCATTTACAAGCAATTTCCAAGTGGTTTCATGGGTTGTCCATGAATATTCACATTTTTTTTTTCAAAAAATAAATAAATCAGAAAATAAAAAATAGATAAAAATCAATAAAAATTCAAAATGTGATGGATTGATCTATGGGAAACATAGATCTATCATTTACAAACAATTTCCAAGTGGTTTCATGGGTTGTCCATGAGTATTCACATTTTTTTTTTCACAAAATAAATAAATCCGAAAATAAAAAATAGAGAAAAATCAATAAACATTCAAAATGTGTTGATTTGATCTATGGGAAACATAGATCTATCATTTACAAGCAATTTCCAAGTGGTTTCATGGGTTGTCCATGAATATTCACATTTTTTTTTTCAAAAAATAAATAAATCCGAAAATAAAAAATAGATAAAAATCAATAAAAATTCAAAATGTGTTGATTTGATCTATGGGAAACATAGCAATATGAAGCTATTTTCAAGTTGTTTCATGAGTTTTCCATAAGTGATAATGTTTTTTTTTTTTTACTTCCGATATTTACTTCCTTGATTTCAAGTACTTTGTAACATTCATTGATGACTACAGCAAATTTACTTGGACTTATTTATTACATTCTAAGTTTGATGTTCTTAATGCATTTAAATTTTTTGTTAACTATGTTGAAAACCAATTTTCCAACTGCATTAAAACTTTGCGCTCAGACTCAAGGGGGGAGTATGTTTCCAAGGATTTTCAATCATTTTTAAACATTAAAGGAATCATTTCTCAACGTACCTGTTCGTATACTCCACAACAAAATGGAGTCGCGGAACGGAAAAATAGACATCTTCTTGATGTAACTAGAACTCTTCTGAATGAATCATCCGCTCCCCTTCGTTTTTGTGGACTGAAGCTCTCACCACGGCTGTCTATCTCATAAACCGCCTTCCATCACCTACCATTGCTCATTTCACGCCTCATTTTAAAACTGTTTGGTCATCATCCTATGTTTGATCACCTACATACCTTTGGTTGTGTTTGCTTCGTTCATCTACCTCCCACAGAAAGAACGAAACTAACAGCGCAATCTCGCAGGTGTGCCTTTTTGGGTTATGCCACTAATCAAAAAGGTTTTGGTTGTTATGATCCCATTGGCCGTCGTATCAGGGTTTCTCGAAATGTTATTTTCTTTGAAAATCAATAATTCTTTCAAACTCACATGGACTATCCTCATCCATCTTCACCAGCTCTCTTACCCGGTTTTTCGGATCAAACAACTGTTACTCGGTTTAATCCTACTTTTGTATATCACCGACGGGAAAAACCTACCACTGCAGATGGCCGCCTCCTGATCCTCCACCAGCAAATGGTTCAATGCCTACTCATGCCTTGCGTCGCTCCACCAGAAATTCTTTGATGCATACTTCTTTGATGACCACCCTATCTTCTGTTTCTATCCCAAGTTCGTATTTGCAGGCTGTATAATAAGATTGCTGGAACCAGGCCATGAAGGAGGAATCGGAATCACACCTGGGATATTGTGGAGTGTCCTTCAGCAGTTAAACCCATTGGTTGCAAATGGATCTACTCGATCAAACTTAAATCTGATGGGTCCTTGGATAGACACAAAGCTCGACTTGTGGCACTCGAAAATAGACAAGAGTATGGCATTGACTACGAGGAAACATTTGCACCTGTGGCAAAAATGACATCTGTTCGATTACTTCTCGCCATTACTGTATCTAAATCTTGGCCATTATACCAAATGGATGTCAAAAATGCATTTCTCCATGGGGATCTGCAAGAAGAAGTCTATATGCGTATACCACAAGGCGTCTCCTCTCCCTTCAAGCGGTCTGTCTGTCGACTGCGCAAATCGCTTTATGGTCTAAAAGCAAGCTCCTCGAGCATGGTTCGAAACCTTCAGAGGTCACTTATGCGAAAGTGGCTTTACTCAGAGCCCTTATGATCCATCTCTCTTTCTATGCCAAACATCTACTGAGGTTACTGTGCTTCTGGTATATGTTGACGATATTATTATCTCTGGCACGGATGCTGGTATGATCAAATCTCTCCAAGATTCCCTACGGCATTACTTCCATATGAAGGATTTGTGCCATTTGCATTATTTTTTGGGCTTAAAGGTGCATCAATCTCCCAAAGGTCTATTTGTTAATCAACCCAAATACACATTAGACCTTATCAAGTTGGCTGACCTCCAAGATTCTTCGCTTGTTGATACGCCTGTCGAGTACAGATGATGGCGATCTTCTTCCTGATCCTCATACCAACCGGCGCCTGGTGGGAAGTCTTATCTATCTCACCATCACTAGACCTGACATATCCTATGCTGTTAATCTTGTGAGCCAGTTCATGACAGCTCCTCGACACCTTCCTATAACAACTGTCCATCGTGGTTTATATTACCTCATCTGACCGCTTATGCGGATGCTGACTGGGCAGGCTGTCAAGACACACATTGTTCTACTACTGGTTGGTGCATGTACCTTGGAAATTCGCTCATTTCTTGGAAATGCAAGAAACAAGAACGTGTCCCGCTCTTCCACGGAAGCTGAATATAGGGCAATGTCTTCTGCTTGTTCTGAGATCTTGGCTACGGAGACTTCTTTCGGAACTTGGGTTCACTCAAACCTCTCCTACTTCATTGCATGCCGACAATACTGGGGCTATCCGAATCATTGAAAATCCCGTCTTCCATGAACGTACCAAACATATCGAAGTTGACTGTCACTTTATTCGGGATGCATATAAGCGGGATGTCATTAGTCTACCTCATGTCCCTACTGTTGGGATTGGTGTATGCCCTAAAGCCCACTGACTGCACTCACATCTCTGTTACTGGATATTTATTGGTTATTTAATAGAATGACATCTTTCTCTTTCTGCTTGTGTATATGTATGGTTGTATGAGGCCCATTGTTTCTAGTAAATGACTTGGGTGTGTAGTGGCTACACACAGTTAGGTCTGAGTCATGGACACTTGAAACAATAAACTTGTTCATAACTGAGAGATGGAGTTGGGCACTTCATCTTGGTATAAGTTATAATGAGATACTCTCCTGTATTCAGGGTGACTTACCTAAGTCACGGGAGGCTTTTCCGGATTTATCTCATTAGTGCATGTGTCATGCATTGAACAGGACCACTTGTAGGTGTGATCTCTAAAATAGTACTATCACAGAGAGAGATCAAATCACCTCTTGCTACTGAGTGACCAGTGCTCTTAATCTTGAGCATTTGTGGATGAACTGGCGAAGTCGAGTTCTTTTACTTTAATTCACTATGGGTGAGATCCTGTTCATGGGTCAACAACTCTGTGTTTTGGGTGCTCGGGCTTGATTAGTTGGGACGTGCAAATGCAATATAGAATCTATGCCATCAAGTGATGGAATGATCGTCCCCTTAGAATTATCCGATTAATCATCAGAATCTAAGATCTTAGTATATGGATGTTCCATATGGATATTGAACTTGTGGATCGCTCCCTGGATCAAGAGAATGATATCCGGATGATGATTAAGTCAAGGGTATGAAGTTCTAAGGATGAGATGTAATCAAGAAGGTAGATAGTACATTGGTTAACCTACTTGATTATGGATGTTACATAGAGGGGCATTGTGGTCATTATACTTGGTAGGTCAAAGACAATCGTCTATTTATGATGAGCTTTATTTGCAATTTAATATTTGTCCCTGGAGTGCAACCATAACTCTCTAGTGGAATGAGTTAAGGTTAAAATGATCTTAATGTTGCTATGGGGTTAGCATGGACATTTTGGTCATTTTGGGAGCCAAGGGCAAATATGTCTTTTGGTCCCTCTTCTAGCCACTTTCCTATATTGGCATGGTTTCCTAATTTAATTAGATGATATGTGGTTGAATTAATTTTGTGGAAGAATAATTTTGAGTTTAAATTCAAATAGGCTTTTGATGGCATACATGAATTTAACTCTAGCTAAATTATTAACTAGTGGGCGATGGTGTGTTTAGCTTTCTTGTGGGCCAGCCATAAGTGGAGCCCCTTGTGTGAGGTTTCCAAGTTTAACTAGGTTTCTTTACTTGGAAGGAACAACTCCTCTTTGGGTAAGAATTCCTATAATTAAAGCTTACTAATCTTTAGTATCTTTAATTAGAGAGTGTTGCACAACTAAGGGGGCTGGTTGCTTATTTTATGGGATTGTCATTCCTATTAGAAAGAGTGCTCTCTTAAAAGGAATGTGATCTTTATAAATAGAGAGGAACAACCCTTGGGCGTGCAACATAGAAAACAAAGAAAAAAACAAGTGCTGGAATTAACCCTAGGGCGTGAAACACTTGGAGCCCCATTGGCCGCCCAAGACAAGAAGAAGCACACTCACTCCCAGCCCTTGCTGCCCTCTTCTTCTTCATAGGAGAGGAGATCAGGTCCTAGTCTTCTTTCCATAAAGTGTAGTTCAGAAAAACCCTTCTTGGATTCCATATTTTGATCCCACAATCAACACCAATCAGATTGGGTTGTGGAATAGAAGAGAAGATCAAAAGGAAAGTTGCTGCAGTAAATTCCTGCAACTTGTATAGCTGATTGCAGGCTTGTGATCAGCAGTTTGCAAGTTCAGTTTCAGAGATTTGAAGACTTCATATCAGCAAGGTATTAGTCCTCTATCATCTCCTTTCTTTCTACACATGTTGATCATGATTTCATGGAGTTTTATGCATGTTTCATGGCTGCCAAATCAGATTAGTTTCAGTGTTTTAAAAACTAGATCAGCCATGGACGTCCTCTGTCATATGATTTCAGATCTGTAATGCATTATCTTTCACCTACAGAGTTTCAATTTGCAGATATCTTCACAAAGGGACTTCCCCGGCCTCGACATCAATTTCTTGTTTCCAAATTGCTGCTTTACGACTCCCCAGCATCAATTTGAGGGGGTTGTCAATCCAAGCCCAGGCCCATTTTGGGCCCAGTCATCATATCTTACTTAGTCAAAGACAATTGTACAAACTTAGTTTGTAAAACTAAATTTTAGGATCTAGATAAGATGAGTTATTGATATTTGCATGTAATCAGGGCATTCAGCCCCTATGTAAGATGAGAACAGTCGACTCAGCCCCTATATAAGATGAAAACAGTCGACCCTCATGGGCACTACATTCAGCATACCTTTTGTGTTTTCTTTCCATCTCTCTCAATGACACCACCTATGCTTCCGGTAATCCTAGGTCTCTTCTGGTTAAGACTTAATCAGTCTTCTCTGCAAAACAGTATTTTTACTGTTTGGGAAATATAGTAACAGGACTCATCTTCAACCACCTACAGTACTCGGACGGTATGGACGAAACGCCTTGATGCCTTCCACGGCTAACGGCAACAGTCCCTGGAGTCCGTACAGAGGTATGGGTCTCACTATGGCCTTTACTACATTATACTAAATTAAACAGTAAGAGAGGTTGGATAATTAAAAACATAATGGTAGATAATAACAAACATATTATTATAATGACATAAAGTTTACAAACAAAACCATTACAACTTAGAGAGACGCCCTTCCAGCTATTTTGGAAGAGCCTTAGCCTATCATACCTTGGGGGTAGTCAAAGCTTCTAAGTTTCCTTCCTACCAATCTCCTCTACTTACTTCTTCTACAAGTTGTCCTTATATAAGGCAACAAGCTGTCGGACTTCAAAAACTCAAAATTACATTGGAATAAAAGATAGAGTATCTACAGCCTGTGCGGGGAGCAGCCTCGTGGATGGAGCTTCTTTTTCGAAAACCAAGGAAGCCATTATCAGGCTCAGCCGAAAGCAGCAGATTCTGTCTTTAGCTTTTTCCTGTTTCGCCGGACTCTGTGCTGCATGCACTTTGACCGGTGCTGGGTCTGTCGGTAAGCGACCCGAGTTGGTGATCTAACATGATAGCTGGAGCAATCTTCTGTGCTTCCTCGAGGATCCGAGGTTCAGTCATTCCCAGTGAAGTAACTTCTGGGAGAGGACATGGAAGGTATATTTTTAAAAGGGGCATGTCCTTTTTTTACCTTCTGAACAGTGCTTGATCCAACCTCCAGGGCTTGAATCACCAAAGTAGAGGAATAGTACAAAGTGTACCATTCTGTGCCCTTTTTTCCCAACTGGTAGCTGATGTCTTCAATTGTAAGGGCTCTCTGCTTGGAGACATCATATCTTGTATACGCCTCTGGTGTTTCTAAATCATCATGGTTTAGGATAATTAGGTCTTGAATTTCAGGGTAAATCCTGATTAGTGAAAAGTCTCCTAGTGTAAGAACATAGGTTCCAAGAGAATAAGGATATTCTTTTATTGCCCTTTTGAGGACTTTAGTGATATCTGCTGGGAGAATTCGCAGATTTTCTTCATCATGAATGTCAATATATCTGACAGGCCCAATATTGAAAGTACTTCTTTTTGCTCTTAAAAAACTTTATTTCCTGCTCTGCCTGTAAGCCAAATCATGGGACTTGATTTATTTCCTGCCTGTAAGGCGTTTCGTCCAAACCGTCCGAGTACTGTAGGTGGTTGAAGATGAGTCCTGTTACTATATTTCCCAAACAGTAAAAATAAAAGTATTACCTGCAACTAAAAAACAAAAGTACAATGTTTTGGCCTTTGTACATCAAGAAGGAAACAATGTTTCCCTAAAGTTTGTTAAACCTACTATGGTTAAGCAAGTAACCGATGAAGAATTAGAAGATGATTTCAATACTCCAACTCAATTCATCTGCTCTAGACCAAAAACAGCCGAACAAGGCTATCATAGAAAATCTTTGGATAAGAAAGGCCAGTGATAAAATTACTCAGGTCTAATTCATCTGCTAGCTTGCATTCCTTAGATCCTCCCATCAGCCTCAATATGATGAACTTTGAGGAAGCAAAGGACTTCAAACAAATTGAGTCAATTATCAAAGGAAATAAACTTCCTTCGAAAATAGAAGCCCAGCCACCTATAATGCTAAATACAATTAGCATAGATGGCAATCAAGATATAGATGAAACCATAAAGCCAAACACAGTTCTTAAGGTTCCCATCTATTCTCAAGACAACAATGGCCTATCAAAAGAAAGGAAAATTTTTTGAAGGAAAGACATTCATGCCTGAACAACCTATGAATCCAATAGGTATCAAGTTAAAACTAGAAGGCGTCAGAGACATAGAAAAATGGCAAAAACAAATGGAAATTTGTTTTACCATGAAGCCGGAATGGGATGTGGCAAGTTGTCACATGGTTCGTGATCATATGAAGACCCTAAAAAAAGGGTCTACTGCAGAACATGTAGCTCTTCTTAGGAAATTCGAAGAAGAAGAATACATGGATAAAAGGAATGTAGACGGATATGTCTACCTCCTTTCTAGAGAGTTCATTGGCCAAACCAAAACTATAACTCTCAAACTTCTTTTATCAACAAAGGAGTAATTCCAGATAGTCTTATGGTTGATCTAGAAGCAGAGCTAACTCTATCCCCTTCACTATTAAGAGACAAACCAAGTTCCTTCTCCTTAAGATCCAGAACACCTTACATAAGATGACGGGGCAGGAGACAGTGGGACATGTGCTACTAGTGAATATTACCAATATGATGACGAAGACTGTAGAGGACGTCCAGGAATTTCTAGAAAGAATGGAAAGGACCCGTGGTTATCAACGGCGTCAGAATCTCACCACCTGGTCCTGTAGGTATAATAATGAGCAAGGAAATATGCGTAGAGATGTTGGAGGACAACAAGCGCATCATGGGCTGATTCGTGGAACCCTAGTTTTATATAGTGCATTTGGACTTCACCAACTCTCTACTTTCACAATACTCCTTCCTTCACAATGTTCTAGTTTTTTCTTATGAGGTTTTCATTACTTTCTTAGTCAGAAACATGACATGTGAAAAAACTAATCATCACTATTATTTTCTATTTATATAGCGATACAAGACCTATTAGAAAATGGGTACTCTCAAAAAGCTGGGTGAGAGAAGGTGAGATAAAAGACAAGCAGATCGAAATAGAGTAACTCATTAGTTTATATAAATATAATAGACTAACCATCCTTATAAATATAATAACATGTGGGTTATGGTCCACCTATGCTTCTAATCATCTTGGTCCTTTTCTCTAAAGCTTTTTTGTAGCCTCTGGGAGGAACAGTATTTCGATGTTCAATAATGCAGTATCTTTAGGACTCGTCTTGGTCCATAGCCCCCCTATGCAAACAACGGACAACAACGCCTAACGCCCTCCATTGGCTAACGGCAAAACAGTCCTCTTGGTCCATAGGTATCCGACTATCACTACAGCCTTACTACATTCTTCATCAGAGATAGAGTAAGCATGTAGAGAAACATAATAGCAAAGTATAACAAAGATATTATTACAAATGTAATAAAGGTTAAGAATACAAACATATTACAAGGTAGGCATCGCCCTTCCGGCTACTCCGGAGTCCATACCTCACAAGCTTCCTATCTTCTATCTTCTCCAATCTTTCGTTGGAGATTCTACTACAAGCTTTCGCCTTTTTTGTAGCCTCTGGGAGGAACAGTATCTCGCTGTTCAATAATGCAGTATCTTTAGGACTCGTCTTCTAGCCCCCTATGCAGACAACGGACAACAATGCCTAACGCCCTCCATTGGCTAACGGCAAAACAGTCCTCTTGGTCCACAGGTATCCGACTATCACTATAGCCTTACTACATTCTTCTCCATCAGAGATAGAGTAAGCATGCGGAAACATAATAACAAATCATAACAAACATAAGCAAGGCTAAGAATACAAACATATTACAAGGTAGGCATCGCCCTTCCGGCTACTCCGGAGAGAGGCCTAGCCTTCCATACCTCACAAGCTTCCAATCTTTCATTGGAGGTTCGACTACAACTTTTCACCTTAAGGGGGCAACACAACATCAGTATTACTGGTGAATGAATATTCCTAATTACATAAGCAGCATAAAACATAATATCACATGATTACCATAATTGAATCAATATATTATATGCACAATAATACATCCATAAAAATACATCCGTGCCCATGCACCTTACCACGCCTCAAAGGCCTATTGTATACATGTATACCGGTCCTTATGACCCTGTCTCATCGGACACGTCCCCTATGGACCAGCCGCTATAATGGCTCGGACACTGAGTCCAACATCCCCTGTCCGGGATCTCATCATCTCATAACAACCACAGCTCACTATTATTATCAATCTTCCCCATATACATATCAATAGTGTGGGCCCCACCCTTACTAAGTTCATTGTTTACTGCCCCACTCCAATTCAAAATTGGTATTATCAGAGTAAGGTTGGTCCACACCATAAAACAATTCACAATATGTAATAAGTAAACATAATGCATATAATTATCTATAATTAGATTGATCACAGTTACTCAATTCACCATTAAATTAATCATCTCCCTTTAATTTATCTATATAATAAACTTTATGTGGTCATCACTTACCAATCCTGGGCCAAACCCAACTATATCCAGCTCAGATCCATGAACAGAGCCCAGTATTGGGTTGTTCATGCCTGACGGCTTGCCCATATAGCATCCAGTGAGCCCCGCTGGTCTAAATCACGATCAGGTCTACTCGCTAGGGTTACTCAAGTATAGGCTTTACTCTCAATGGATTGGATTCACCTACAGATATCTTTCCTGGGCCCCACAAGATTAACAGACACAATTGAAATTCATAAATCATCCTTATTGTTAACAAAATTGAAGTTCCTGGATAACTAGTCAGATGGAGACCAGGCCACATGGGACCACCACCATTGGGATCGTCTCTGAGTCTACTTCAAGACGTGGGGTCCTAATCCACCATTGGTTTAATTAGTGGGTCCCACCATAGATGTCGACCCAAGAGTCTATTGCCGTCAGTTTCACGCCTGTAATATTCCATATTTGGTATCCAGTGAGTCCCACTCAACTAAAACATTGGGATCGTCTCTGAGTCTACTTCAAGACGTGGGGTCCTAATCCACCATTGGTTTAATTAGTGGGTCCCACCATAGATGTCGACCCAAGAGTCTGTTGCCGTCAGTTTCACGCCTGTAATATTCCATATTTGGTATCCAGTGAGTCCCACTCAACTAAAACAAGATCAGCCATCTAGGTGATGGTCCACCACCATTGGGATCGTCTCTGAGTCTACTTCAAGACGTGGGGTCCTAATCCACCATTGGTTTAATTAGTGGGTCCCACCATAGATGTCGACCCAAGAGTCTGTTGCCGTCGGTTTCACGCCTGTAATATTCCAGATTTGGTATCCAGTGAGTCCCACTCAACTAAAACAAGATCAGCCATCTAGGTGATGGTCGACCCCTGCTACACTAACATCCTATTGGATCTGATCCATCATCAGATCATGTTCTGGGTCCACAAGTCCAAAACGTGATTCACTGATTTCCTGTACATAGTCACGCCTGACTGTATTGATCCTATTGCTCTATGGGTCCCACTGATCACAACCCCAGATGTCCCACTACACCCTGGTCGCCCATCAATCCTCTTCCAGATGTGGGGTTCTGATTCTCCATCTAGTGGGCCATGGGGTCCCACAATCCACCAATTTCCATACACAACCTGTCGACAGTCTCTGTTTTCAACTAAATTCATGCCTATTCAATATATATTCAATAAAAATAGCACTCCATCCTATTCGTATTCTTCCATCAACCATGAACATATGATTTCTGAACTCAAAACAGATTTCCATAACCATTCCATGTTACAGAAAACATCTCTACACACTGATCAATTCAAAAAAAAGAATTGGATCACCTGCCATTATCAAACATCTTGATTAATTAACTCATTAACTAGGAAGATCCACTCACCTTTGATACATGATTGTAGCTCTTTCGATGTGCGGATGCGAATAGGACATCAATCTTCCTCTCCTTCTCCTAGATTGCAGCCCACAGTCTTTCTCATAATTTTTCCAACTTAAATCACTATAATAGGGTCGTTGGTTTGCTTATGCATCAATATATAAGGAGAAGACAAGTCCTAATCCTAATATATCTCTAGTTTCCTCTACTATAGTTGTTATACAACTCCAGTCCCAAAACAAAACGTGGGACACTTTCCAAATTCTAATTCCTTAATAAGTAGTATTACTAATTTCACAAAAAGAGAACCACTAAAGTGCTACCTGGGCCAGACTAATCCTAGCCCATAATACAGGATATTGTAATAATATGTGAAGAAGGGAGAGGAAGAAGAAGAATAACAGTGGGAGAAGGTCGTGCATCCATCGAGCATCGACAGTTCTATTTATATTGATGTTATGCCTTAATCAAGGCTCTAATTAAGTAAAGAATACAAATTAGATACAAATTATAATCACAAAAGAATGGAAAGAATAAATTACATCCTATACATAGCAAGAGATAAATCAGGGACTAAATCTTATCCTATGAGAATATATCCCACGTGTAGGCTTTTGAATATGGACCTTTGTTTGGGCTGGGCGTATTATCTTCTACAGATATTACATACTCCCCTCCTTGGGAAATTTGGTCCTCCAAATTTAAAACATACCAGTGGTGGAAAGACGCGGATACTTCTTTTGGACCTCGTCCTCGATCTCCCACGTAGCTTCATTTGAATCCTGATGCGTCCAGAGCACCTTGACTAGTCGGACTGTTCGTCTCCGCAACACCCTCTCCTTGGTGCCTATGATTGCAACAGGGCTCTCCTCATAGGATAAATCTGGCTGTAAATTCATTGGTTCGAAATCTAACACATGAGACAGGTCTGGTTCATACTTTTTCAACATGGATACATGAAACACCTTATGAACTCCAGCTAACTGCGGTGGTAGTTCCAATTCGTATGCGTTCCCATCGCTCACGCGCCCTGTAATTTTGAATGGTCCAATGTATCTCGGGCTTAGCTTTCCTTTCTTGCCGAATCGCATCACTCCCTTCGTCGGAGAAACTTTGAGGAATACCGAGTCACCTACCACAAATTCCAATTCTCGTCGGCGTTTATCTGCATAACTCTTTTGGCGACTCTGAGCAGTCTTCAATCTGTCCCGGATTTTCTTAATATTCTCAGTAGAGGTTTGCACCCATTCAGGGCCTAAAATCCGCCTATCGCCCACCTCTTCCCAACAAATTGGAGAGCGGCAACTCCTGCCGTACAAGGCCTTGAAAGGAGCCATCTGAATACTCGAATGATAGCTATTGTTATAAGCAAACTCTGCCAGCGGTAAATGCTCGTCCCAACTGTCACTGAAATCTATAGCACAAGCGCGAAGCATGTCTTCTAGAGTTTGATTCGTCCTTTCCGTCTGTCCATCAGTCTGAGGGTGATATGCCGTGCTAAAATTCAGTTTCGTACCCATAGCCTTCTGTAAGCTCTTCCAAAACTGTGAAACAAATCTGGTATCCCTGTCTGATACAATCGATGCGGGAATGCCATGCAACCTCACAATCTCCCGAACATATGTTTTGGCCAGGTGCTCCATGGTAGTTCTTCCTTTCAACGGTATGAAGTGCGCTGATTTGGTCAATCGGTCCACAATTACCCAAATTATTTCATTTTGCCTTGAGGTCCTGGGAAATCCTGAAATAAAATCCATTGTGATATGTTCCCATTTCCATTCTGGAATAGGTAGCGGTTGCAATAATCCCCCCGGCTTCCTATGATCAGCCTTCACTTGTTGACAAGTAAAACACCGTCCAACAAACTCAGTAACATCATTTTTCATACCGATCCACCAAAATCTGATTTTTAAGTTTTGATACATCTTGGTGTTCCCTGGATGGATGGTATATCTGGTGTGATGTGCTTCCTTCAAAATTTTATCTTTGATTTCCTTAATATTTGGGACACAAAGTCTGCCTCGAAAGTATAACACGTCATTAACAACGGAGAAGTCCGGTTTATTATCCAGTTTGTCGAAGATTTCCACTAGTGCCTTGTCATCTCGCTGATGATCTTTTATTCTCTGAATTAATTCGGGTTGAACCTTGAAACTTCCCAATAGTACTTTTTCACCAATAGGCCATAAATTTGCATCCAAGTCCTTGATCTCTTCAAGTAGTCGCCACTCAGTAGTAAGACAAGCCATCTATGCTGATTTCCTACTTAAGGTGTCGGCTACAACATTCGCCTTTCCTGGATGATAAAATATAGAGAAATTATAATCTTTCAAGAATTCCATCCATCTTCGTTGGCGCAAATTCAACTCTTTTTGAGAAAATACATATTTGAGGCTCTTGTGATCTGTATATACTTTGAATTCTTCACCGTAAAGGTAGTGTCTCCAAATTTTCAATGCAAAAACTACAGCTGCCAACTCTAGGTCGTGCGTAGCATAATTTTGTTCATGAACCTTTAGCTGTCTGGAAGCATATGCAATCACCTTTCCATGCTGCATGAGAACACACCCTAGCCCTTGCAACGACGCATCGCAATAGATAACAAATCCTCCACTCCCAGCCAGAAGGGCGAGTATTGGTACCGACGTCAGTTTACCTTTCAATGTTTTGAAGCTACCCTCACATTTCTCGTCCCAAGTGAACGGAACATCCTTCCTTGTGAGTCTGGTTAATGGTCCAGCAATCGTAGAGAATCCTTGTACGAACCTTCGATAATAACCCGCCAGGCCTAAGAAGCTTCGAACTTCTGAAACATTTGTAGGTCGCTTCCACGTCATGGCGAGTCATGGCAAAGAGCCTTCCGTTTTGCTGGTGTTCCGCCTGGTTCCCACCTTGGTTATTCCGGCCAAGGTTGTAATGCTGTCCTTGGGGTGGGTTCTGTTGATTTCCACAGGGCTGATGTGTCTGATTCTGATAATAACACTGGTTTTGTGGACGTTCTCGACCCTGCTGATTTTGCGGAAGTGCTTGTCCTTGTGTCTGGATTTGATTCCTTCCCTGCTTACTGGGGCAGTCCTTGACTTGGTGCCCTTCCTGACCACAACCGCAACATCTACCTTTCCGTTTGGCCTGATTTCTCTTCCTGACCTCTGGACAATCTTTTACCTTATGACCTCCCTTTCCACACCCAAAGCACACTCCAGGTCTTTCCGGCATTGATTTGTTTCATGTGATCCTCCACAATGGTTGCAGACTGGCTTGGCTCCAGTTTTTTGTTTCTTATTAGGGAACTGATGCTTGGAGTTGTCTGTTTCTCCTTCAGTGGACGTCATTTGAGTCTGCCTCTTTATGTCTTCGATGGCTTCTTCTGAGACGAAAGCTTTTCTTAAAGCTTCAGCATAAGTCTTTGGTTCATGCAGCTTCACGTCCTTTTTGATGTCTGGTCTAAGACCGTTCGAGAATCGTTTCATCTTTTCTTCTTCTGTAACCACTAATGTTTCAGCTCTGTAAACTTAAGAGCGTACTTGGCTATCGTCAAATTTCCTGCACCAAAGTTTCAAACTCTTTTTTCTTCTGAGCCCTAATATAATCTGGTATAAACTTCTTGATAAATTCTCGTTTGAAGAAGGCCCAAGTAATTTCTGTTTCTTGCCCATTGAATGACCTCTTGGCTGCCTTCCACCATCCATTCCTTCGCATCACCTTCTAATTTAAATGCTGCAACTAAGGCTTTTTGATGTTCTGTACATCCCATAACTTCAAAGATTCCTTCCATGTGTTCAGCCCATTTATTTGCATCCCAAGGGTTAGTTGTTTCTTCAAAGCTCTTGGGGCGAAATTCATTGAATCTTTTATATAAGGTATCTCTTCCACGATTCTTGCCCCCATTGATGCTACCTTCACCCGAACCATATCTGTTATTACTCTGTCCCTCACCATTCTCACTTTGATGGTGGTAAATAACGGAGATCTGCTCTTGAACCTGTGCATACACCTTCATAAAGTTTTCAAACATTTGCCGAGCGTACTCCGGCATCTCCATAGTTCCACTGTTTGGTCGAACATTGTTGTTCGCATTCTCATTTCGAGTAACATTGTCCATCGTCTTATTCTTTTTGCAGAATTTGTGAGCTAAAAGATCATAAACAATATACCTTACTTAATCTCTACCTTTGACAGCCCCAATGTCCTCACCACGTGACCTATGGGTTGCTAATTCTTTTAGTCGCCCAAAACCTTATGCTCTGATACCACTTTGTCACGACCCAAATTCCGGGGCCCTGTCGGATATCCGGATCGTGATAACTTGGCAATGTATACCATTCATTTATCAAATTATTCGCATAAGAGATTTGGCATATAAATCAACTATAATTCCAATTAATTTAAATAAAGTCAAACAATATCAAAAATCTCTGAATAATCCAAATCCCTATGTTCTAACTCACATAATAATGTACTAATCATTAATCAATTGCTAAACAAAAGCTAAATCTTCTGTCACTCATATGAATATTTCCCGCTCTCTCTTCAGCCACGCATGAAATCTACGTGATGAGCGCCATCCTGATTTATCCCACCCATAGTAAGATTACCTTAAGGGGGCAACACAACATCAGTATTACTGGTGAATGAATATTCCTAATTACATAAGTAGCATAAAACATAATATCACATGATTACCATAATTGAATCAATATATTATATGCACAATAATACATCCATAAAAATACATCCGTGCCCATGCACCTTACCACGCCTCAAAGGCCTATTGTATACATGTATACCGGTCCTTATGACCCTGTCTCATCGGACATGTCCCCTATGGACCAGCCGCTATAATGGCTCGGACACTGAGTCCAACATCCCCTGTCCGGGATCTCATCATCTCATAACAACCACAGCTCAATATTATTATCAATCTTCCCCATATACATATCAATAGTGTGGGCCCCACCCTTACTAAGTTCATTGTTTACTGCGCCACTCCAATTCAAAATTGGTATTATCAGAGTAAGGTTGGTCCACACCATAAAACAATTCACAATATGTAATAAGTAAACATAATGCATATAATTATCTATAATTAGATTGATCACAGTTACTCAATTCACCATTAAATTAACCATCTCCCTTTAATTTATCTATATAATAAACTTTATGTGGTCATCACTTACCAATCCTGGGCCAAACCCAACTATATCCAGCTCAGATCCATGAACAGAGCCCAGTTTGGGTTGTCCACGCCTGACGGCTTGCCCATATAGCATCCAGTGAGCCCCGCTAGTCTAAATCACGATCAGGTCTACTCTCTAGGGTTACTCAAGTATAGGCTTTACTCTCAATGAATTGGATTCACCTACAGATATCTTTCCTGGGCCCCACAAGATTAACAGACACAATTGAAATTCATAAATCATCCTTATTGTTAACAAAATTGAAGTTCCTGGATAACTAGTCAGATGGAGACCAGGCCACATGGGACCCCCACCATTGGGATCGTCTCTGAGTCTACTTCAAGACGTGGGGTCCTAAACACCATTGGTTTAATTAGTGGGTCCCACCATAGATGTCGACCCAAGAGTCTGTTGCCGTCGGTTTCACGCCTGTAATATTCCAGATTTGGTATCCAGTGAGTCCCACTCAACTAAAACAAGATCAGCCATCTAGGTGATGGTCGACCAGGCTACACTAACATCCTATTGGATCTGATACATCATCAGATCATGTTCTGGGTCCACAAGTCCAAAACGTGATTCACTGTTTTCCTGTACATAGTCACGCCTGACTGTATTGATCCTATTGCTCTATGGGTCCCACTGATCACAACCCCAAATGTCCCACTACACCCTGGTCGCCCATCAATCCTCTTCCAGATGTGGGGTTCTGATTCTCCATCTAGTGGGCCATGGGGTCCCACAATCCACCAATTTCCATACACAACCTGTCGACAGTCTCTGTTTTCAACTAAATTCATGCCTATTCAATATATATTCAATAAAAATAGCACTCCATCCTATTCGTATTCTTCCATCAACCATGAACATATGATTTCTGAACTCAAAACAGATTTCCATAACCATTCCATGTTACAGAAAACATCTCTACACACTGATCAATTCAAAAAAAAGAATTGGATCACCTGCCATTATCAAACATCTTGATTAATTAACTCATTAACTAGGAAGATTCACTCACCTTTGATACGTGATTGTAGCTCTTTCGATGTGCGGATGCGAATAGGACATCAATCTTCCTCTCCTTCTCCTAGATTGCAGCCCACAGTCTTTCTCAGAATTTTTCCAACTTAAATCACTATAATAGGGTCGTTGGTTTGCTTATGCATCAATATATAAGGAGAAGACAAGTCCTAATCCTAATATATCTCTAGTTTCCTCTACTATAGTTGTTATACAACTCCAGTCCCAAAACAAAACGTGGGATACTTTCCAAATTCTAATTCCTTAATAAGTAGTATTACTAATTTCACAAAAAGAGAACCACTAAAGTGCTACTTGGGCCAGACTAATCCTGGCCCATAATACAGGATATTACATCCACCATCATGAACAAATTGCCATAGGCATGCTCAGAAAAAGAGTTTACAAAAGGTGAACTTCTCACATGCCTTAAAATTGAGGAAAAAGCAAGCCACAATTGCAACACTCAGACATATGAGGGAACAAAGAGTCCTCATTGCACAGGAAAAACAACAAGTTGATATATGCAAAAGAATTGATTAACAGGGCACTATCAGCAATGAACCAGCTGAAACAAGGAGCAGAGAAGGATAGCATTTTTCTCCTCTATCAAGAAACGTGTGAATATGTCCCGAATTTTCTTTTAAAAGAAGCAAACAACACAGCAAGAGATGCAGAAAAATAAGCCCTCTTTATCACAGGGTTTGTCAAAATATATAGAATTGGCAAACCAAAAGGATATGCAAATTCTACAGAGAATATTAAAAAGGATAATAGGAGAATATCCTTGCACACTGAGGACGATTGTCTTAACAGGCGATACATTCATCCTCATACAAATTCTAGAAGAAGTTCCTTGTCTCTCATGGATCAATGCAAAGGACATGCCTGATCTTCCTAATCAAGCCTTTATACAGAGGAGGAAATCCTGAAGCAGAGAGCTTTGAACTGATCTAGTACCATCTAGGAGAACACTCAGAAGATCGGTACACTCTATACATCTCCACCAACCTTGTCATCCAAACAACGGAGATCCAAGCGGTACGGTTGAAAAAATGAAGAAAAACCATACCCCAATCCGGATTGACCTGCCCAGCTCACTAACCGAAGCCACTGCTCTCGGAATATCCGACTCAACCATATTCGAATTGGCAAACCAAGTCGCCCCAGACGGACCTGAAGACATGGATCTCAACCATGGCTCACTAACCTACAGGCCAGTATCGCTTTCGACGTATCCAGGTGCAGCATAGAACCCAATGACCAACAGTCTAAAGCAGAAAACAATTAATATTTTATCCATCGAATCCTTTGGGATTCTAATATGAAGATAATGGCGGACTCCATCTCCCAGGCTGTCCCCTGCACAGTTAGTCCGTGAATCCTCGGACTCTTATCTGTTAATACATTGTAATTTTATGTTTTGAAATCCGCTGCCTATAAAAGGCGAAAAGCTTATTATAGTAGAACCTCCAATAAAAGATTAGAGAAGATAGAAGATAGGAAGCTTGTGAGGTATGGAAGGCTAGGCCTCTCTCCGAAGTAGCCGGAAGGCCGATGCCTACCTTGTAATTTGTTTGTATTCTTAACCTTGCTTATATTTGTAATAATATGTTTGTTATGATTTGCTATCATGCTTACTCTATATCTCTGATGAAGAATGTAGTAAGCCCCATAGTGATAGTCGGATACATATGGACCAAGAGGACTATTTTGCCATTAGCCAATGGAGGGCGTTAAGCGTTGTTGTCCGTTGTCTGCATAGGGGGCTAGAAGACGAGTCCTAAAGATATTGTATTAGTGAATAGTGAAATATTGTTCTTCATTGAGGCTACAAAAAGCCTTGAGAAAAGGAGGATGACCAGAAGCGTGGACCATAACCCACATGTTATTATATTTATAAGGATGGTCTGAACTCTGAGGTGGTTCGTACAAATTTTATAGAAAATCTCACCTCTCGGCTAGGTCTTTGATGAAGTCACTAACACAATTCAATATTCCTAAACAGCTTTGGAGTTGCTTCCTGCTGGTTATGGGATCTGGGAATTCAAGGATTTTCTTTACATATAATATGGTCTTGTAAAGTGATGATGTTTCCTTGTTTGATATGGACTCCTAGAAAATCAATTTCTTTCTTGCAGAGTTCATATTTGGTTTCTGAGATAACTATCCCATGTTTAACAAATACATTAAGGGTGCCTTGACATGTTTAAAATGTTCCTTCTCAGTTTGAGAAGCAACCAATACACCATCGATGTATACCATGCAGTATTCTAGATGGTCTCTGAAGATATCATCCATCCTTCTTTGGAAAACTTGAGGGGCTATCTTAAGACAAAGGGCATAACAAGCCATTCATATTTTCCTCTGGGCACATTGAATGCTGTCCAAGGTATCCTTGTGCATTCTGATTTGCCAGAATCCTGATTTACAGTCAAATTTGCTAAACCAGGTTCTTTTGTCTATAAGCTGGATAAGATTGTTCTTATCTAGGACAAGATTATTGTTTAAGGCTTTATAGTCTATGACAATTCTAGGCTTTCCTCTTTTTTGTTGCAGGGCTTCCATGGGGACTATTTGAGGGGCGAATCAATCTTTGCTCAAGTAGCTCCTTAATCTGGATAGAGAACTCTTTTATTTCTTGGGCAGAAGCAGGAAATACTTTGCCGTTGATAGTTAAGTTAAGTCTGCATTCATACTTATCCTTTTCCCATCGTGCAATAGGGTCTTTTCCTAACACTGGTTTGGTGAGTTCCTGTAATGCCTTCATGACAGTTTTCTTAGGTAACTCCTTGGGCTTGGTGGTTTTTAACAAGACCTCTTTTGGTGTTTCTTGTTAACGTTTACCTGGACATTGTGGTTTCTTATCTTTTCTAGATAAGTATCCATCCATCTGTGCTTGTATATCTTCATTGTGGCATTTGCATGGTCCTTGAGGATTTTTGCAACTGCATGAAGATTTTTGTTTAGGGTTTAGGGGTGTATTTGTATTTTCTCCCTTTCCCTCACCACGATTCGCATGGTCTGAACTCTGAGGTGGTTCATACAGTATTTCTAAGGATTTCTTGGTTATTATCAGTGTTTTTATTGCATAATATACTTCCATAATTAGCTTCCTATGCTCTACAATACTGTATAAAGGTCAGGAGAGGTTTCCTTAAAGAATTCCTTTATTCCATAATTCTTTATTCCTTCTTTAATTTGTAATTCATCAAGGTTTTGATATCCTTTAGATCTTTTAATTCCTTGATAATGGATTTGAGAAGCAAGGTTTAAGCTGATATTCTGTAAAAACCTGAAAAAAACCTTCTTTCTAATAATTTTCTAAGAGGATTTCTAGGTTATTATCAGTGTTTTTATTGCATAATATCATTAAACTCCTTGGTCAAAAGGTAGATGTATCCATCTACATTCCTCTGATTCATGTATTCTTCCTCAAAGGTTCTGAGGAGAGCAACATGTTCTGGAATGAGTCCCTTTCTTAGGGTCTCGATATGATCCTTCACCATTCCATCGAAGGATAACTCTGCATAGGTGTGGCAACTTGCCGCATCCCATTTTGGTTTCATGGCAAAGCAAATTTCCATTTGCTGCTTCCAATCTTCCAGGGCTTTCTTTATCTCTGACTGTATCGAGATTAAGCTTTATGCCTGTGGATTCCATAGGCTGAACATGCATGAATGTCTTTCCTTCAAAGAATTTTCCTTTCTTTGTCACGACACCATCCTGTTGGTGGTAAATGGGAACTTTGAAAGCCACATTAGGCTTCGCAACTTCTTCCCTATCTTGATCGCCATCTATGCTAATGGTGTTTACCATTATGGGTGGCTGAGGTTCTATTTTCGAAGGGTTAGCATTCCCTTTGAGTATTGACTCAATTTGGTTAAAGTCCTGTGCTTCTTCAACAGTTATCATGTTGGAGAAAATACTACCTTCGGATTGTAAGCTAGCAGATGAATTAGTCCTGAGTAATTTGATTACTGGTCTCTTTATGCTGCTTGGAGCTTTATCCAAAGATCTGCGCTGGCGGCTTTCTTCAGCTGCCTTTGGTCTGGAGAATAAGAGCTAGGTAGGAGTTTTGAAATCTTCTTCAAGTTCGTCATTACTCAATTGCTTAACCGTTGTTGGTTTAGCAAACTTTATGGAAACCGAGTTTCCTTCTTGATGTACAAAGTCGAGAGCACTGTACTTCTGCTTCTCTGTTTTTGGCAATAATTCTGGAAAATTCCATATTCCCAGGTCCTTAATCATTCCTGATTAAAATATGCAATGTTTTGGAATAAATCCAATTGTCCTATTCCTACAATGCTTGTCTTAAAATCCTTAGCTCTTTCATCAGCCAGGATGACACATATCCTAACATTAGGATCTGGACTGTGTAGGCCTTGAATTCTACACTGGAAAAGGGCCAGAGAGACATAAGAGAATTTCTTCTCTTTAGCCATCTGGATCCATGCAGGACGGAAGACTTGGAACTTTTGTTGTTCTTTGTCTACCTTTGTTTAAATCACCCCACTTGGTGATTTCATGATTTCTTCCTACAGGCCTTTTGGCAAAGAGGAAAAGGTCTTCATTACGAACTGGTGGAAGCTTTTGTTCTTCCATGGCTTTCTCAATGATCTGCCATTTGTTTTCTCCAAACTTGTTCCAATTCATTTTGGGTTTTTGTTTTGAGCATTTCTTCTTGAGAGCTCTCCCAAAATTCTGTATGTGGATCATATTTGAATCCACTCTCCCTAGAGGAGTTTGTACCAGTCTTAATTGGACACTTTTAGTAGTCCTGGGTTGTGTTGGAGATGTGATCAAACTGTTGATCTTTTCTCCCTGTGCCTTGGTAGTCTTTTCTACCACTTCAAGCTGCGTGTGAACAGCATCAAGCTTACTGTGCATCTCCTTTATCATTGTGCATTGAATGGTGTGATAATGGAGAATATTTCTTAATATTTTGTTAGGGAGTTCTTTGACTGGTTGAACTTCCAACAAAATGGCTGCACAAGCGTCTTCCATTATTTTGATGTTCTTATCAAAATTTTGGAGGACTTCATCTCTAAGATTTTCTGCCATACTTCTGATATTTCTTTCTGCAGAAGATATAACATCTAATACGGGTAGGCGTGCTGTGCTGAAGCAAGATCGCTTCTTTACATCTTAGAGAGACGCCCCTCCAGCTACCTGGAAAGGGCCTTCCCGGGGAGACAAGCTTCTCCTACAAGTTTCTCTACCACTTAATCTACAAGAGTCCTTTTATAGGCAACAGGCTGCCGGACTTCAAAATCTCAAAACTAAAATGAAATAAAAGATAGAATATTTTACAACTCTGTGGGGGACGGCTTGGGATACTGTGTCCCTTTCTCTGTTCTCAAGAAGGCAATTATCTTTGCCTTAGCCGAAAGAAGCCGAAAGTAGGGGGTGTTGTCTTTAGCTTTTCTTTATTCCCTCGGAGACTGTGCTGCATGCTTCGGAGGCCATGCTGGACTTGTCGGCAGACGAGTCGGCTTGATGATCCAGTACCATTCTACCATTCCTGGAGCAATCTTCTCGGCTAGCTCGGAGACCCGAGGCTCGGATAATCCTAAGGCAGTGACCTCAGGAAGTGAACAAGGAAGGGATATTTTAGTGGAGCATGTCCCTTCTTCACCTTCTCAACTGTGCCTGATCCAATTACATCTGAAGATTGAATCACTAAACTTGATGAATAGTAAGGGCCCTCTGCCTGGAGATTTCATATTTTGTATATATCTTCGTATTCTTAATATCATCTTGTGCTAAGATGATCAGATCTTGAGGTTCAAGATAAATCCTGACTAAACTGAAATCCCTTGGTGCAAGAATATATGTTTCAATTGAATAGGGGAATTCCTGAATTGTTCTTAAAAGAACTTTCTTAATATCTGCAGGGAGAGAATTTGCAGATTTTCTTCATTATGGATGTCAATGAATCTGACGAACCCTATATTGAAGAACGCTTCTTTTTGCTCTTCCCAAAACTTCTGGTGTACAGGCCCAGTGAGCCAAACCAGAGGACTTAATTAAGAGCTTCCTGGGATTAGCTCTATTCCTTCTTTATGCTCGCCATGGATTAACTGAGTCATTCTCGCGTTCACGAGTATACCTATTTGAAAGGCTTTCTTGTTCTTCTTCTCCATCTGCTGGAACAGAGAGGGAGACAGAAAACTTATGCCTTTATAGGTTAATTTCTCTGCTTCTCATGCTGCTTCAGCTAGGAGATGATTCCTGTGCTGTTAATCAATTCTTTAACATATAGATTAAACATGGTCTTTTTCCTGTGCTATGAGGTTTCTGGAGTCCCTCATGACTCTGATTGCGGCTATAATTGCCTGCTTGATTTCTATATGCTGATTTCTTCCTATATGGGATTTCCATATGTTATCAGCAACGAGGAGTTCTTCTTTAGAAAACTCTCTTCTTAAGCATCCTATAGGGAACTGCTCAACTGCAATTCCTTATGAAAACCTTTCCCACCATGTTTCTCTGTGAGTAGGCTTCTTGGACAAATCCTGGAGGATAGAGGATTTGGTCTATATGCTCCAATATCTTGGGCGGTCCTCTCTGTTCTTTCCGGGTCTTCCCTTATACTTGGGTCCAGAATTCTTCTGTGCTTTCATCTTCTTCTGTCTTGATTTTATGAGGGGGGGGTATCACTGGATGTACCCTCGCTCTCTTCCTTGATTGCTAACCGGCTTAGCTGCTTGAATTCCAGGAACTGTTGGAATTGTTCTGGATCTATCATTGCTGGAATGGTTCTTCCTCTCCCTCTTTGGGGAGTTCTTCACCTGCCTCTTATCATCTGAAACATAAAACACTGAGTCATGTCGGGATAAGAGATATCAGCAAGTTCATTATTCTTGCCAGATACATGTTTGACTTCATAGTCAAACTCATTCAAGAAATGGTGCCTTCAAACAGCCCTCACGACAACCCAGCCTTTTTTGTTTACAAACATTCTGAACAAAAAAGAAGTAAAGCCAGAATGGTTATTGATTACAGAGCATTAAACAATAACCTTGTTGAAGATGCCTATAAGATCCCGGATAAAAACGAAAAGGTTTTCTCTAATCAAGATATCTCTTATCCTGACATGACTCAGTGTTTTATGTTTCAGATGATAAAAGGCAGATGAAGAACTCCCCAAAGAGGGAGAGGAAGAACCATTCCAGCAATGATAGATCCAGAACAATTCCAACAGTTCCTGGAATTCAAGCAGCTAAGCCAGTTAGCAATCAAGGAAGAGAGCGAGGGTACGTCCAGTGATACCCCCCCTCATAAAATCATCAAGACAGAAGAAGATGAAACCACAGAAGAATTCTGGACCCAACTAAAAGGGAAGACCCGGAAAGAACAGAGAGGACCGCCCAAGATATTGGAGCATATAGACCAAATCCTCTATCCTCCAGGATTTGTCAAAGAAGCCTACTCACAGAGAAACATGGTGGGAAAGGTTTTCCTAAGGAATTGCAGTTTTACAGAGCAGTTCCCTATAGGATGCTTAAGAAGAGAGTTTTCTAAAGAAGAACTCCTCGTTGCTGATAACATATGGGAATCCCATATAGGATGCTTAAGAAGAGAGTTTTCTAAAGAAGAACTCCTCGTTGCTGATAACAAATGGAAATCCCATATAGGAAGAAATCAGCATATAGAAATCAAGCAGGCAATTATAGCCGCAATCAGAGTCATGAGGGACTCCAGAAACCTCATAGCACAGGAAAAAGACCATGTTAATCTATATGTTAAAGAATTGATTAACAGCACAGGAATCATCTCCTACGCTGAAGCAGCAGGAGAAGCAGAGAAATTAACCTATAAAAGGCATAAGTTTTCTGTCTCCCTCTCTGTTCCAACAGATGGAGAAGAACAACAAGAAAGCCTTTCAAATAGGTATACTCGTGAACTCGCCATAATGACTCAGTTAATCCATGGCGAGCATAAAGAAGGAATAGAGCTAATCCCAGGAAGCTCTGAATTAAGCCCTCTGGTTTGGCTCACTGGGCCTGTACACCAGAAGTTTTGGGAAGAGAAACGCTCTTCAATATAGGGTTCGTCAGATTCATTGACATCCATAATGAAGAAAATCTGCAAATTCTCCCTGCAGATATTAAGAAAGTTCTTTTAAGAACAATTCAGGAATTCCCTTATTCAATTGAAACATATATTCTTGCACCAGGGGATTTCAGTTTAGTCAGGATTTTATCCTGAACCTCAAGATCTGATCATCTTAGCACAAGATGATATTAAGAATCTCCAGGCAGAGGGCCCTTACAATTGAAGAAATCAGCTATCAATTGAGTAATAAGGGATCAGAATGGTACACTCTGTACTATTCATCAAGTTTAGTGATCCAATCTTCAGATGTAATTGGATCAGGCACAGTTGAGAAGGTGAAGAAGGGACATGCTCCACTAAAAATATCCCTTCCTTGTTCACTTCCTGAGGTCACTGCCTTAGGACTATCCGAGCCTCGGGTCTCTGAGCTAGCCCAGAAGATTGCTCCAGGAATGGTACCGGATCATCAAGCCGACTCGTCTGTCGACAAGTCCAGCATAGTCTCCGAAGCATGCAGCACAGTCTCCGAGGAAATAAAGAAAAGCTAAAGACAGCACCCCGTACTTTCGGCTTCTTTCGGCTAAGGCAAGATAATTGCCTTCTTGAGAACAGAGAAAGGGACGCAGTATCCCAAGCTGTCCCCTGCAGAGTTGTAAAATATTCTATCTTTTACTTCATTTTAGTTTTGAGATTTTGAAGTTCGGCAGCCTGTTGCCTATAAAAGGACTCTTGTAGATTAAGTAAGCAGAGGAGATTGGTGGTAGAGAAACTTGTAAGAGAAGCTTGTCTCCCCTTAAGGTATGATTGGCTGGAGGGGCGTCTCTCTAAGAAGTAATAGTCTTGTTTGTACTTGGTTATACCTTTAATAATAAGATGTTTGTTATTTTCTACTTTTATGCTTTGGTTTATCTTATTATTCTCCTAGTCAAAGATAGTTGAAGGCATACCCAATTTCCCTTGTACGGACGCCAGGACGGTAGCCGGTTGCCATGTGGGCGTTGAGGCGTTTGAGGTCCAAACTTGTCCACTTATATTTGGGGGGTCAGTAATGTCAAATGGGTCAGTGGGTCATGGTCCAATGGGTCAGTGGGTCACAACCCATGGCAGAAAAAAGCCCAACTTGTGGGTCAAAACAAGCCTCGTTTGTACAGCTATGTAATTTATTTCCTGCCTTATTAGGAGATCTGACTAGCATACAATTACTGTAATTTAGCTAATTGCCTCAATTCTTGTAACACATATAGCAACTTTAATCTATATAATGAAAGATCGAGACCCTCTAAAGGATCATCGAATTCACAAAGGCTCTTGTCTCTTCTTCCCTGTTTTTATCTCTTCTTCTCTTGCTGGTTTTGACATGGTATCAGAGCCATATGTGTCTGAGTAAATCTTCTCCATCTTCCAAGCATTGGAAGTTGTCATAGTCTCTGAGAGACTCTCTGGGTATCTTCTCTTCATCTTCCAAGCATTGGAATTCGTCAGATCAAGGTGTGGTCAGAAGTGGCCCACCCTAGATAAGCATTATCAAGCCAGAACAGTGCAACCAATCTGGTCGCCTGCTTCCTCTGGTATTTGTGAACATTGGTTAAGGAGTTTTTCCACACAGATCAAGGATCTGTGCTCATCGAAGGCAAATCGTCTCTGTTTCTTCATCTGATCAACTGGTGGCCCACCTACGATCTTCTCACAATCCACAAATCTCACCCCAGCCTTGGTCGTCCATCTCTCCTGGTTATTTTGGAGATTTTTTCAGCAATTTTCAGAGAGTAGAGGTAGGCGCTTTGCTTCCTCTTGTGATTATTCACTTTCTTTAAATAGATTTCATCACAGCCACACAAAATCATTGATTTTGATCGGATCTGGATAAAACTTGGACTGCTGGAAAGGAAATTGAATCCTAGTCTCTAGCTACTGATCTGATTATCATTCAGATCTTTCTGTGGGCCCCACGCAAGGATCTCTTTGCAAAATTTTGGGTCGCCTGGACTGTTTTTGTGCAGTATTTTGCACTCTGTGTTCTGTTTCTGCTTGATTACTTCATCTGATCTCTTATACTATTGCTGCTGAGTGCTGTCTTAAAGGATCTGTCCTTCCTTAATCAATTATTGACATGGATAAACCTGAAATTACATTGATCAAATTTAATGGAAAAAATTATACTTCCTGGTCCTATCAATTTCAAGTATATCTTGAAGGAAAGGAAATGTGGGGACTCGTTGCAAGATGGGATCCACGACCTAAGGAGGATGAGAAAAAAAATACTTTCTTGGAATACCAAGGATGCCAAGATCAAAACATGGATTCTTGGTTCTGTGGAACCACAATATATCCTGAACCTCAAACCGTACAAGACATCCAAGGAGATGTGGGAATATCTGAAACAAGTGTATCACCAAGGGAATTCTGCCCGACATTACCAACTTGAACTGGAGATTGCTCAATATTCCCAAGGCACCTCTTCCATCCAGGACTATTATACGGGTTTTCTTAATCTATGGGCAGAATATGATGAAATCAAGTACTTAAATGTCTCTGAGGCAGCCCTTTCTGAAATACAACAATTACAGGCAACTTCTCATAGAGATCAGTTTCTCATGAAATTGAGATCTGAATATGAGATCATTCGTTCTAATCTGATGAGCAGAGTTCCATCTCCATCCCTGAATGAGTGCCTTCATGAACTCTTGCGAGAGGAACAAAGTCAACTTACTCAGCATGCTTTGAAGCAACAGTTCTCAGGAACCTCTTCTAGTGTCGCATATCCTGCCATTGCCAGTTACAACCCGGGTGTCTCCCAAGGTCCTACGTCTACTGCTAAAGGACAAACCTCTGCAAGGGATCTCAGCAAAATCCAATGTTTTGGCTGTAAGAGTTATGGACACTATGCTTCACAGTGTAAGACCAAGTTTTGTAATTACTGCAAATCAAATGGTCATGTTATTAGTGATTGCAAAAGGCGACCACAGAATCGCACTCCACGGGCATATCATGTCAACGCTGCCGATGCTACTACTTCCAGTGATAGTCCTTCAACACCGGTCATGCCTTCACCACCTACTGCCTCCAATACTGCTCCTCAAATCACCCCTGAGCTTATTCAACAAATGATCATAAATGCCTTCTCTGCACTTGGCATTTCAGGTAACCACCAATCCTCTTCCTCCATATGGTTTCTTGATTCTGGAGCTTCCAATCACATGACCTCCTCCCCCACTCATCTTACTAACCTGCAACCATACAATGGCAATTTGCAAGTTCATACTGCTGATGGTCAAAAGCTTCCTATTACAGCCACTGGTGATATCATTCATTCATTACCTCTCACAAATGTCTTTCTATCTCCTCACCTCACCACGAATCTTTTGTCTGTTGGACAACTTGTTGATGATAATTGTAATGTTTCCTTTTCTCGCTCTAGTTGTGTTGTGCAGGATCCAGTGTCGGGGACGGTGATCACGAAGGGGCCTAAGTGTGGACGCCTATTTCCTCTTGTTATGCCTTTCTCTCAGAATAAACAGATTTCTGCTTTTTCATGTTTTTCTCCTCAAGATGTTGTTTTGGAGGCTCTGGCATAATAGATTAGGCCATCCTCATTCAAAACTGTTATCTTTGATGTTAAACACTGGTAGTCTTAATAAAAATGCAATTTCTTTTAGTCGTATTTCTAATGAGTGTTCTGTTTGCAAACTTGGAAAAAGCAAAGTTCTTCCCTTTCCCTCAAACTCTACTATGGCTTCTAATTGCTTTGACATTATTCATAGTGACGTCTGGGGGATTACTCCTGTAATCTCTCACACACATTTCAAATATTTTGTCACCTTTATTGATGATCATCGTAGATTCACATGGGTATATTTCTTGCACTCTAAATCTGAAGTCTTTGATGTTTTTCAAAATTTATGGCGTATGTTGAAAATCAGTTTTCTGCTCGCATAAAAATTCTTCGATCTGATTCTGGAGGGGAATATATGTCCCATCAATTTCAAACTTTTTTGCAACAACATGGGATTTTATCGCAGCGATCGTGCCCTTATACCCCTCAACAGAACGGAGTTGCAGAACGAAAAAACAGACATCTTCTCGATACTGTTCGTTCTCTTCTCTTAGAATCATCAGTTCCCGCGAGATTTTGGCCCGAAGCTTTAGCCACTGGCCTCCACAATCACATACCATACTTTCTCTTTCATAAGGATCCTACTTATACCCACATGCGCATCTTTGGATGTGTGTGTTTTGTTCATCTTCCTCCTACTGAACGTACCAAATTAACTGCTCAGTCAGCCAAATGTGCGTTCCTTGGCTACGCATCTCATCAGAAGGGGTATATATGCTATGATTATGTGATCAACCGCATTCGAATTTCTCGAAATGTCACATTTTTTTAAAATCAAAGGTTTTTTTCTACACATTCCTCGGATTTACCTTCTTTTTCTCATATCTACCAGCTTTTTCTGACTCAATCTCTTCTCCACTTCTTGTTTATGAACGTCGTCGTCACAAAGATGCTCCACAACTGCCTCCCCCTCCGGATCCCTCGCCGGCACCGGATCTTGCCCCTGGTTCATCACCAGATGCTGCGTCTCCACCTCCACTTCGATGCTCTACTCGTGTCTCTAAGCCTCCAGACAAATATGGGTTCACTCACACATCCTTGCTTGCTACCCTTTCTTCCATTGCTATTCCTACTTCTTACTTACAGGCGGTTAAGCATGACTGTTGGCGAAAGGCTATGCACGAAGAATTAGATGCACTGCAGCAAAATCATACTTGGGATATTGTTCCATGTCCCTCCTCTGCAAGACCTATCGGCTGCAAATGGGTTTTCTCTGTCAAACTTAAGGCCGATGGCTCGTTGGATCGTTATAAAGCACGGTTAGTCGCATTGGGCAACCGACAGGAATATGGCATCGACTATGAAGAAACATTTGCTCCAGTTGCAAAAATGACAACAATCCGGACTGTTCTTGCAATTGCGGCTTCTCACTCATGGCCTCTTTATCAATTTGATGTCAAGAATGCTTTCCTTCATGGAGATCTTAAGGAAGAAGTCTATATGCGGCTTCCTCAAGGAGTTACGGGTGTCTCGGCAGGTGACTGTGCGCGCTTACGACGCTCTCTATATGGTCTTAAGCAAGCTCCGCGCGCTTGGTTTGAGAAATTTCGGGATGCTCTCATTCGTCTACAATTCTCTCAAAGTGCCTCGGATCCTTCTATGTTCCTGCATCGCTCTTCAAATGGGATTACTGTCCTCTTGGTGTACGTGGATGATATCATCATATCTAGGACAGATTCTGGCATGATCACTCATCTCCAAGCTTCCTTACATGAATCTTTTCATATGAAAGACTTAGGGCCTCTCA
Source organism: Cinnamomum chago (assembly GCA_038049695.1). NCBI lineage: Eukaryota > Viridiplantae > Streptophyta > Magnoliopsida > Laurales > Lauraceae > Cinnamomum > Cinnamomum chago. The sequence goes on from CP142454.1 coordinate 76,704,484, forward strand.
CATACTTTTTAGGTCTTGAGGTTCATCAGTCCGCGAAAGGTCTCATCCTTGATCAGCACAAATATGCTATGGATCTCATTGAGACGGCTGGTCTTCAAAACTCAACTCCTGTAGATACTCTTGTTGAGGCCAATCTTCAACTCGCACACGATACGGGTGATCTTCTTCCTGATGCCACAATGTATCGCCGTTTGGTCGGCAGCTTGATCTATTTGACTATCACTCGGCCTGATATCTCATATGCGGTGAATCTGGTTAGTCAGTTCATGACACAACCACGCCATCTCCACCTCGTTGCTGTGCGGCGCATTCTTCGCTATGTTCTCCATACCCCATCTTGTGGACTTTTCTTTCCTGTGGGCAATTCGACTTCTCTCATTGCTTATTCAGATTCTGACTGGGCTGGATGCCCAGATAGTCGACGGTCTACCACGGGCTGGTGCATGTTCTGAGAGGACTCGTTGATCTCTTGGAAGTGTAAGAAACAAGATAAAGTCTCTAAATCATCCACAGAAGCCGAATATCGTGCGATGTCGGCCGCCACTTCTGAAATTGTCTGGCTTCGGGGTCTACTTTCTGAGCTTGGATTTCCACAATCTAGACCCACACCTCTCTATGCTGACAATACCAGTGCCATACGGATTACTGAAAATCCTGTTTTCCATGAACGCACAAAACACATTGAAGTGACTTGTCATTACATACGTGATGCATTTGTGCGTGAAGCCATCACTCTTCCTCATGTTCCTACTAGTCTTCAAATTACTGATATTTTTACCAAGGGACTTCCTCGGCCACGGCACCAGTTCTTAGTTGGCAAATTGATGCTCGTTGACTCACCTGCATCAATTTGAGGGGGGGTGTCAAATGGGTCAGTGGGTCATGGTCCAATGGGTCAGTGGGTCACAACCCATGGCAGAAAAAAGCCCAACTCGTGGGTCAAAACAAGCCTCGTTTGTACAGCTATGTAATTTATTTCCTGCCTTATTAGGAGATCTGACTAGCATACAATTACTGTAATTTAGCTAATTGCCTCAATTCTTGTGACACATATAGCAACTTTAATCTATATAATGAAAGATCGAGACCCTCTAAAGGATCATCGAATTCACAAAGGCTCTTGTCTCTTCTTCTCTTGCTGGTTTTGACAAGTAAGACCAAATACTATGAACAGTCTAAATATTCTGTTGTTTGCTGAGGAGATTTGCATAATCTCAATAGAGGGAGAAGAACTAGAAGAACTAGGACTACCGGAAGCATAAGTGGACCATAACCCACTTGTTATTATTACTTGGTATAATAATTATGAATGAAAACTATTACCCTTAGCAGAGTACCCTAACAGTTACCATTTTTTTATCATACCTAGGATCCACATTCTCAACTACTCTCTGCTTAGTATTTTGCTTAATTACTTGTTGTTTTGTTTACTTAATTACTTCTTGTTTTGCTTCTCTTGTCTCTTGCCTCAAACGTTGAGGCGTTTGAGGTACAAACTTGTCCATTTGTATTTGGGGGGTCAGTAAGACCAAATACTATGAACAGTCTAAATATTCTGCTATTTGCTGAGGAGATTTGCATAATCTCAATAGAGGGAGAAGAACTAGGACTACCGGAAGCATAAGTGGACCATAACCCACTTGTTATTATTACTTGGTATAATAATTATGAATGAAACTATTACCCTTAGCAGAGTACCCTAACAATTACCATTTTTTTTATCATACCTAGGATCCACATTCTCAACTACTCTCTGCTTAGTAATTTTTGCTTAAATTACTTGTTGTTTTGCTTCTCTTGTCTCTAGTCGCACTGGAGGGTATCTAATTCTTCTCGAAGCTGGATTAATCCAGAGGTTAGAAAATTTTGAGAATTTCCTATGGCTTGCTAATTCTCCATTTTTGACGATGTAACACTGTGCCTTTGTTTTGTAACAATTTCTTCAATTCTGTCTAGGAATTGTTGCGCTGCAGTGGTAATTGGAACTGTAGTAGCTGGGCGTAATTGCTCATATTTGGCAATATTCATTATTGAGGGATCTGCGCCAGTAGCCCTTTCGATGGCTCTTATACCTTTAGAGAATTTTATGTCAAACATTCCATGTATTGGATGAGTTTGTCCTCAGCTTCTTTGGCTGTTATCAAGTCTCCGTAGATTTGTACGAAGGCTTCTCCAAAGTTTTTTGGGATTTGGTTATCTATTTTAGATCTAACCTTAGCTAAGGTATTATCTATTAGATTTAGCCTTATTGGTGATTTTAGCTTGAGTCAAGCTTATTTTACCAATGACTTCAAATAACCATTCTATTCTGTCACTAAGATGGTTACCTAGTGCTCCTAGCTATGCTAGGGTAGGCTAAGAAACACTTTTTTTATTTTTATTTTCATTTTACAATTTTCTGGATTTTTTGAGATTTTTTCAGATTTTTTGGGCGATTTTTTTCAAATCGCACCGCTACGTAGCGTAGCGGTTTGGCGGCAGGCCGCTACTGCTATTTTCTCTGAAAATATAGAAGAAGGGAGTCTGTGAACCGATATCTGCCATAAAAGGTCCAAGCCATAATAAATGAGAAGCTATACGACTCAGCTCCAGCATAATTACTCTGATATAGCTGGCTCTTTTGGGTACTTGAATATTTCCTAATTGTTATGGTGCATTTACCGTTATTGCCTCTGTGAACATAGTAGCTAAATAATCCCAACGTGTTACATTTGCCCTTGGTACTTCGGTACAGCCTGCAACATTGTCAGGATTGTGGCCCAAGTGCTGCTCGAATCTTGTAATGTCCCCATTGGTCACTTTCCCACAAAATTTGCACTTGATTTTCAACCGGTTATTCTCAATTGCTTTTCAACCGGTTATCCTCACCAAAGCTCCATGCGGAATCAATATTACGAGGCATTTTTAGTTATCAATTGGCAAACACAAATACACAATAGAAGACTAGTATGTTAAAAATTAAAAAAAAGAAAAACATGTTAGAGGAAACTTTTTTTGGGCGATTTTTTTCAAATCGCACCGCTACATAGCGTAGCGGTTTGGCGGCAGGCCGCTACTGCTATTTTCATCCTTGCCCTTGGTACTTCAGTACAGCCTGCAACATTGTCAGGATTGTGGCCCAAGTGCTGCTCGTATCTTGTAATGTCCCCATTGGTCACTTTCCCACAAAATTTGCACTTGATTTTCAACCGGTTATTCTCAATTGCCTCACCAAAGCTCCATGCGGAATCAATATCACGAGGCATTTTTAGTTATCAATTGGCAAACACAAATACACAATAGAAGACTAGTATGTTAAAAATTAAAAAAAAGAAAAACATTTTAGAGGAAACATTGTAAATGTCATCTATATCTATCATGTAATCTGGGAAGACACTGAAGAAAATTATTCCTGTATCGTCTGAAGTTGGTAAGCCTTCTATCTTGAAAAATAGCGAGGACCTTTCCTCCTAAATTTTTTCTAGCCATTATCTTTATGACCACTTGGACTGCTGCCATATGAATATATTTGTATCCCTTTTTCCTTTCGGCTTCTATACTTCTTGTAAATAGAGGGACCAAATGTATAGCATTGATGTGGTATAACTCTTTCCACTCAAATCTTGGCACTTTAAAATTTTGGACAGATTTCTCAATCTATTCTAATTCCATATTCTGCGGCTGTGATGGTCATATGGCTGTATGACCTAGTTCTAGTTAAGGCTCTCATCATCTTTAGGTTTTCTTTTAAAGAAGGTTTTGAGAAGGCGGGGATCCATCAGAGATATTCTCTATCTCTTCTTCACCATAAGTCACTTTTCTTTTGTGCTTTGGTTTAGGACTCTTGACTTCTTCTTGTTCAAGAGTTTTTCTTAACTCATGAACTTGGGTTTCCATTTTTTCCAGTCCTTTGGAAAAGCTAGTTTCCAGTTCTTGGATTCCAGCTATTAACCAATTATTTTGAGAGACTATCTTAGTTAAACTCTCAGAGGTGGATTTACAGCTTGGTTACCAGTAGATACAACTCTGTGTTGAACTTTTTCTTCGAAATTCATCGTTACAGTTTTCACTGTAAGATATCTAGGATAGAGTTTATCTTTTCAGAGATCTTCTGTACTTTTGCTTCTAACAGTCTTGTGTAGTTGTTCTAGGGTTTGATTTCCTTTGTGAATGTTTCTGAATAACTCAATGTTATATTTTCCACACTCTTCCTTTATATTATCGACTAACTCTTCGTGTCGTTTAAGCTGATGTAAAACGAGTCTGCCTTGTCGATCTAGGTCTTCAGATAACTGCTCAAAAGGAGAGAGCAGGGGTGCTTTAGACATCCCAAAAGAGTCGACTTGGCTCTGATACCATTTAATAACCACCCTAAACCCTAAACCCTAAACCCTAAACCCTAAACCAAACTTCGCGGTCAATCTCAAACCTCTCATAGGGAACGAGACAAGGACCGAAGTTCCATTTAGGAATTTAAAGCAAAGAATTTAGAATTTAAAACTCAGGAATTTACTGCAAAGGATTTAGATTAAGTAATCTTAGAGAATAGTGAATGTGGAAGCTTAAAAGATAACTACATTAATAAAGAAAACTTACAGCTTAAGATAGACTGGAACAGTAGTCTTTACAGGAAGCTTCAAGCTCAAGAAACACACTAGAAACAAAACAGAGGTCACCACAGTCGTTTCCCGGTGCCTTCTCCATCAAGCAACTAAGTCTTAAATAGACCCCGGACCTCAAACAACATAAACCAAATTGAAATAAAAGATAACGTCCATTGCGCATGGAGCAGCGTGGCAGACAAAAGGAATCTGCTTTCGGCGAAAGTGGTGCGCTGGATAATTTGCGGTCGTTCTTTTCGCCTTGTTGGATGCTTTCAGCTACAATGACAGTCCTTTACTTTCTTGAAAGGTTACTGTTGAATCACGTGAAGCTTGACTTTTTCACCTATCGAGGTGATTTTCCAGATTTTCCCATCCAACACTGTCTAAGTCAATAAAATAATCCTCCTGGGGGTCTTAATTGGCGTCTTGCTAGAACTCATGGTTGTACAGATTAGTGTCCATTAAAGTTTCCAAGTTAACAAAATCGGATGCCATAATTGTTTGCTTTTGTATGGCGTTTCTGAGATTGATAAGGAGTTGTTTTTGTTTAGGAAACTGGTGCTCTTTGTCATTGTAGGATATCAGAATCCTTTCATCTCCCCCAATAATTGGAAGATTGCAGGACACTATTTGAGTTAGGTTCCAGAATTGTTTAACCCTTATTTCTTGTAAGGTAAGTCGAATATGGATAGGATCTTCTTGAACTATCCATTCTGGAATCTTTTCAGCAGCTCTGAGAGGAGGCAGTTCTTCATCTCTTCTTAATTCGATGAAGTGATAGCTTGGATAATACAGAGTTTCTTTTTCTTGCTGCTCGTTCTCTTGTTCTTCCCATTCGGGAATGACGAAGATGAAATCAGCTACTACTGTTTTTGCTGCCGGATGCTTTGTGAACCATAGCCCTAGGGCTCTTTGAATACAAACTGGTAGAAAATTATAATATTTTTCTGTTTTTACAAAATTTGCCCTTTGAATTTGCCCTTTGTGAATGTTTCTGAATAACTCAATGTTATCTTTTTCACACTCTTCCTTTATATTATCGACTAACTCTTCGTGTCGTTTAAGCTAATGTAAAACGAGTCTGCCTTGTCGATCTAGGTCTTCAGATAACTGCTCAAAAGGAGAGAGCAGGGGTGCTTTAGACATCCCAAAAGAGTCGACTTGGCTCTGATACCATTTAATAACCACCATAAACCCTAAACCAAACTTTGCGGTCAATCTCAAACCTCTCATAGGGTAACAACGAGACAAGGACCGAAGTTCCATTTAGGAATTTAAAGCAAAGAATTTAGAATTTAAAACTCAGGAATTTACTGCAAAGGATTTAGATTAAGTAATCTTAGAGAATAGTGAATGTGGAAGCTTAAAAGATAACTACATTAATAAAGAAAACTTACACCTTAAGATAGACTGGAACAGTAGTCTTTACAGGAAGCTTCAAGCTCAAGAAACACACTAGAAACAAAACAGAGGTCACCACAGTCGTTTCCAAGTGCCTTCTCCATCAAGCAACTGAGTCTTAAATAGACCCCGGACCTCAAACAACATAAACCAAATTGAAATAAAAGATAACGTCCATTGCGCATGGAGCAGCGTGGCAGACAAAAGGAATCTGCTTTCGGCGAAAGTGGTGGTGGTGCGCCGGATAATTTGCGGTCGTTCTTTTCGCCTGGATGCTTTCAGCTACAGTGACAGTCCTTTACTTTCTTGAAAGGTTACTGTTTATCACGTGAAGCTTGACTTTTTCACCTATCGAGGTGATTTTCCAGATTTTCCCATCCAACACTGTCTAAGTCAGTAAAATAATCCTCATGGGGGTCTTAATTGGCGTCTTGCCAGAACTCATGGTTGTACAGATTCGTGTCCATTAAAGTTTCCAATTTAACAAAATCGGATGCCATAATTGTTTGCTTTTGTATGGCGTTTCTTAGATTGTTGTTTTTGTTTAGGAAACTGGTGCTCTTTGAATCCTTTCATCTCCCCCAATAATTGGAAGATTGCAGGACACTATTTGAGTTAGGTTCCAGAATTCTTTTCGCCTGGATACTTTCTCCTTTCATCTCCCCCAATAATTGGAAGATTACAGGACACTATTTGAGTTAGGTTCCAGAATTGTTTAACCCTTATTTCTTGTAAGGTAAGTCGAATATGGATAGGATCTTCTTGAACTATCCATTCTGGAATCTTTTCAGCAGCTCTGAGAGGAGGCAGTTCTTCTTCTTTTCTTCTTAATTCGATGAAGTGATAGCTTGGATTATACAGAGCTTCTTTTTCTTACTGCTCGTTCTCTTGTTCTTCCCATTCGGGAATGACGGAGATGAAATCAGCTACTACTGTTTTTGCTGCCGGATGCTTTGTGAACCATAGCCCTAGGGCTCTTTGAATACAAACTGGTAGAAAATTATAATATTTTTCTATTTTTACAAAATTTGCCCTTTGAATAAGTCCTGCCTCGAATAGTTCTCCAACTATTAGATTGTTGTTTTTGTTTAGGAAACTGGTGCTCTTTGTCATTGTAGGATATCAGAATCCTTTCATCTCCCCCAATAATTGGAAGATTGCAGGACACTATTTGAGTTAGGTTCCAGAATTCTTTTCGCCTGGATACTTTCAGCTACAGTGACAGTCCTTTACTTTCTTGAAAGGTTACTGTTGAATCACGTGAAGCTTGACTTTTTCACCTATCGAGGTGATTTTCCAGATTTTCCCATCCAACACTGTCTAAGTCAGTAAAATAATCCTCATGGGGGTCTTAATTGGCGTCTTGCCAGAACTCATGGTTGTACAGATTAGTGTCCATTAAAGTTTCCAATTTAACAAAATCGGATGCCATAATTGTTTGCTTTTGTATGGCGTTTCTTAGATTGTTGTTTTTGTTTAGGAAACCGGTGCTCTTTGTCATTGTAGGATATCAGAATCCTTTCATCTCCCCCAATAATTGGAAGATTGCAGGACACTATTTGAGTTAGGTTCCAGAATTGTTTAACCCTTATTTCTTGTAAGGTAAGTCGAATATGGATAGGATCTTCTTGAACTATCCATTCTGGAATCTTTCATCTCCCCCAATAATTGGAAGATTGCAGGACACTATTTGAGTTAGGTTCCAGAATTCTTTTCGCCTGGATACTTTCAGCTACAGTGACAGTCCTTTACTTTCTTGAAAGGTTACTGTTGAATCACGTGAAGCTTGACTTTTTCACCTATCGAGGTGATTTTCCAGATTTTCCCATCCAACACTGTCTAAGTCAGTAAAATAATCCTCATGGGGGTCTTAATTGGCGTCTTGCCAGAACTCATGGTTGTACAGATTAGTGTCCATTAAAGTTTCCAATTTAACAAAATCGGATGCCATAATTGTTTGCTTTTGTATGGCGTTTCTTAGATTGTTGTTTTTGTTTAGGAAACTGGTGCTCTTTGTCATTGTAGGATATCAGAATCCTTTCATCTCCCCCAATAATTGGAAGATTGCAGGACACTATTTGAGTTAGGTTCCAGAATTGTTTAACCCTTATTTCTTGTAAGGTAAGTCGAATATGGATAGGATCTTCTTGAACTATCCATTCTGGAATCTTTTCAGCAGCTCTGAGAGGAGGCAGTTCTTCTTCTCTTCTTCTTAATTCGATGAAGTGATAGCTTGGATTATACAGAGTTTCTTTTTCTTACTGCTCGTTCTCTTGTTCTTCCCATTCGGGAATGACGGAGATGAAATCAGCTACTACTGTTTTTGCTGCCGGATGCTTTGTGAACCATAGCCCTAGGGCTCTTTGAATACAAACTGGTAGAAAATTATAATATTTTTCTGTTTTTACAAAATTTGCCATTTGAATAAGTCCTGCCTCGAATAGTTCTCCAACTTCTGATGGCAACATCTTGTGCATCAGGATGCCTAAAGAGGTAAATCTTTTATCTCTATAGGTTCCCATTCCAACCCACCCTGGAAGTCTGGTTTGGATGGTAATACATTGTACACCAAGGAACAGGGTGTACCAGTTTGCTTCGTCACTAGTCACCTTTCTTAGGATCTTAGTGATGATTTCTTCTGGAAGTTCCATTAAATAGTTTTCTAGCTGAGTTTGAACCATCTTGTCGGAATGCATTGTGATAATTTCAAAACCACTTAAGGACAATCCATCGAAAACCATCTTGTCGAAATGCATTGTGATAATTTTAGAACCACTTAAGGATAATCCGTCGAAATTATCAAAAAAAGATTCTCCTTTTTCCCTCTTTGGAAGTTTTGGCCTCTGAGGGATCTTCCAGAAGAAATCATCACTAAGATCCTAAGAAAGGTGACTAGTGACGAAGCAAACTGGTACACCCTGTTCCTTGGTGTACAATGCATTACCATCCAAACCAGACTACCAGGGTGGGCTGGAATGGGAACATAGAGATAAAAGATTTACCTCTTTAGACATCCTGATGCACAAGATGTTGCCATCAGAATTTGGAGAACTATTCGAGGCAGGACTTATTCAAAGGGCAAATTTTGTAAAAACAGAAAAATATTATAATTTTCTACCAGTTTGTATTCAAAGAGCCCTAGGGCTATGGTTCACAAAGCATCCTGCAGCAAAAACAGTAGTAGCTGATTTCATCTCCGTCATTCCCGAATGGGAAGAACAAGAGAACGAGCAGCAAGAAAAAGAAACTCTGTATATAACCAAGCTGTCACTTCATCGAATTAAGAAGAAGAGATGAAGAACTGGAAAAGATTCCAGAATGGATAGTTCAAGAAGATCCTATCCATATTCGACTTACCTTACAAGAAATAAGGGTTAAACAATTCTGGAACCTAACTCAAATAGTGTCCTGCAATCTTCCAATTATTGGGGGAGATGAAAGGATTCTGATATCCTACAATGACAAAGAGCACCAGTTTCCTAAACAAAAACAACTCCTTATCAATCTCAGAAACGCCATACAAAAGCAAACAATTATGGCATCCGATTTTGTTAAATTGGAAACTTTAATGGACTATCTGTACAACCATGAGTTCTGGCAAGATGCCAATTATGAAGACCCCCAGGAGGATTATTTTATTGACTTAGACAGTGTTGGATGGGAAAATCTGGAAAATCACCTCGATAGGTGAAAAAGTCAAGCTTCACGTGATTCAACAGTAACCTGTCACTGTAGCTTTTTGAAAGCATCCAAGGCGAAAAGAACGACCGCAAATTATCCAGCGCACCACTTTCGCCGAAAGCAGATTCCTTTTGTCTGCCACGCTGCTCCATGCGCAATGGACGTTATCTTTTATTTCAATTTGGTTTTTGTTGTTTGAGGTCCAGGGTCTATTTAAGACTCAGTTGCTTGATGGAGAAGGCACCGGGAAACGACTGTGGTGACTTCTCTTTTTTGTTTCTAGTGTGTTTTTTGAGCTTGAAGCTTTTCTGTAAAGACTACTGTTCCAGTCTATCTTAAGCTGTAAGTTTTCTTTATTAATGCAGTTATCTTCATTCACTATTCTCTAGGATTACTTAATCTAAATCCTTTGCAGTAAATTCCTGAGTTTTAAATTCTGAATTCTTTGCTTTAAATTCCTAAATTGCACTTCGGTCCTTGTCTCGTTGTTACCTTATGAGAGGTTTGAGATTGACCGCAAAGTTTGGTTTAGGGTTTAGGGTGGTTATTAAATGGTATCAGAGCCAAGTCGACTCTTTTGGGATGTCTAAAGCACCCCTGCTCTCTCCTTTTGAGCAGTTATCTGAAGACCTAGATCGACAAGGCAGACTCGTTTTACATCAGCTTAAACGACACGAAGAGTTAGTCGATAATATAAAGGAAGAGTGTGAAAAAGATAACATTGAGTTATTCAGAAACATTCACAAAGGAAATCAAACCCTAGACACAAAGACTATTGGAGAAAGAGAAGAGAGTCTACACTACAAAGTACAGAAGATCTCTGAAAAGATAAACTCTATCCTAGATATCTTACAGCGAAAACTGTAACAATGAATTTCGAAGAAAAAAAGTTCAACACAGAGTTGTATCTAATACTTTATCTTAGGAATCATTCCCAAGACAAAATTTAAAAAATTTAAATCGGTATTTCATTACTTAAAGTATATATATTTTTTAAAAATTTAAAAAACCCGAAAATAAGAAAATAAAATAAAATTAGTAAAAGACGATATGTTGGACTGATCTATTCCAAACATAGGTATAACATTTAGGGGCGTTGATGGGTAATGAATTAGTTAAGCATTATTTTTTTCAAAAAATAAATAAATCCAAAAATAAAAAACCAAAAAAAAGGAAAAGACAAAGAAATGTTCAATTGATTTATATGCCAAACATATTCAAAACATTTTAGGAGCCCTTTCAATTGGCATTCCATTATTAAAAATAATTTTTCTCCAAAAAATAAAAAAAATCCAAAAAATAAAAAAAAGGACAAAGATATGTTGGTTTGATCTATGCCAAACATATTCAAAGGTGCCCTTTCCAATACATTTGATTGGCATTCCATTATTAAAAATATTTTTTTCCAAAACATAAAAAAAATCCAAGAATAAAGAACAAAAAAATAAAAGGAAAAGACAAAGATTTGTTGGATTGATCAATGCTGATAGATCTAACATCTAGGAGCCCTTTTCAATGCATTTGATTAGCATTCCATTATTAAAAATATTTTTCTTTAAAAAAATCAAAAGAATCATAAAATATAAAAGAAATAAAAGTAAAAAAGAAAAAATTTCAATGCATTTGATTAGCATTCCATTATTAAAAATATTTTTCTTTAAAAAAAATCAAAAAAATCCGAAAATATAAAAAGAAATAAAAGTAAAAAAAAGCAATATATGTTGGAATGATATATATGGGAAACATAGATCTAAATTCTATGAGCCATTTTCAAGACATTTGATTGGTATTCAAATATTAAAAATATTTTTAAAAAATCAAAAAATCAAAAATTCCTTTTCTCCTTTTAATCTCCTTTTAAAAGATTTGCTACCAACTCTATGAACCTGAAGAAAAGGATTAGGCAGAAGAATCCCCGACTAGAGTACCGACCAATGCGTACCCATCAACCACTATTTAACGCATGAATGTTGTTAAACAGTGGATCCGTCCCTCCTTCAACTACGCTTATATACAACATCAACTTATTCTCTTTTGTTTGTTTTCAATTATAAAATTCCTTTGCAATAAGGAGAGGAGAGAGGGCATGTGCATCATCATGTTAAGCAGTTAGTTTGTTGCACCTTTGACGCCTAGGCATTTTCGGCTTAATTTGAAATGCTAACAAAGCCAAAACATGTCCTGGGTTCCGTGCGGGCGAAAAAGGCCCCATGCCGCGTCTTGTGTGTGCGGCATGTGCGTAGGGAAAAAAGAGGCCCCATGTTGCGTCTTGTGCGGGCATGTGAATCCGGGCGGTGTCCCACCCAAGGGGGTGTTAAGTAGTTAGTTTGCCGCACCTTTAACACATAGGAATTTTGGGTATATTGGTTATCAACTCACCCATACAAGCAAACATCCATAAAAACTTGTCAAATCAAATTTCGAGTCTACTTTGAGAAACAATATTGAACCTTAAGAAATGACCAAATGATGTTGTCGTTTGTCCCTCATATGCCTCATTTTTTGTTGTCTTACTCATTTATTTTGCTTTATAAGTCTTCTTCCATATATCGTCCCTCTATGTACGTGTAATTCTCAAGTCCAAAAACGGAGGATTAGCATCATACAGGCAGCCAGCCATAAAAACTTGTCAAACCAAATTTCGAGTCTACTTTGAACAAAAAAAATGCCATAGTCATGTAAAAGTGAACAAAAATGCAATGGCCTCTTCTCTAAGAAAACAATATTGCTCTTTGCATGCCTAAAACTTTTGTGTCCTATTCACTTGTCTTGCTTCAAATAATTCCTTTGCCATATATGTAGTACACTCGCCACATATGCTAGTTCCAAAAGCCCAAAAAGAAAGGGGTGTGTTGGCTTCAAAAACAGCCAACAATTATTAAAAAAAACTTATCAAACCAAAATTTGAGTCTACTTTGAACAAAATAACACTTTACCTACTCTAAGTGGGATGCACTTGTTTATACTGTTTTTCTTGAAAATCAAATCAAATTGGCCAAGGTAGAGAGTCATTATAAGACGCTTCAATGGTACCTACCATTTAGAAAAAATATATATTTTTTAAAGAATGTCTTGTTTAAAATTGCTTCTCTTATGATCCGCTGAACAAAACTTTAGAACTTCATATAAGTTCATGCTAGTGCTTACCACCTTATTTGGCCAATGGTTCCTAGGATATAGTGGGGATGCACTTGTTTATACTGTTTTTCTTGAAAATCAAATCAAGTTGGCCAAGGTAGAGAGTCATTATAAGACGCTTCAATGGTACCATTTAGAAAAAAAAATATTTTTTAAAGAATGTCTTTTTTAGAATTGCTTCTCTTATGATCCGCTGAACAAAACTTTAGAACTTCATATAAGTTCAATGGTACCATTTAGAAAAAATATATATTTCCATGGTCACCTCTTAATATCATGAGATTTCCATTGGAAACTATCACAAGGGATTTGTTATGTCGGACATCAGATTTTCATACATGAGTCATTAGTCTTCAACCATTTCATATCAGCTATAATCCTTTTTATCCTAGCATTATCACAAGGGATTTGTTATGTCGGACATCAGATTTTCATACATGAGAGTCATTAGTCTTCAACCATTTCATATCAGCTATAATCCTTTTTATCCTAGCATTATCACAAGGGATTTGTTATGTCGGACATCAGATTTTCATACATGAGAGTCATTAGTCTTCAACCATTTCATATCAGCTATAATCCTTTTTATCCTAGCATTGAGGTAGGTTGCGTGCTTCTTTCATTTAAAAGTAGGCTCAAAATTTGGTTTGACAAGTTTTTATGATCTGACTGCTTGTCAGACGCCAACCCTCCTTTTCTCGAGCTTGAGATCAACACATGACAAAGCGCAACATATGTATGGCAAAGGAATTATCATTAAAAAAAAGTTGTCAATCTTCAATCATTATATTGGAGATGTTGTAAGCCCAAAACTAGGAACATCTCTAGATATCCAAATACAAGAACATCTCTAGATATCCAAATACAACAAGTTCATGCGTTCTAAAAGAATAACATTGTTCATGCGTTATTTTCAAAATTATATGATCACCCAATAAGCATGTGTTTTTGGGATATATATATATGGCTGTGTTCATCCGATGGAACTTCATTTGTTATGACCGTTATAAGATATCTTCATTCAATCTTCAATAAAGCATACCCATGACAACCAAATGCCATAAGTACATTTAAAAGAAGCCACTCCCCCCCCCCCCCCCCCCCCGCGGGTAGTGAGGAGTAGGTTGAGTGCTGCTTTCATTTCAAAGTAAACTCAAAATCTTCTTTGACAAGTTTTTATGGCTTGACTACTTGTCTGACCGCCGCCCCCCCCGCGGGTAGTGAGGAGTAGGTTGAGTGCTGCTTTCATTTCAAAGTAAACTCAAAATCTGCTTTGACAAGTTTTTATGGCTTGACTTCTTGTCTGACACCAACCCTCCTTTTCTAGGGCTTCAAAAATAACACACGCCAAAAAGCAAAATTAATGGCAAAGGAATTATGGTTATAAAAAAGACATCAATCTTCATTCAAGACATTAGAGATGAATTCTATTTCTCATCATCACCAAAGCCTTGACCAACTATGTTGAGGTCTGCTACATGAATTTTATTTCTCTCCATTAGAGATATTGTAAGCCCAAAATAACTCAAACAAGATATCCAAATGATGGTCACCATGGTGTTCATGTCTTATCATAAAAAAAAATTATATGATCAAGTGGATATCCTGTGGTTGAGCCAAAAATGTGTATATCAGTACATCTATGGTAAACGGTTTGGGCACTTGGTGGACGGATACAAAGAGGGTAGGTTAAGTGCTAATTTATTTAAAAAATATCCTCAAAATTAGGTTCTAACTTGACTACTTGTTTGACGCTGACCCTCCTTTTTACAAGCTTAGGAATTGATAGATGCAGAAGCATGACATATAGCAAAAGAATGATTAGCAAAACTCACTTTTCTAAAATAAAATCATCACACTTTGGAGATGTTTTAAGCCGAAATAACAACTAAACTGAAAACCCTAACTATCTCTAAAGGGTGGTCTCTATATAAAAGCCCTACCATTGGACGGTCAACCAAACATGGATCAATTGTTCATGTCTTATCATCAAAATCCTGTATGGTCAAATAAGATCATCCAGTGTCGAACCCTTTTTCTGGGGCTACTGCCACAAGATCTCAGTCCCTTACAAAGATCTTAACAAATAGAAGCAGACTTTACTCTTATCTTACACATTTGAACAATTACTTTAAACACTTTAATATATAACACATAATTTAGAAGCCTACAAACTTGCACACCTAGAAGAGGACGATACAACCCTTTATTTATAAATGAAAAGGGGCAGATTTAAGAGTTTGAAGACCCAAACTTCATAGCCCTTGAAATCCATCCCATAGGAGAGGCTGCTTTTTATTGTAGCAGATATCACTGTAGCCTTTTACTGTAGTAGCTGTCGGGGCAAAATTGCAACTCCAACATCACAGCAACATCGCTACGGCCTACAGTGACAGCTATAGTTTGGGAGGTGCAATTTGACCATAGGGTGTCACTTAAGCACATACTGGTGTAAAGAGACATGAGACCAAACATCTGAATGGGGCCGGGTCCACGACCCAAACCTACATAATTTAATATAGCTTGACCCACAACTTACTTCGGTAAACCTAGACTTTACTTAAAATCTAAATATTAAAATATAACTTATCTATAAGATATATATTATTCTCAAGAACACTGGTATGTAACTCCAATTACCACAGAGAATGGATGGACCCAAACTTGGGGATGTCGATGTAACTCCAATTACTCGGACTCAACCTGAAAAATTCCTGAATGGATCATCCTCTCAACCAAATCGAGCAGGTCTGAGTCCAGTCGGGTCTATAATTGAATACCCATGTACGTGAGGTGATGCGTATACAAAAATATAGTTAACTTTACAACAACCAACACAGGAGGTTGAGGTTCAGTGTTGCAAAACCCTAAGGTTGCCAGTCAAACGAAGTTGTCACCAATCTCTAAATATTTTAATATGTTCAGATTTTGAGTCAGGTCTAGGTCCATCAAAGTTAAGTCCAGATCTGCATATATAAACTTAATCAAACCCAACTCATTTATATCCCTATTCCCTACTAAAGTCTATTGGAGCCAATATGTTGATACAGCATCATTAACAGCGCCCCCTTATTTAACTCCACTATCCAACATATAGGAGCCAAATTACTGATTTTATACTGTTCAAGGAGACTTTCCTACTCGTGTAAACTGTAAATATATCTTACTTCTTTCAATTGTGTTAGTGAGAGTTGGAAGAGGCATGGATTCCCCCCCTCTGTGGCCCTGGTCATAGACGGTTTGGACTATGTACTTATATACACCCCTTATGGGTAAAAAGGGCAAGAGAGGACGACATAGGATTTCACTCACCTTTCAGAAGAAAAAGAGTAAATAAAGAGAGAAAAAAGGTTAAAACTGGCTTTAAATCACATAAAAAGGCATTGGGTGGGAATCGTTAGTTCCATAATTTTGACTAAGAAATTACCTTATTCTACCAAAAAATTGTCATGTTGGGCTGAATCATTGTTGGATAAGCAAACAATTGCAATCTAAATTCAATTACTAGTTTGAAATTTGCTAAATTAGCACAGAGAGTAGTGGGCAGATAAAATAATAAATTACTGCATGCATAAAAAAATTCCTGCATATTGGCATGTTTTCATTTCTCACAATACCTATGCTGTAAAAGATAAAAATAAATAGAACATATAAAAATTCTATGGGATCAACAGCAACAGAGGAAAAGTACACATATCATTAAGCCAATGCCTAGATTTAGATGCATCAAAACATGTTTGATAATATGAAGGATGATACTAATCAACCTTGGCAGCATGACATCTAGATGTGTTTCCTATACAATTCTCTTTCTTGATAAAGCAAAGCATATAATAAATTAAGTAAATTGTACTGACCTGCATGCAATCACACACAGATAAACCCCCAGATCATCACCTCAACTCCAAAAAGCACTTCCCCTTTCATGTACTATCCCTCCTCCCTTTCTCCTCCTCCTCCCTTCAACAAAATCATGTTACCCCTAAGAATCCCAACACAAAGACCACACACACCAAAGACATCAAAACATAAAAACAAAACCCACCAACCAATGTAGCAACATCGCCACCTACTCCCATTTCCTTCCCCAGATGGGCCACCATGGAAGAGGAAGCATCATAAGATCACCACCACCACCCCCATTTTCTTGCCTGTTTGGGCCAAAGATTCAAAGACTAAGATCATCCCAGTGCACAGAGCAGGAAGAGGATCCATTAGAGGAAGTGGATGATCTAGTGAGTGGTAACCATATATGGAAGATCACCCATCTCAAAGATGATCAACCACCAACACATTTCCCTATCCATTTGGTCAGGAAACCGACGGCCAGGATCATCCCAGACCACCCATCAGAGAGAGAGAGAGGAGGAAGTGAAGAGGAAAAAAGATCGACAGGAAGATGCCCTCAGCGAGGTTTGGTAAGTGAGGGCAGAGGACAACGTAGATATATACTTATATTTATGAAAAAAGGCAGAAAGTAGAACAGAAACTATGTACTATGTCTAGGTCTCTGGGGTAAGTGGGATACTTTACCGTTGGGACGCGACACGTCAACAGCATTCCAACGGTTCGTTTTCTTTGGGGCATTGAGCACTTAATTTTTTAATCAGAACTAGCTTAATGGCCCGTGCTAACAAGTTAATTAAATATCTCATATTTTGCAACATGCATTTTCATCTCTTTACAATGTGTCTTTGTTTGATTTTGGCAGGAAGTCAGGAAAACCTTTTTTTTTTTATGCCATGAAAATTGGATTGAAGTCAAGATGCCCATACATTTTTTTAAATTTGTTTGCATGCTTTTGAAATGCAGAGATATTGTGTTCATTTGAGATTCAAAAGCTTGATTTCAATAGAACCAGAGATTCCCAACAATAAAAGGGAATGTAAATGAAGCATTTAATCATGTAGATGTGAGAAGAAAGAGTGTATACCATACTGCATATGCGATCCTATTCTTTTGTACCATATTAGCCCTACCTGCCATATATAGCATTTAATTCAAGTCTATTGGCACATTATTTCTACGCTCCATCAAACAATTTGGTCCGGACAGCATCTTTAACTATGGCAAATGGCAGTCTCTACTAGCCCGCATTAAAAATATCCAAATCTTGACACTAGACTTATAAGTCAAACTCCGTCTTAACTCAATTGTGGCTTTTTAAAACTGTACGACCATGGAAACGGTAAGAACTCTAGAATTAAGCGTTCTCGCACGAAAGCATTACTAGGATAGGTGATCTGCTGAGAAGTTCTTGCGTGTGCACGTGGGCCAAAGCAAACAATTTCATGCTGAGTTTGGCACGGTTGTAACAGTTGACAGTTGGTATCAGAGCCAAAGACTGCTTTATTTCCAGTGGGGAGAATATGAGAACTTGGTTCAGGCGGCACACTTACCCATAGGGCGTAGCTTGTTAACAACGGGCTTCAAACGGCGAGTCTTAGTTAGCCCGCATTGGAAATATCCAAGTCCTGACCCTGGACTTATAAGTCTCAAACTTCGTCTTAACTCAACATGAAGCCTTTTAAAGCCGTGCTGCCTCAAAACCATCAGAACTCTAAAGTTAAGCATGCTGGAGCGAAAGCAGAAATCGTAAGAACTCCAGAGTTAAGCATGCTGGGGTGGAAGCAGTACTAGGTTGGGTGGGGCTGTGAAATAAAATAAACATTTAGGAATCAAAATGAAAAGCTAAAGAAAAGATGGATATGGTGAGTGGAGAACCTCCTTGCTCCCCACTTGCACATAGAAGTGATCAATCCACAATCAGATGAGAAGACTCCTCCATTTCCACAAAATCCAGAGTTGTCTTACAACTTTCATCACTGAATCTTTCCAAAGCTTCATTTGCAACTATGTGGGGTGTTTTCCTGAGAGCAGGATTACACTAATCTCGGCAACAGTACAAACTTGGCTTGTCTTAATCTCGGTATCTAAGCTCGGCAATAATGCCGAGATACATCTAGCTCAGTAAGAATACCGGCTAAACACTGAGCTTGTGCTGGGTTCGGTAAAAGTACCAGCTAGCCTTAGCTCGGTCTCGGTATGGGTACCTCGACAACAGTACCGAGATGCATCCGTGTCTAGTCTCGGCATCATCTTCAGCTCGGTACGACCAGCTGAGCCATAATTGTACTCCCGAAAAGCTACGGCTACGTTGCAGAACGTACTGATAGATAAGATGGGTGCCGGATTATGATAAGGGGATGTCCTTATCAGACGATCACGTCCACATTAATAAGAGAAGTTAGCGCATGATCCGATGAGAGAATGTCTCCACCTACCTCCACTAAGGAAACATAGTATGGGGCAATGGGACAGTACTTCCACCTACCTCCACCAAAGGAACGATCTGAAGAGACCTCCCCCTATATATATGCATGAAGTAACCCCACACAGGGTAGGCCATCAGATACGTCCATACTCTAAACTCTCTCTTCTTCTCCACTCACTCAACCTCCGTCTAGTGACTGCACTAACTTAGGCATCGGAGGAATCGTCAAGGTCCCAAAAGACCCTGTCACTACCACTCCCGGTGCCGCCGCCACCGGTATTCCCACCACCAGAGGCGTTACCACCGCCGCCTGAAGCTTTGTCAAATATCCTTCGTAAAGGGGGATCCGGCGGAAAATATGGAGTAGTGAGCGTAGAGGGGGCCGTGACTGAATCAGTAGCCAAATCTCATCGGTCCCATCACTAGGATGATGGCAAAGATCAATCTCGTCATCAGATTGATGATGATGATGACGACAACTTCTTCATTGCGGATATCAGGGCTTAGAACCTTGTCATCCAAGACCAAGATGAGCTGATTCGTCAACTCAAAAGGCAGCTCAAGGAGAAGAAGAAAACTCGGGTTCCGTCCCCCAGACGAGACTTGGCTCCTTCGGTCGAGCAGGACTTAAGGCAAGTCCTGAACAAGAGGCGAGACCGAGATTACAATGAAGGTTCTAGCAGCAGTCATCTGTGTGAAGACTAAAGAAGATCGCGCCAAAGACCAGAGAATAATGAAGACCTGAGAGAATGACTTGACCGCCAAGTCAAGCAGACGGTCCTACGCAATATGGAGGTGGTCAGTTTCACTCGAGACCGGCTAGACGCCTTTGATACCAAGGACCAAGGCACGTCTCCCTTCTCTCAAAAGATAAAAGACTTCACCCTCCCTAATAAATTCAGTGTCCCGAGATTCATCCTCTATGACGGAGCCTCGGACCCTGCAGCACATCTTCGGCATTTCACCCAGCGGATGTCAGTATGGGGTGAAGTCGGACACCTAAACTACAAAGTCTTTTCTTCCAGTTTGGGCGACCTCTCCCTAAGATGGTTCTGCGCACTTCCAGAGGGTTCGATTTCGAGCTGGCGGCAGCTCCGAAACTCCTTCATGGAAAAGTTCCAGGTGCACAGAGTCATCCTAAAGACAGATGACGACCTCATGGCGATCAAAATGAGGTGAACTGAAAACATTACTCAATTCGCCAAAAGGTTCTGGATTGTCTACAGCTAGATTGAGGACGTCACTGATGGGGTGCCATCAAATGCTTCAAGCAGGCTCTACTCCCAAGCAATGACCTCTGAAAAGACC
The DNA here is from genome assembly GCA_038049695.1 of Cinnamomum chago. NCBI lineage: Eukaryota > Viridiplantae > Streptophyta > Magnoliopsida > Laurales > Lauraceae > Cinnamomum > Cinnamomum chago. Next base: position 76,724,869 of record CP142454.1, read on the forward strand.
TGGTTCGGTTCATCGTGGTCACAATGAAAGCATTGATGGCCAGGGTGAACCAGTTTGTTGAACATGAAGAAGACGAGGTCCGAGCTCATGAAAGCTTCGGCCTCTGGCAGGAAGACCGACCCCCCAGAAGGGGCAAAAAATTCTTCAGAAGGGAAGTAGACCAAAAGAAGGCTTCAACGAGTTTGGCAAAGATTTCGACCTCCACCTCTAGGGGCAACAGGAAGTCCAAGCCAGTCGTTGACTCCTACAAAGCTGTGAATACGATCTTCAAGGAGCCTATTTATAAGCTCCTCGGTAGGATCAAATCACAACCCTACTTCAAGTAACCGCAACTAATGAAGGGTGATCCCTCCACCCGAGACCAGGACAAAATCTATACCTATCACAAACAAAATGGGCACAAAACCGAGGACTGCATGACCCTCAAGTCCCATCTTGAAAAGCTCGTCAAGGACGGGCACTTAAAAGATTTCATCAGAGAGGGTGGTAGAGTCAACCGAGCTCATTAGCGCCGACCTGATGATGATCAGGACAGTGACGAGTCGGAGGGCATTATCAACGTCATTCACCTGGCTCCCTCACCGAGAGGGGGTAACCAGGCTCATGCTGAGGTCAGGAGGGCTTCACACGGCAAACAGGTGATGACAGCCGAACTAGGACCTGTAGTCAAGAAAGCTCGAAAAGAGAAATCCAAAATCTGGTTCTCAGATGAGGACCTAGAAAGGGTCCAGCTCCCCCACAACGACCCGCTGATTCTGACCCTGAGATTAAAGAACCTCAAGGTGAAGTGAATTCTTGTGAATCCCGGGAGCTCGTCAGAAATCCTCTACTTTGACTGCTTCAAGAAGCTGGGTCTGAAAGAGGACAATTTACAGGAAGCCCGCATCCCCTTGGTGGGCTTCAGCTCAAAACCAGTGTACCCTAAGGGGAAAGTCTCCCTAGAAGTTCAAATCGGAGGCGCCTCCATGTTAGCCGACTTCCTAGTGGTGGATGTACCATCCCCGTATAACGCAATCATGGGCCGGACTTGGCTGCATAATATGAAAGCGGTGCCCTCCACCCATCACCAAAAACTCAAGTTCCCATTAGAGAACGCAAACGGCCGAGTCGAGGTGGTCACGATTAGAGGAGACCAGCAAATGGTCAAACAGTGCCTGATGAATGTGGTGCCTGATGAAACAGAGCCGCAGCAGGTACATATGGCCGAACTGGAAGCAGAGCTCAAGGACGTCGGTTGATCTGCAGAACAGAAAATCATTGAAGATCTGACCGAGGTCAGAATAGATCTCGACGATCCAGAGAGATTTTCCCTACTTGGGAGCCAACTCCCCGAAGCTGAGAAGTTCGAGTTGCTGAACTTCTAGTTACAGAACAAGGATGTTTTCGCCTGGACGCCCTACGAGATGCCGGCATTGATCTCGAAATCATGCGTCATAAGCTGAACGTGGACCCCAGGCACAAACATGTCGTACAGAAAGCTCGCAGGACGGGGATCCCACAAACAGAAGCGATGATCGAGGAGGCCCAAAAGCTCCTGGAAGCCAAGGTTATCAGAGAAGTGCACTACCTGGAGTGGCTGGCAAACACGGTGGTAGTCAAAAAGAAGAATGAGAAGTGGAGGGTCTGCATGGACTTCACCGACTTTAACAAGGCCTATCCTAAGGACAGCTTTCCGCTCCCGAAGATTGACCAGATGATTGACACCACTGTTGGGCGTGACAGGATGAGTTTCTTTGATGCCTACTGAGGTTACCATCATATTCCGATGTACGGGCCGGACGAAAAGAAGACCGCATTCATAACACCTAGAGGCATCTATTGCTACAAAGTGATGCCCTTTGGATTAAAGAATGCGGGGGCGACTTATCAGAGGCTGGTAACGAAGCTGTTTCAGGCCCAGCTCGGCAAGACAATGGAGGTCTATATTAACGACATGGTTGTCAAGTCTAAAAGGTCACATGACCACTTAACAAACCTGAGTCAAACATTCACTGTTCTCAAAGAGTTCCAGCTAAAACTGAATGCGTCCAAATGCGCATTCAGCGTTGGCTCTGGCAAATTCCTAGGGAGCCTGGTCACCAGAAGAAGAATCGAAGCCAACCCAGAGCAGATCTCGGCGATCCAGGCAATTCAGAGTCCGACCTCAGCGAAACAAGTCCAGAGGCTGACAGGGATGGCTGCTGCGCTTAACCGCTTTATAAGCCGAGCTTCGGATAAGTGCCACCCCTTCTTCCAGGTTTTGAAGAAAAGTTCAAAGTTCTAGTGGACTCCGGAGTGCGATAGAGCCCTTCAAGAACTCAAAAACTATTTGTCTTCGCCACCCTTGTTGTCCACACCAAAACAGGGCGAAGTGCTTTTTCTATACCTGGCCGTCTCGGATCATGCAGTGAGCTTGGTACTAATCAAAAAAGAAGAGAAGCAGCAGAAGCCTATATACTACACGAGCAAGATCCTACTTGACGCCGAGACCAAGTATCTACCGCTTGAGAAACTCACATTAGTACTCGTCAGTGCTTCTCGCAAACTCTCCCACTACTTCCAGACATACATCATAGTGGTTGTTACAGAACATCCACTTAAGTCCCTTTTCAGAAAAGGCTGACTTCTCTGGAAGGATCTCAAGATGGGTCGTCGAGCTGGGCCAATACAATATCCAACATCAACCCGGAACAGCGATCAAAGCCCAGATTTTAGCAGACTTCATTGTGGAGTTCACCTCTCCTAGTTTGGCACCGAGACAGCTTGATACCGAACTGGGGGGCAATGAGGATGAGGCTACCGAAGCGGAACAAGAACAATCTTGGAAGCAGTTCCTCGATTCAGTGTGGAAGGTCTTCGTCGACGGATCCTCAACCTCTAAGAGGGCTGGCGCTGGCATTGTCCTCTAATTTCCAAAGGGCCTTGTCATCGAGCAAGCCCTAACACTTGGCTTCAAGGCATCTAATAACGAAGCAGAATATGAAGCATTGATCGCATGAATCAGTAGCGCTAAAATCCTGGGGGCAGGCAATTGGTGGTCTTCAGCGACTCTCAGCTAGTGACGAACGAACTGAGCGGGGACTACTAAGCCCAGGACGAAAGGATGACAGCCTACTTGGCTCGCGCAAAGCAGCTCCTCTCCTAATTCCAGAAAGCTAAAGTTAAACAGGTCGGCAGAGAATCCAACTCCCATGCTGATGCTCTTGCCAACTTGGCCTCTACTGTCGAAGCTGGAAAGAAAAGAACTGTTGAGGTGGAAACGTTAGAAAAACCAAGTATAGAACTCCAACCATCTCGGCAAGTTTTGTGTGTTAATCTTGGTCCGAGTTGGATGGACCCAATCATAGCCTACCTGAGGGATGACCAGCTTCCTGAAGATAGTGCTAATCTTGGTCCGAGCCTACCTGAGGCTCACAAAATCAGGCTGAAAGCAGCTCGGTTTTGATTGTCTTCAGATGAAAAATTCTATAGAAAGTCCTTCACCGGCCCTTATCTCTAGTGTGTCCACCCGAGCAAAGTCGAAGATTTCCTTTATGAAATCCATGAAAGGATCTGCGGAAGCCACATCGGAGGTCGGTCGCTAGCTTACCGAGCTATAAGCCAAGGTTACTGGTGGCCCTAAATGCAGAAAGACGCTCAGCTCTATGCCAGGAAGTGCGAAAAATGTCAGAAGTTCTCACATTCTCTCCACTAGCCAGCACAGGACCTGAACCCACTCTCTAGCCAATGGCCTTTTGCTCAATGGGGCCTTGACATCGTTGGACCACTCCACTGAGCACCAGGAAATAAGAGGTGGCTAATAGTAGCCACTGATTATTTCACTAAATGCATAAAGGCAGAAGCGTTGTCCTCCATCACTGAGCATGACATAAAGAACTTCGTATAGAAAAATATCATCACAAGATTTGGAGTACCACGAGCCCTGATCTTGGACAATGGGACGCAGTTCGACTCCAATTTCTTCAAAAACTTATGCCATGAGCTCGGCATCAGGAACCGTTACTCGACTCCGACATATCCACAAAGCAACGGTCAGGCTGAGATCTCGAACAAGGTTGTGCTCGATGGGCTCAAGAAAAGATTCGACAGAGCCAAGGGGAGATGGGTGGAGGAACTTCCCAGTGTCCTTTGGGCATACAGAACCACTCCAAGGCGTTCCACTTCCGCAACGCCCTTCTCCCTGGCCTATGGCATGGAAGCTGTGATCCCCCTCGAAATTGGTCTTCCGATCCTGAGGTCGGAACTCTTTGACCAAGGTCAAAACGAAGTAAACCTGGCCCAAGAGCTTGACCTTGCTGAAGAGCGAAGGGATGTAGCAGTTATCCGCCTGGCTTCTTATCAGCAGTAGTTAGCCAGAGGATACAATCAAAGAGTCAAAGAAAGGAAGTTTTCAGTTGGAGAACTGGTCTTGAAGAAGACGCTTCCAGCGGACAAGAATCCCAATGAAGGCAAGTTGGCACCGAACTGGCACGGGACATACAAAATGATCTCGGCAACTGAGAAGTCAACTTACAGGCTTGAGGACTTGGATGGTAAAGAGTTACCACGCCCATGAAACGCCACGCATCTCAAGAAATACTATTTATAAATTATAATCAATTTTTGGAATCAATAAAAGTAAATTCTTATGGAAAGATGTGCTCCGCTACTTTCAATCAACGCCAAGTTACAGAACTCGGCACCAATTTCAGCTCGATTATGGAACCGGCTATATATAACACCTTGTTACAGAACTCGGTGGCTTCAACTCGGTTATGGAACCAGCTATACAAAACGCCGAGTTGCAGAATTTGGCGACTATCCCAGTTCGGTTTTGGAACCAACTATACAAGGCACCCAGTTAACGAACTTAGTGGTTGTCTCGAAGAATTTAGTTCGGTTACAGAACCAACTAAAAGTTCTATCTCCAGGAAAAACCTGTAATATCTCGTAAGAACTTAATCAAGTGTGCCTCTGTCGGGTTCGGTTAATGAACTAAGTCTAATAGTACAAACTTGGTATTAAGATTTAAATCTAATTTCTTGAGTTACAGAACTTAAGAATAAAAGGGATTCCGGTTATTGAACCGAACTCTATTAAGCTAAGTTGCTTCTGGTTATGGAACCGAAGTCGTTTGCCTAATGGTTACTTAGTGGTTCTGGTTACTGAACCAAACTCAAATACTTCATCATTCGAAGGACTTATCAAGAAAGATGATTGAAGACAATATTGAAAAAAAGGAATTGTATTTATCATTGTAAGAGTTACTATTTTCATTACAGAAAAGCAAAAAGAAATACATCAAAAGAAAATTCAAAAGGCGACCTCGGCATCCCCGGTCTCAACTTCAGTCGCAGCTGGTTCAGAAGGGACTTCGGCTGATTCAGGAGGACTTTGGGAGAAGGAGCTCGACTTGGTTCCGGCTCCGGGGGTTGGAACTTGGGTGGATTCTTGTACGAAGGATGGTCTTCAGGAACTCCAGATTCTTTCAAGGCGCCCATCCACCCGAGCTCCGAGATTTTCTAGCTCACATCCAAAACTTGAGCCTCGTACAGCTGTGAAGCTGCTTCCACCCCCTCTTCGTAAGCAGAATCGGCCTCGGCCTGAAGTTTGGCCTCGGCCTCCTCCTTCTGTTTCTTGAGCTCGGTAACCAGCTTTTTCTGCTCATCTGCCTCAGCCTTCGCCGCTTCGAGCTCAGACATGAGGCCCTGGACGGTCGCTTCCCGCGCCTCCTCCCTCCAATGACTCTCCTCCAAGGCTGCTTGGAGGGCCCTCTTTTTCTCCTCTGCCCTCGCAATCCGAGCTCCGGTCTGCCGAAACCTTTCTAGCTGGACTTGAGTTCTTTGCAACACCTATGAAGGAGACGGATTTTCAAGATGATACAATTGAGATGAAACGCCAGAGACTTATGAAAGGCAGAGACTTACTGAGAGAGCTGCCTGCACATTCAAAATGGCCAGCTGCACATCCTCGGCCTCCCTGTGCCTTGCCATGTCCCTTGGCAAGGCACATGCATGAGCGAGTGCCGTGATCACAAGAGGATTCCCCGACATTCGGTCCTCCACCGTGAGCGGCCTCCCACGTTCGATCGTTAGGCTCGGCCTCCATGCAGCTGGACCCGGGGGTTGAGAGGCACGGCATCGCCAGGGATGTCCTCGGACAAGCCCTCGACCCTAGCCCTTTTCCCCCACCGAGTTTCTTCCTCCTCCTGCCAACCCTGCTCCTCTTGCCGAGTTTCCACGGTCGGGGCAGGGTTATCAGCGACCACTGAAGTTGAAGGGCCCGGGGTGTTTGAAGCAGCTCGGTCATCGAGAACCAAGGCGCTCAGGTCCTTAACCACAGGAGGACGTCTTAGTGCCATCTCTCTCTCTCTTCTGAGCTTGGGGAGGTATATGATTCGATTGCTCGTTCGAGTTCGACTGCCTCTGAGTCAGAAGGCAGAACTATGGTGTCAGCACCCGATGTCTGTTCGGCGCTGGTCAGGGCTAGTACCGCCTCCCCACTTCTGATGGCTTGCCCGCTCTCTTTTTGATGAAGGAGTGATACATTGGTTCGTACTCAAGCAACGCCCAAGCAGCCCGTCCCTTGTGGCCTCGGTAGTGGTAAATGGCGTCAAACCAAGTATTATTCTTCTTCCACCCTATTCGTTTCGCCTCTTGTCGCCTTTCGTGTATGTCTGCGCAGAAAACAAAATGTCAGATTGGCAAAAACAGGAAGGAACAATACAGAAGCTCAAAAGTGTTCGGTGTTTACTGGGAGGAGTCCCAAGGCGACGAAGGACCCTGTACGACCTCTCGAGCTCGATCTCCGGCGTATTTATTTGAGTCCTCTAACTCTTGGAGAAAAGGCACTCGTCTTGTCTTCACCCGAAGATAATATGTGTGGTCCCCTCCGGACTTGCAAAGGTCATAGGTGTCCTCGATGTCATGGACACTGAGACCGATACCGAGGATTTTATTCAGCTTGGCTACACTCATGATAATCTTGAAGTCGTTCGGCATCAATTGACAAGGGCAAAGGCGCCACTTCTCCAGGCAGATCCTAAGGAGGGGATGCAGAGGAAACCTAACTCCGCCCTTGACTATCGACACCAACGGGAATGGCATCCAGCCGTCCCGGTAAGACCGGCCATCGAAGGGGTTGTCTGGGTCATCTAGCCTAATCTCTACATCATCTGGTATCCTATACATTGCCCTAAACTCCACTAAAGCCGCTGGAGTATCTAACTAATGCTTGTAGATCCCCATATCTAAATGTAAAAAGACTGGGAGAAAGAAGGACAGAGAATCAAAAGAAAAAGGGTCACCAGAAACCCTAGAAGACAAAACGAGGAAGAAGAAAAGAGCCTGAAGAAACCTAAAAATGGAAATAAGAAAGGAGCAAAGGGAGACTTACGACTGCAGGGAAAGACCCTAGAGACGTCGGACTTTAATCGGAAAAGGCTCAACGGTGGGGAAGCTCTCTCTGCGAAGACTCTTCTAAAAATGCAAAGCAAAAGTAGAAGAAGGAAAGGGGAAGACCCTTACTATATAAAGAAAATATGGCGCCTTTTCGAATTTCGAGAGCACGCTTGTGAAGCGTCGCCTTGTGCGCTATACACGTCGCTTCAAATTAATTGGACAACCAACCAGATGGAGACATGTGGTGCCGCTAGTTCATCTCCCGCAATGATTAAGACGCTCTATTAATTACCTCGAGCAGGCGAAGCGACGGCGACGTGCTATCAACTACCTTGGGCAGAGGAACCGACATCAAGATGGGATGTAAATTAAATGCCCAGGACTCTTCGGCCATATTACTTAGCTCCCGACCTCAGAGAGTTGGAGAACTCTACGAGGTTAAGAGCTAGGGGACAATTGTGTGGGGCGTTTTTCTGAGAGCAGGATTATGCTAATCTCGGTAACAGTACCAACTTGGCCTGTCTCGATCTCGGTATCTAAGTTCGGCAATATTACCAAGATACATCCAGCTCGGCAAGAGTACTAGCTAAACACCGAACTTGAGCTGGCTTTGGTAAAAGTACCAGCTAGCCTCATCTAGAGGTGGCAAAATATGACTCGACCCGACCCGCCAACCCGACCCGCGTATTACCCGCTTAACCCGACCCGTTTGATTGGCGAGTCGGTCACGGGTCAAGTATTCATGACCCTCAACTAAGCGGGTCGGGTTAAGCTTGACCCGCAGAACCCGCATTAATTTTTGTATTTAAGTCTGTTTAAGATTACCAATAATTAATTAGAATGTACATGGGGGTTGACAATTGGCATTAATTCTAACTCTAGGGACTAGGGACTAGGGGCAGTTCATCTTACATGGATGGTTTTTTTTTTTAAATGATTTGTGAACTACGATGTGCTTGTCTTGCATGAGCCATGCTTGTATTGTTATTATTTTCTTTTTTCTTGTAAAGAAACTTATCACTCAATTCTATAGTATCTTTTTATTTTGATATAATATTTTTTATTTTTATGAAAAAAATGTTTTATTTCTAACATTTTTTTCTTGTAAAGAAACTTATCACTCACTTATTCAAGTATACGGGTCGACCTGACCTGTATAACCCGCAATGGTTATGCAGGTTTAAGTGGGTCGGGTCAGGTTAACCCGTGGTGGGTGCGGGTTAGGGATTAAACGGGTCGGATGTGGGTTAAGCTTGTCTAACCCGTTTAATAAACGGGTCCGACCCATTTAGCACAACCCGACCCGATTGCCACCTTTAGCCTCATCTCGGTCTCGGTATGAGGTATCTCGGCAACAGTATCGGGATGCGTCCGTGTCTGGTCTCGGCATCATCTTCAGCTTGGTACAACCAGCTGAGCCATAATTGTACTTCCGAAAAGCTACGGCTACGTTGCAAAACGTACTGACAGATAAGATGAGTGTCGGATTATGATAAGGGATTGTTCTTATCAGACGATCACGTCCACATTAATAGGAGAAGTCAGCGCATGATCCGATGAGACAATGCCTCCACCTACCTCCACTAAGGAAACATAGTATGGGGTGATGGGACAGTACTTCCACCTACCTCCACCAAGGGAACGATCTGAAGAGACCTCCCCCTATATATATGCATGAAGTAAGCCCACACAGGGCAGGCCATCAGATACATCCATACTCTAAACTCTCTCTTCTTCTCCACTCACTCATCCTCTGTCTAGTGACTGCACTAACTTAGGCATCGAAGTGCCTCCAGCTGATTACAGTCAGGGCCTCTGACCTTTCTCTCCTTCCTTCCCTTTCAGGTCTCAGCGGTTAATCTTTCCCAAAGAAGTTTTACAGCAATACTAGAAGCTTAATATCCATTTAACTAAGTCCGTAATATTTAGGCACTTACAGCAGCAATGCTAACTTGGTTTGCATTGTAGGAAACCGCTTCAACTCCTCGCCATAGTTACAAACTTCATCAAATTCCCCTTCTAAATGAACTACAAAAAATAAAGAATCAAACATTAAACACGTGCTTGTAGAGTTCTCTTTGCTTTCATTTCTTGTGTACAGGTGCTTAGGCTGAGAAAGAGGGAGAAGCATTCAATTCTATTATCTTTATAGATGGATCGGAACTCATCAGCGACAAGTGAAACGTCCGTTTTGTAATTTTACATGTAAAATAAAGTATAGTAAAGCATCATATCAAGAGAATAAAATATAATAGGGTTTATGATGGTAATTTATTTTTAATGATTATGTATGATTTTTTTTTTTACTTTTTGAATAAAAAAGTGAAGCTTCTTTTTTTTTGTCTTTTAGTGGAGAAATGAGGTTGCTTTTTTACCTTTTTTTTAAATGATAGAGGAAATTTTAATTAAAGTACTATTGATGTGACTTCTTTACTGAAAAATGAAGGCTTTAATTGACTTTTACTAATCTATTAAAATGCAAAACGAATGGAGAGGATATAAGAGAGGGATGCTGATGTGATGCAAGGAAATATTAGATTGGAGATTTTTTTTCTTCTACTTGCCGAGATTTCTTTCCCTAACTGTCTCTCAACTTTAGAGAGAGAATCTCCCTTCTCTTTTACTCTTAAAAATCCAAATAGAAAAATTATTCTGAAAATCACCTTTTATTATTGCTAGTTGGCCCAGTGGCCGGGAGAGGTAAAGGAAACTTGCCCACCTAGGGATCGATCCCTGGGTGGAACTATGGGAGCGAGCGCCCTTACCTCAGGGACAACTTTGTGATTCCCATTAAGAAAATCACCTTAGATGTCCAGCGCACCAAAAAGACCCTTATAGTTTATCTATATCATTAAAGGCCCTTCCGTCAGTTTTGTGAAAAATGGTTGGAGGGCATTTATTGTTATAATGAAATTATGAAAGCCTTTTTTGTAACGCCCCAATTCCGGATACCGATAAAGTCGTTCGAATACCCGAAGTTGGCGCGCTACTTCCAGAAAAATCCGAGAACTTCCAAGATCGTAGGCCCGCAGTGAGGTCCAATTTAAAACTTTTAAACAATATAAACTCAATGGTTAACTTACGGAAGCATAATAAACAAAGCGGAAGCATTTGGTATCAATATATATATAAAGTGTGAGCAGAACTACAGTCTAGTTAAAAGGTTCAGTTGTTAATATCAAAGTTAATACATTTTCATAACTACTCGGCTCACCTACAAAATTCTCTCAAAACCCAAAATAAATAAGTGCCCTCAAAACCCGGGTAACTCCTCTCCACCCTCCGGCTCAACAGCGAGAAGGTTCGACAGATAGTCGAGAACCTGAAGGTCAGCCGCAGCCGACAGAAGAGCTATGCAGACAATCGGCGCCACCTCTCGAGTTTCAGAAGGGAGACAGAGTTTTCCTGAAGGTTTCCCCGGCCAGAGGTACCCTGAGGTTTGGTGAGAAGGGTAACTTAGCAAGGCGGTATGTCGGACCGTTCGAGATCAGGTCGAGAGTTGGAGACGTTGCTTACAAGCTTCAGCTACCCCCAGAGCTTTCAGGAGTGCACGATGTGTTCCACGTCTCTATGCTGAAGAAGTACGTGGAGGACCCTACACACATTCTTCATCATCAGCCACTCAACATCCAGCCAGACGCTTCGTACGTCGCCAGGCCAGTTGCGATCATCGACACTAAGGAGCAGGTGCTCCGGACCCGAACCATTCATTGGGTGAAGGTTCAGTGGGAGCATCACACTCCGGAAGAGGCTACATGGGAGCTATGAGACCAAGTAGAGAAGGACTATCCACATCTTCTACCTCAGGTATGTTCTAACTTTGTTTTTACATTTTGGGACCAAATGTTTTAAAAGGAGGGAATGATGTGAGGCCCCACCCTTGTGGGCCCTCTAATTTATCTTTTATATACTAATTATTGCTAATTATTGCTTAATTATGCTAATTAGGGGTTAATCAGGGTAATTAGATAGATTTTCCTAAGTTGTAGTTAGACTAGCTTAGTTGAGTTAGTAATTTGGTTAGTAGGGTGTTTTGGGTAATTCTAGGGTTAACTAGTGTAGGGAGGCCCTTACTAGGGTTTTTAGTAAACTATAGGGGGGTGGAATGTGACGCCCCGGAGTCCCACATCGACTATAGAGAGGAAAGTGAATGGGGTTATATGTAAAGTTTACACCCTTAACTTGCATGAGGCCTTTTAAAACCGTGCGGCCCCGGAAAACGTAAGAACTCCGAAGTTAAGCATGCTTGGGCGGGAGCAGTACTAGGATGAGTGACCTCCTGGGAAGTCCTCACGCGGGCCACGCGGGCCAAAGAGGACAATATCATGCATGTGTGAAGGGTGGGGCGTTACATTTTTTGTGCATAGGACAACTAAGGTAATTTCTTCAATAATCTCCTCAAATCTAAATGAGACAATAACAGTTTCGGAACTCGAAAGAAAATATTCTCAAGTAGATTCACATTTAATTTTATTTATTTGTTACTTAGGACTTTTATAAAAGTATATCTTTAAAATCGGATATAACGATGGAGGACATAAAACGTTTCAAAACGACGGGAGAGGACCTCTCCCCAAATTTTATTTTTTGAATTTTTCCCTCATTTAACGATATCATCGAATAACATGATTACAACAATATTTGCTATTTCATGTTTTTGACGTTCCTTGATATCATGGAATAATAGATTTTCGTGAAATGAAGAAAAGTAAAAAAGATGGCGGAAGGTCCTCTCCTTTGAAGAGTTTAGGTCCTCTCTCATTTTATTTAATATTAAGGGGATCTTTTCTATAAAAATTCCATTTTTATTTATTACATTTTTGTGCAATGTATAGAAATGTTATAAAATCCAGTTATTAATATGACATCATAATTATGAATTAAGTAAATAACAAGAGAATTTATTTTTAAAATAAATAAGATTTAAAAATGCTACTTATATATATCTCCTATATATAATATGTGAATTCAACTTTCAATGTGGGAGTGACACATGGCGATTTCGAGCATCCTCGCACTATCCCCCTTAGTGCCTCTTTCTGTTTCTCTATGGTCTCCTTTCAAATTAGCCAACTTGTTTAATCCATCTCTAAAAAAAAAAAAACTTTAAAAGCAAGTAAGATACAACTTCTAAATCATGTTACATCATGACGAACATTTATGAATTAGGATAAAAGGCACACTTTTAGATGTTACATCATGTGACCCCACGAAGGCTCCTTGGAACTCAACATAGCAAGGGCCACTGTTCCACTATCTAACTGGACACATTTAGGGATTTGGATATGAGGACTGGTTTTAGTTGTTACATCACGTGACCCCACCAAGGCTCCTTGGAATGCCACATCAGTAAGGACACACTGTTCCACTATCCAATTATAATATATTAAGTCAGAAGATTTTTAGATTGGATTTTGACTGTTAGTTATAGTTTTGATTGACAGTTAACCCTCCTTATTAAAATATTTCACATTCTTTCCATATAACTACCCACTCATATCCTTATCTCATCAGATCACCCCCACTCTCCACTTCTTCCTTTTTTAAGTCTCTTGCTCCACCCCATCTCTTCTACTCCCTTTCTGTCCATTTTTATTTTTATTTTCATTTATGCAACTTATTTAATGGATGGAGAGAGGTACTTTGCATAACCTTTTTAATGTTAGGATATTTTTATTTATAATACAACTATGCTAAACACGGGTGGTTATGCAAGTTATATATATTAATTAAAGCAATAGGAAAGGAGGCCATAGAGTAGCTAAGAAGAAAGCGTGGGCACATATTAGGGTGAGATGAGGTGACTAGAGGATGAAAATTGAAGCAATCATATAAATCTTTTTTCAACGATGTGTCTGCCTATTGATCCGTTGGTAGCAATGTGAAATGAGACACATTAACCTCTTGGGTGTCTCATGTTTTTTGAGAAATTTTTTTTGAAAGGTTTTTTTAAAATACATATTATTTTTTTTTCAATTATATTTAATAAAATAAATAGATTTTTATTTATTTTTATTTTTGGGGCCCTGGCTGAGCACGTGCCTTTGTTACTAGTTTTAAGGTAAATTAATAGCAAATTAAAATTTTAAGTTCACTGAGAAAAGTCTTTACCAATTTACATGTAGGCCGGCCTCTTAAAATTTGGTAGTTGTTTAGTTCTCTTCATATTTGAATTATAACGCGAAATAAGAGAATGATTTATGGCAATTAATAATTAATGACCTAAAATTAAGGGCCGGGATCATTTGATCAGACTTACACAGTTAGGCCCCAAAATGATATGCGTAGATGGGCCCCCAAATGAGGCGGGTCATGTCTCCCATTATATATATATATATAATCAATATGATTCGTTTTGCCACCTAGGCAGATGAGAAGCTCTCACTACAACAAATTGCACATTTCCCGACACTATTTGCAGATGCAAGGAAAATTTGCGTTGGCAAAAAGTCTTATTTCCAACGCATATTTGGACTGGGCCTTCCGAAAAAATACAAAAGAAAAAAAAAATACTGCGCTTTGGCATGGGCCTTCTTCTCTAAACTACTAAACTGGAAAGCTATCCATTTGATAAGTTTGAATCCCCTAAAATTTCCCTCTCAAACTTGTGATATTTCTCTTAAACAAATTTAATTTTGTAAATGATCTCTTTGAATTCAAATCTTAATTCCTAAAATCTCACTTTAATGATAGGAAATATTATCTCAAAGAAGTCATCCCAGTTACCAAAATACCTAGAGAACACTGCATTTATGCCCTTACAGCCAAAATGCAAGTTTTCCTCCTCTTAGAGTGGAGGAAAAGTTGCTACATATACAACTACCTCTACACGAGACATCTCCTATGGAAGCAGACCTTTCATTTTTTTTTTTCCCTTTAACATAAAACTAGCAACAAAGGCTTATGTTAAGCCCAGGCCTAAAAATAAAAATATATTAAAATTTGGATGATGAGTATTATCAGAAAGAAAATAGATATCAAAGAAAAGCAAACTTATAAAGAAGAAACGATTCTTTAAGATTTTTCCTTATTATTTAATATATCCAGTGAGAGTCAAAGAAATTGACGCAATGAAATAAAACAAATAAATCAGATTAAGCTAATATAAAATAATAACTATTAAATTTAGTTCCAAATAAAAAGTATAATAAGAAATACGATAAATATTTATGCAAGTTATTTAAATGAAGATCTGTTTAAAAGGGTATAGACATAAAAAAGAAATCTTAACAATTAAATACTCCCTTGATTTTTCAATTGTCTAGATGAAGTACTCAGTATAGCCTACTATTTGGAAATCTAGATCTAAAATATATTAATTAGAGGCCAAGTATTGTTTAATGATTTAGATTGATTCTTAAATGGCCCCTCCAATTTCATAACATTAGAGTATTTGAACAATTGCAAAAAAAAAAGAAAAAGAAAAAGAAAAAAAAGAAAAACTAAGACCTTGTCGGTTTATAGTAAGGCTTAAAAGTATGCATAATATGGATGGGTGTTTGGTAAGACTACACGGTGTGGCCCACACAGGAAAGATATGGACCTGAAAAGAATATGTATACCAACTTAGACTTTATAGATTCATTAAATAAGCAGGCCGCGTAGTGAGGCCACTTGACAAGAAGAAGACAGCGGAAAACCCACTTAAAGAATGTCTTGTGAGGCTTGGAGGACCCTATTTGAGTTGTGGAGACGACATCCATGGAGGCTTTTAGGAACACCCCCTCAATTGGGGTGGTTTTTTTTTTTTTTTTTTTTGATAAATTTTTAATGTATGACAAATTTGTCCATATCACATTTATATATTTGCAAAATTTCTTTTTTATGGTTTAATTGAAATAGCTCTCTTTTAAAGAAATCTAATTGAATTCAATCTATTTTAATCAAGTTAGAGTTGCTAATAGATAGGCAAGTAAAAATAAGTGGATTACAATAACAGTCCAACCAATTTTGTGCAACCCATTTGGCCACCTTTTCACACAATAAATGGTTAGATGGGAAACGGTACTTTGCTTATCTATTGTCCAGACTTCTATAATTGTGACCATTGAACAATGGATAGGCATGACAGACAGTTGCACTGAATTGATTATTATTATTATAGCTTTGGTTAGAGGGCCCCACCTAATCAACCCAAATCTTTATCATTTCCTTACTAATTCCCTCATCTTGCTTCCTCTACAAATCTTTTTTATTTATATTTGAATATTTTTTGTTTATAATTTTTTTATATGTAACAATATATTGCTTTTATATTGAGATATATTTTTTTCGTGTGTTTTATTATATTTTCAGTTGAGTTTTTCTATATTCCATATATATTTTAATATATTTAATTTTAAAAATATTCTCTTATTAAATATACATTATAATATTTATAAAAGTTCTTAAATATTATATAAAAAATAAACAGTGGAAATTTGATTTATACAATTTTAAAAATGAAAAAAAAATGATATATTTGTTTGTTTTAGTTTTGTTTTTTTTCCTCTCATGTTTAATCTCAAAAATAGCCTTAAATCCAAAATAGCTTTATTTTATTTGTGGACCCGGGCTAGCTTGTGTTGCTAGTTACTGATTATGATAAATGCCTGCTTCAAAGATCTTTTTATTTTGGGGAGGGCTGTCGATTATCCATTTTCATTTTAAACGCAGGTCATATTGAGAACTGGAACTTGAGGCCCAATACAAACTGGTCCAATCATTAACTATGGGTCTCATCATGACCCACCTTCCTTGGGCCTATATCTTAAATCAATAATTGGTGATCTTGATATTAATGGCCTTCAACCACATCCTAAACTCATTTATACAGCATACAAATATTTCACTAATCTATATATATGGGAGATGCTCTTATGAGAGCATCTCTCACCTTATTATGGGAGATAAGGTGGGGCTCTCACTTTTTTTTATTTTTGAAAGTAGCTGAATTCCGAAGAAGACCATTTTTCTTGGGTGCCCCTTTCGGGTCCATGTAGGGCCCAGTTCACGGTCTATGGGCCACACAGTCCCCCTTGTTAAGTGTCTTAAAAGTGAATGAAACATCCACACAACAGAAAAGAATAAACTACAGAAAGGAGGGAACAAGAAACATCCATATGACAAAAAAAATAAACTACAGAAATGTAAAAAGGAGTGAACAAACAAAAGAGGAAGTGAAAGAAAATAGCCAACCAAACAATATCATTCCAGCAATCTACATTAAACTATATCACACATGGTTTTTTGCAACACTTATACTAAGATTTTTCAGAAGCCAAGTGATTAGAGGTCCCAAATTTGACACATAATTCTTTAGGCGTCCAATATTGTTCTGGATATTGGATGATCATCCCAGAGTCGTCGCCACTGCACATTTGTTTGCCAGTCTCGGTTCACTTCATGATGCACCAGATTTTTTTTTTTTTCTGAGAGCATGAAATCTGTAGCCAAAGGCCACTGGCTTCCTGAGCTTGTCGTCAGCATGTTTGCAAAGCTATGGACCAACCATCAAAGTTCTCTAAAACCCAAGAGAGAATTCTTTACCCTCCAAATATCATTCTGAAGAATGGGTGATATTCCCGTTCAGAGACTTGAGCAATGGGAAGACTTGAGCAGACTGACTTCGCAAAATTTGGAGAGGACAACAGTTATGAAGACTTGGCACCATGATCAGAGATGTATATAATACTTCAATTCTAAATGACAAAAAACATGATCTGCACCAAAAGACAAGGGAAACAATTGAGTATTGAGTTTATTTGCATTACAAGAAAAATTGCAAAACCCATGATAGGCTGGGGTGTATAGACCTTGGGTGTAATTGTGAATGAGATGCAATTATAAGTTGTGAAAGCAGGGCAAAGTGAAATGAGCATCTCCGAACTCTATTACCAGCATGATCTATGAAATATTTGAACCATAACTTGAACTTGATACAAATTATGAAATTTTATGCATGACAGAAGCGTGTTGCAATTATAACAGGGGGCAATTATGGAATAACACAAAAAGTGGATTTATTTTGTAAGGATTGCTCTTTTTCTTCTTCTTCTTTTTTTTTTTTTTTTTTTCCGAATTGAAGTAATAGTGAAATATGTGTAGGTTTATGGAATGTAACTTCATATCTCATGTCCTTACACCTCAACAAATTAGAACGGCCAAATGTAAGAGCCCGCATTTAACTAAAATAACTGAAACACTTAAGTCTACATGTTTATAGAATAAACTTCAAATTTCAAATTGGAGTAATAGTGAAATATGTGTAGCTTTATAATGAATATGTGTAGGTTTATGGAATGTAACTTCATATCTCATGTCCTTACACCTCAACAAATTAGAACGGCCAAATGTAAGAGCCCGCATTTAACTAAAATAACTGAAACACTTAAGTCTACATGTTTATAGAATAAACTTCAAATTTCAAATTGGAGTAATAGTGAAATATGTGTAGCTTTATAATGAATTTCATGCCTCCCCACCCTCACACCTCAACAAATTAGAACGGCCAAAATGTAAGAACCTGTATTTAACTAAAATAACTGAAACAACGGAAAATATTATCCTGTGTTCTGTGCTCCCACACATCCAAACCCGTCATCATCTGTGGTGCCTGAAATTCAGGGGTGGGTCCTGCCTATGGGGACAATCTGGATGTGCAGAGCCCAGAGTGCCAAGTGCTTCCTTTAGTCTACAAGTTTACTAATTAATCAAATAAGTTCTTCATGGGCATTCTCCAATCCAGAGTTTTCCAGGACTATATTCCTTGGTCGGAATGTTTGCAGGTTTATGATGAATTCTTCAAAACTTCAATCCATACAGAAACAAATTGCAGCATTATCGAACCCTGGATGTTTGTGAGATGAGATGCCCTTTCGAGATGTTTTCTCAGATAACATATTTCAGATGATAACATAATTCAGATGATGTTTTATAGGATCAAGCAGGTCCTTGCACCTCAGCAAAATGAAGAGGATGAATGTGAAAGCCACATTTTAATTAAAGTAATTGGAGCACTTAATCTACATGCTATCTCATTAATAGATTATTTCATGGGCAGTCTCTAATCATAACTTTGGTTGGAATGTTCTTTAACGGTAATTGAATGTGTAAGCTATGTTCATAACTTTGATAACATTAAAACAAGCTTTCCAATCATATTGGGCAAGGGTGTATTAGTTAATTATTCTCCATTTCAAAATAAATTGTAGATGTATTAATCCAATAACCGGAAATTGCTATGTTTCTGCAGATTTTTGTTTCTTTGATGTGATGCTTTCTCCTCCTCCTCCTCCTCTTCTCCTGGAAATAGTGAAAGTTCTCGTTAAGAGTCTTGAGTAAATATTGAAATTACAATAGTATTATTAAAGTCAATGAAACTTTAATATTTATAACGTGACATCACATATATATGCAAAGAAATCTCAGTAAATTTAATATCTACCAAACACCAAATATCAACCTCACAGATCTAACACAGCTATTAAGTGGTGTTAACATGAAAACAAGCTTTCCAATCATTTTATCAAGGGTGTATTTGTTAATTATTCTCCATTTCAAAAAAAAGTATTGATGTATTAATCCAATAACTGGAAATTGCTATGTTTCTGCAGATTTTTGCTTCTTTGATGTGACGCTTACTTTTTTTTTTTTTCAGCAAATAGAAAAAAGTCTCATTAAGAGTCAGAGTACTGAACAATATTTACAATAGTATTATTAAAGTCCAGCGAAACTTTAATATGTATCTGATATCTCATCTGCAAAAGCAGCACTGTAAATTTAAGTATCTACCAAATATCAACCTTACGGGAAATTGCTAGCTATTGGATTATAGAGCAAACAGCTTGTGCAAGATGACCTAGACAGCCATGTTAAAAGAGGAACATGCATAACATGTCGGTCTCTCCACGAGCCACCATATCATAACAGAAAGAGGCTTGTAGATTAGTCATCCACAAAAAAAAATTGACCTCTTTAGACATTGCTTGCCACTGAACCTGAAACAAGCAACATCTAATATGCTTTTTTTTTTCCCCGCAAATTCCTAATCCACAAGCCTCCTTTTTCATTTGACGAGTCAGTGGATACAGTACAACCAACATAATCCATCTTCTACTTTAACATGATGAGTACATTGTCACACACAGAGAAGATAAGTTATCACAGTATCTTCTCCAAAATATTTTTCTGTAGCAGTTACAGTTCTAGTAAGCTTTCCATTGTTGGATCATTAATGGGATCTCCAATCCAAATTTAATTCTAAACTTTTCATGGGTCTCATGTCAAGGTTTTGGATCTAAATCCAGCTATCCAGATAAAAGTTCAGAACCTAATTTATAATCGATACTAAACAATCTGTGGCCATGATTTTTAGACTTCAAAAACATTTTAAGGCTTTTTTTAGATGGAGTTTTTTAGTCATGATTCATAACTTTGATTTCTAGAAAAGAAAAATAAACTTTCCAATCAAAGGGCGGGGAGAATTTTCTCCTATGGGAACATCCACATCCAGATGTCACGGTCAGTGCCCTTAATTCAGGGGCATACTGGTCTTTTGACGGGCCACCTGCCTCTTGGGCGTCCGGATTGGGACATCTGCACGTGGATGTTCCTGCAGGAGAAAATTTTTCTTGGAAGAAACATATTGTAATAGCATCGGTGGCTAAGCCCCAGAAATCTAGAAGAAAAGAGACCCAAGAGGCAACACAAAACTTCATTTTGAGGATTAAGTCTTCTTGGGAAGAAGTGGACCTTCGAAGCATCTCCTGTTTCTTTCTTTCCAAATTGTCCAGATACAAGCCAAAAAAAGATAGGCGCCACATGGTCTTCCCTTTGGAGGTATTGATCGGACTTATCCACTCTTGGAACTGTAGAACCACATACAAAGAAGCAGGCCCATCTCTCAAGGCCCATGACCAAGAGGCCCAAAGCTTAAAACCCACACATGGGATCAAGGATGAAAATAGCGGATCAAGGATGAAAATAGTGGTAGCGGCCCGCTGCCAAACCGCTACGAAGCGGGTGATACGTAGCGTAGCGGTGCGATTTTAAAAAATCGCCAAAAAAATCTGAAAAAAATCCAGAAAATCCAGAAAATTGTAAAATGAAAGAAAATGTGGTTCTTTTGCAAAAGTAAGTAAGAAAAGGGGGCGTAGCGGTGCCCTCAATATATGAGGTCCTGTATCGCTGTATAAATAGAAAATAATAGTAATGATTAGTTTTTTCACATGTATTCATGTTTCTTAGTCATGCTAACTTAAAAAGTAATGGAAAGCTCATAAAAAAAAAACAGAACATGAAATAAAGGCATAAGAATTAAGAAGACCTAAGAGTTAAGAGTTAGGTACTTAGGTCATTACTCATTAGTGAACATTGAACAATCAAATATCAATACTTCAACATTCAAGGTTCAAATTCAATCAAGTGAATGAACTATGAAGTGATCAAGTGATCAACATTCAACACCAATTTAGAAATGACAGAGAGTAGAGAGTTAGTGAAGGAAATAGGAATACCTTAGTCACCACCAAAATAAAAAATAGAGAAAAATCAACAAACATTGAAAATGTGATGGATTGATCTATGGGAAACATAGATCTATCATTTACAAGCAATTTCCAAGTGGTTTCATGGGTTGTCCATGAGTATTCAATTTTTTTTTTCAAAAAAAAAATAAATCCGAAAATAAAAAAATAGAGAAAAATCAACAAACAATGAAAATGTGATGGATTGATCCGTGGGAAACATAGATCTATCATTTACAAGCAATTTCCAATTGGTTTCATGGGTTGTCCATGAGTGTTCAATTTTTTTTTCAAAAAAATAAATAAATCCGAAAATAAAAAAGTAGAGAAAAATAAAATAAAAATAAAAATATGTGTGCATGATGAAAGGGAAACATGGATCTCATCATATTACAAGACAAGGAAGCTTTTTATAGTACTTAGACTCTTAGAAAGAGATGAATAGATGATCTTAATTCTCAAAAGTCAAAAGTTAAAAGACTAGAAAAAAATAAAAAGGAAAAACATACCTAGGTGGAATGGAAGCTTGGGCCTTGGATCTTGTAGTTGTTTCGCTTGTTTGTGTTTGATTCCTTCGAATTTGATGTTACTCACTTACTTGCATAGTCTTGTAGTTGAAACTTGAAAATGAGTTGGTTTGGAGGCACACACAGCACTTGAAAATGGAAAAAACAGGGCTAGGGCCGGCTGTGGGGCTTTTATAAGCCCCACGCAACGTAGCGGCCGCCACAAACTGCTACGGTTAAATATCAGCCGCTACGGTGTGATTTTCCGTAGCGGCCGATAATTCGCCCGACCCGATATATCGGCCGCTTCGTAGATATTTGCATCCTTGCATGGGATCACTTAGATTTGGTCAAACATTGTATAGTTGTATGATATCAATCATTATTATATTCTTTCCTTTCTTACTTATATACACATGTAATTAGGATCAATCATAAGCTGTAATCAGCAATACTTTGTGTATAAAGATCAGCAGTCGATCCTCTCTTTGGGATACGACAGATTCCACAATCTCTCCTCCTTTTCTCTCTTCTTCTTCTTCTCCTTCTTCAATACAAGTATCTATTGATCCTTACATGGTATCAGAGCTATCAACAGAGAAGGATAGACAAATCCTCTCTGTTTCTTCAATCCTTACATCATAGCAAAGAAGGATTTCTCAGCAGCAGTATCCTTGCATCATCTCTCTGTTTCTTCAATCCTTACATCATAGCAAAGAAGGATTTCTCAGCAGCAGTATCCTTGCATCATTGAAAGCAGCAGATCAGACTTTCTGCTCTTAGCAGCATCAAACAAAAAAGCAGATCATTTTTTCCGCAACTCTATCTACTGTCGACAATCATCCAACCATCAGATCTCAAAGTGGGACCCACCTCCAGATTACAGTATCTACAGAAATCAACACCAAACTGGTCGACCATTATTCCTGGGAATATTAAGCATTTTTCTGAGATTTTTATCATCTCAAACAGGTCAGTCTTACCTACTTCTCTAGTTTGCCAATTTATAGAAACTGTTTCTATTTTAAGGCTTGATCTTCAGATCCAACCATTGGAATCCAATCATTCTTGGATCAAAAGTTACAGAAATAGGCTACCAGTATCACCTGGAAGGCTGATTTAAGAAAAGATATCGTTACAGGAAGCAACCATCTTTTCTACTTCAAATTTCTTGGACATCCAGAGGTCCATTTTTCTGTTTTCTTTCTAAAAACAGTGTTGTTGCTCTAGAAATTATCTTCTTAAATCAAATGGACAAGGTTAATGTTGTTTTTGTTAAATTTAATGGTACCAATTATATGTCTTGGGCATTTCACCTTAAGAACTTCATTGAAGGACAAGGGATGTTGGGGTATTTAGATGGGACAACTATCAAACCAGCTGTTGATCCTAATGGCACAGAAGATAAAGCAATTGCCACTTGGAATCAACGAAATGCTGAGGTTGTAACCTGGATTCTCAACTCTGTTGATCCCTCCTTCACAATGGCACTACAAGCTTTTACAAAAGCTTCTGATATGTGGACACACATGAAGAAACTATATCATCAGCAAAATAAAGCCCGAAGATTCCATCTTGACACAGAATTGGCAAAATACTGCCAGAATGACAAGAATGTACAGGAATACTACAATGGGTTCCTATCCTTACTTATGGACTGAAAGGGACCAGATACTCTTGCAGTCTGTCTCCGCGGCATTCCTTCCTCAGGCTCTCAAACTTCAGGAAGAACTTCATGTCAGTCAATTCCTAATGAATCTCCGTGCAGAATCTGAACCAGTACGAGCAACTCTCATGAAGTTCAAGAGGTCCTTCGCGAAGAAACTCGTCTTTCTTCCCATTGTTCCTTTCCTGAGGAATCAAAGGTCTTTCTTGCACAATCAGGACCCTCTCAGACTGATGAAACAGCCTTTCTAACTACTCGTGGTCAGAAACCGCAGTGTTTTGAATGTAAAAGGTATGAACATGTTGCACGGGACTGCCGACAGAAATTATTTTGCAATTATTGCAAACGTAATGGACATGTTACCTCCAACTGCACAAGAAGGCCTAACAGGAAACCTGATCAGACTCCAATGCGCGGCTCTACTGCACTTCAGGCTAAGAATACAACTTCACATGCCTCAGCATCGTCTGACACTTCTGACACTGGTTCCATGACATTGACAACAACTCAAATTCGAGACTTGATTAATTCATCTATAGCATCTGCATTTACCTCTATGGGTATTAACGGTCTGCCTTCTTCTCCTATTGCTTGGCCTGCATTTCACTCATCTACCTCCCCACAGCATCTGCATTTACCTCTATGGGTATTAACGGTCTGCCTTCTTCTCCTATTGCTTTGCCTGCATTTCACTCATCCACCTCCCCACTTATTTCTGTCATACCCACCTCATGGTTCCTAGACTCAGGAGGCTCCAACCAATGCGCGGCTCTACTGCACTTCAGGCTAAGAATACAACTTCACATGCCTCAGCATCGTCTGACACTTCTGACACTGGTTCCATGACATTGACAACAGCTCAAATTCGAGACTTGATTAATTCATCTGTAGCATCTGCATTTACCTCTATGGGTATTAACGGTCTGTCTTCTTCTCCTATTGCTTTGCCTGCATTTCACTCATCTACCTCCCCACTTATTTCTGTCACACCCACCTCATGGTTCCTAGACTCAGGAGCCTCCAACCACATGACATCTGTGGTCCAAAATTTGCACAACCATAAACCTTACCATGGCCATGACTCCATCACTACCGCAAATGGTGATCAATTACCAATTTCTAGTATGGGCAATATAACCATTTGTACTCTTACCTTGCCTAATGTTTATTTTGTCCCCAATTTAGCTGCAAATCTTATTTCCATCGGTCAACTTGTTGAATCTGGTTATCTAGTTAATTTTTCTCCTTCTGGTTGTGTCATATAGGACCGGCAAACTGGGAAGGTGATCGGGATGGGGAGTAAGCATGGCAGGCTGTTTCTCTTGGACATGGGACAACAATCATTTCTTACCTCATCTAGTAGTTTTTTAAATAATGTGTGGACCACTTGGCATAAACGCCTTGGTCATTTGAATAATGAAAATTTGTTGTCTTTGTTTAAACTTGGATATTTGAATAAATCTATGTCTAGTTCCATGGTTTCTCATTTTTCAAAATCGAAATGTGAATCTTGTTGTTTAAGCAAAAGTCATGTGTTACCATTCCCTATTCATTCTTCACATACTGCTGGCACATTTGATGTAGTTCACACGGATGTCTGGGGGATTGCCCCTAACTTGAGTAGACTTGGATATAAATATTATGTTACCTTTATAGATGACCATTGTCGTTATACATGGATCTATTTTTTGAAATCTAAATCTGAAGTTTTTTCCATGTTCCAAAAATTCTATAACATGGTCAGTACTCAATTTAAAAAATCCATCAAGGTTCTACGTTCAGATTCCAGGGGAGAGTATACATCCACTGAGTTTAATAACTTTCTCGCAGAAAAAGGAATTATTCATCAAAAATCTTGTCCCCACACACCACAACAAAATGGTGTGGCAGAACGAAAGAATCGTCATCTCCTAGAAACTGTCCGCACTCTACTTGTGGAATCCCTTGTTCCACCTCGATTTTGGTGTGAAGCATCCCATACAGCTGTTCACATTATCAACAGATTACCTAGCTCTATCCTAGGTACCGTTTCCCCTTTTGAGTGCTTATTTGGTCATCCACCTTCCTACTCACACTTGCGGATTTTTGGATGTCTTTGTTTTGTTCATCTCCCCTCTTTAGAGTGTACAAAACTTTCACCACAAGCCGCTCGATGCATGTTTCTTGGCTACAGTGATGAACACAAAGGTTTTCAGTGCTATGATTCCAAAGAACGTCGAATACGGATTTCTCGAAATGTTGTTTTCTTGGAGCACGTTCCATTTTATTCACAGTCACCAAGTTCCTCTAATATTCAAGTATCTTACCTTCCTCAATTTTCTTCTCCTACTTCCCCTCCTACAGTTACACAGGTCTATACTCGTCGTCCAAGGCAACTACCTCCTACTTCTCCTCCTACAGATCCACCTGCCTTGCTGGTTCCTGCAGGCCATGATACTACTGAAGGTAATACTTCCGGACCTAATCTACGGCGCTCTAGTCGTACTTCGGTTCCACCTGATAGATATGGATTTTCAGCACTTCTTACCTCTTTGGATCCCATTCCTATCCCTACTACCTCTTATAAACAGGCCGCTAATATACCATGTTGGCAAGATGCAATGACAAATGAATTACTTGCTCTTGAAGTCAACAATACTTGGGACTTACTTAGTGCCTCTTCCAGCAAATACAACCATCATCGGAAGCAAATGGGTTTATTCCAT
This sequence comes from Cinnamomum chago, assembly GCA_038049695.1. Classification (NCBI taxonomy): domain Eukaryota; kingdom Viridiplantae; phylum Streptophyta; class Magnoliopsida; order Laurales; family Lauraceae; genus Cinnamomum; species Cinnamomum chago. Next base: position 76,750,609 of record CP142454.1, read on the forward strand.
TAAACATCGCTCTGATGGCAGCATTGATAGGTACAAGGCCCGCCTAGTTGCCCAAGGTTATAAACAGGAGTACGACATTGACTACGAGGAAACCTTTGCCCCAGTTGCCAAAATGACTACAGTTCGATGCTTACTCGCAGTTGCCGCGTCTCGCAATTGGCCCTTTTGGCAGATGGATGTCAAGAACGCATTTTTACATGGGGATCTAAAGGAAGTTGTGTATATGCGTCCGCCACCAGGGTATTCTTGTCCTCCACATCATGTCTGCAAGTTGACAAAGTCCTTATATGGGCTCAAACAAGCCCCTCGGGCCTGGTTTGAAAAGTTTCGATCTGCCATCCTTCAAGCCCGCTTCTACCAAAGCTCCAATGATAGCTCTCTCTTCATTCGGAGAACCTCTTGTGGCTATACAATTCTATTGCTCTATGTTGATGACATGATAATTAGTGGGAATGATCATGCTGGGATCGCTGAACTCAAAACTCACCTCATGAGTATTTTTAAAATGAAAGACATTGGTTCCTTAACCTACTTTCTGGGACTGGAGGTTCAATAGAACAAAAATGGCATTAAAATCACTCAATCAAAATATGCTGATGACTTGATTCATTCTGCACGACTTGGTGATGCCAAAACATTTGCCACTCCCATAGAGATTAATCTCAAGCTCAGCAAAGAAGACGGGCATCCTCTCCCAGATCCTACCATATGACGCGGCCTGATATATCACATGCTGTGCAGACTGTTAGCCAATTTATAGGCCATCCACATAAACCACATCTTCAAGATGTTTATCGGATTCTCTGATATGTAAAGGGTACTCGGGATCATGGTTTATTTTACCCTTCCAGCTCTTCATTAGAATTGACAGCATATGCTGATGCCGATTAGGCTGGATGTCCCGACACCCGTCGCTCAACGACTGGATGGTGCATGTTCTTGGGTCCTTCTCTCATCTCATGGAAAAGCAATAAACAAGTCACAATTTCCAAATCAACGGCTGAGGCCGAATATCATTCCATGTCTTTTGCCTGCAGCGAAGTCATATGGTTGCGTCGTCTTCTTCGAGAATTCAGCATCTTCCCCAAAGATCCTACTCCGCTGTATGCAGATAACACAAGTGCTATTCGAATTGCAAAGAATACTATTTTCCATGAGCGCACTAAGCACATTGAAATTGACTGTCACTTTATTCGTCAGCACTTTGTGTGTGAAGATATCAGTCTACCCTATATCTCTTCGTCTGAACAACTGGCAGATGCATTCACCAAGGGCTTGGCCCGCGATCGTCATGATTACATTCTTTCCAAATTGATGCTTCTTGGCCAACCACCGCATCAATTTGAGGGGGAGTGTAGAACCCCCTATCTCTCAAGGCCCATGACCAAGAGGCCCAAAGCTTAAAACCCACACGTGGGATCACTTAGATTTGGTCAAACATTGTATAGTTGTATGATATCAATCATTATTATATTCTTTCCTTTCTTACTTATATACACATGTAATTAGGATCAATCATAGGCTGTAATCAGCAATACTTTGTGTATAAAGATCAACAATTGAACCTCTCTTTGGGATACGATAGATTCCACAATCTCTCCTCCTTTTCTCTCTTCTTAGGCTGTAATCTGCAATACTTTGTGTATAAAGATCAACAGTCGATCCTCTCTTTGGGATACGACAGATTCCACAATCTCTCCTCCTTTTCTCTCTTCTTCTTCTTCTTCTTCTCCTTCTTTCAATACAAGGATCTGTTGATCCTTACAGGAACAAATCAGGTAAAGGATTCCGAAAGAACCCAACAGCAATTGAAATCCTTAAGGATCGAAGACCAAAGAGCTTTAGTCATCTTGCAATGAAGAAGAAGATGGACTTTGAACTTTGCATCACTTACTATTTTCTTACCTTCTTTTTCTGCGTTGTTATACATATCACAGTTTTCCATATTTCCAATCCCTGGCCAAACTTTAACTTTGTAACAATGTTTCTTCTCTTGAATAGCTTCTTGAACCTTTACACTCCACCACCAGGTTTCTTTATTATAATTTCTTACCTTCTTTTTCTGCGTTGTTATACATATCATAGTTTTCCATATTTCCAATCCCCTGCCACACTTTTAACTTTGTAACAATGTTTCTTCTTTCAAATAGCTTCCTGAACCTTTACACTTCACCACCAGGTTTCTTTATTATAATTTCTTTTCCCTTTCAACTTTCCAAGTACCTCTCTTTTGCAACCTTCCTAATACAGTTAACCATTTGATTCCACATCGTTGTTGTTTCTCTCAAAATTCCAATCTCCCTCCTCAATCACTTTGTCCTTAAATATTGTTCATATTTCTCCTTTCAAATCCCTCCACCTTGTTTCTGGGCACATTTTATTTACCACCCCTGTTTTATTTACCTCCCAAACAAAGAATCTCTAACCAATGAAGTTCAAGACAAGGCTGTCTACAGTAAGTTTGATTGTAAATGTGGATACTGGTAGATAAAAATGGATCAAGACAGTATTCCTCTAATTGCTTTTAGTACTCCTCAAGGACAATATGAATGGCTAGTGATGCCTTTTGGATTGACCAATGCTCCTCAAATCTTTCAAAGAAGAATGGATAATATCTTCAAAGAATATCATGAATTTTGCCTAGTGTATGTTGATGATATTATTGTTTTCAGCAAAAACAAAAAGGAGCATAAAGAACATTTAGCAAAAATTGCTAAAGAAATCAGAGATCATGGAATAATGATTTCTGAAAAGAAAATGGAATTAGAAGTTGAAAGAATCAACTTTTTAGGCATGATAATCAACAAAGGAATTAGAAGTTGAAAGAAAATGGAATTAGAAGTTGAAAGAATCTACTTTTTAGGAAGTAGAATTGCAGCATCATGTCTTAGAAAAAATAAGTCTCTTTCCTGACCATCTTACAGATAAGTTGCAGGTTCAGAGATTTCTGGGATGCATAAATTATGTTAGAAATTTTATTCCCAAAATAGCTCAGATAGCTCAGACTTTACAGAATAAAGTAAAAAAGGATTATAAATGGACTTTCACTGAAGAAGATGCTAAGACAGTCCGAAGAATTCAAGAATTGTGCAAAAATCTTCATAAATTAGAGCTCCCAAAGGAAGAGACAATGTGATTCTAGAAACCGATGCTTCAGACACACATTGGGCGGGAGTTTTAAAAGCTATCAATCCAACAAGAGAAAAAATTGAAATTAGAAGTTGAAAGAATAAACTTTTTAGGCATGCCAACAAAGGGGAAGTAGAATTGCAGCATCATGTCTTAGAAAAAATAAGTCTCTTTCCTGACCATCTTACAGATAAGTTGCAGATTCAGAGATTTCTGGGATGCATAAATTATGTTAGAAATTTTATTCCCAAAATAGCTCAGATAGCTCAGACTTTACAGAATAAAGTAAAAAAGGATTATAAATGGACTTTCGTTGAAGAAGATGCTAAGACAGTCCAAAGAATTCAAGAATTGTGCAAAAATCTTCCTAAATTAGAGCTCCCAAAGGAAGATGACAATGTGATTCTAGAAACCGATGCTTCAGACACACATTGGGCGGGAGTTTTAAAAGCCATCAATCCAACAAGAGAAAAAATTGAAAGAATATGCGGCTATGCTTCAGGAACTTTCAAAAAGCATGAAAAAAATTATTGTGCTTTAGAAAAAGAAATCTTAGCCATTAAACAAGGAATGATGTGTTTCAACCAAAAATTTTCTTGTTCGATCTGACTCTAAGTTTGCAGGATTCCTAAAATTAGATTTGCATAACGCCATGAATCAAGCCAAAATGAGAAGATGGCAAGCTTGGTTATCAGAATGGAACTTTAGGGTGGAACATGTAAAAGGAATAGAAAATTGTTACCAGATGCTTTAACTCGAGAAATGATTTTTGTTTTACAGGAAATGCGAGGAGGAAAAGGAAAAGGAAAGATGACCAAAGAAGAGCAAGAAGCTCAAGTCATCTATAGGCATATAGATACTATCTGGAATGCTATTCAAGGTCTTCAAGAAGAACGACCTTTTCCTACTATGCAAGAAAAACTGGCAATCAACTAACTAAAGAATAGTGTAAGATTAGTCGAGCTCACTTCTATCCCTCAGAAGCCAAAAATTTCAAAGAGGGAAAAAGGAGAATCTGTTTTTGATAATTTCAACGGATTATCCTTAAGTGGCTCTGAAATTATCACTATGCATTCCGACAAGATGGTTCAGACTCAACTGGAAAACTATCTAATGGAACTTCCAAAAGAAATCATCACTAAAATCAAGCAAGGTAACTAGTGATGAAGCCAATTGGTACACCCTGTTCCAATGTATTACCATCCAAACCAGATTGCCAGGATGGGCTGGAATGGGATCCTATAAAGATAAAAGATTTACCTCTTTGGATGTTTTGATGCACAAGATGTTGCCATCAGAATTTGGTGAATTGTTTGAAGCAGGGCTCATTCAAAGGGCAAATTTCGTTAAAACAGAAAAATATTACAGTTTTCTTCCGATCTGTATTCAAAGAGGCTTAGGGCTATGGTTCGCAAAGCATCCTTCAGCAAAAATTGTAGTAACTGACTTTGTCTTTGTCATTCCCGAATGGGAAGAACAAGAAAATGAGCAGCAAGAAAAAGAAATTTTTTTATTATCCAAGCTACCACTTCATCAAATTAAGAAGAAGAGATGAAGAATTGCCTCCCCTAAGAGCTGCTGAAAAGATTCCAGAATGGATAGTTCAAGAAGACCCCATCCATATTAAATTAACCCTACAAGAAATCAGGGTTAAGCAATTCTGGAAGTTAACTCAGACTGTGTCCTGCGATCTCCCAATATTTTGGAGGTGACGAAAGAATCCTTATCTCCTATAATGACAAGGAGCATCAGGTTCCCAAGCAAAAACAACTCCTTTTAAAACTCAGAGATGCCCTGCAATATCAAAAAATTATGGCCTCTGATTTTGTCAAATTGGAAACAATGTGGGACACCAACTTGTATGCTTTTGATCCAAATGACAATCCCCGGAAGACTATTACAATGATTTAGACAGTGTCGGCTGGGAAAATCTGGAAAATTATTTAGATCGGTAAAAAGCATTAAAAGAAGACAGCTTCACGTGACCAGATAATGACCCTTCCAAAAAAGCAAAGGCTCGTCACTGTAGACTGTCTTTTCTTCAGAATCCAAGGCGAAAAGAACGATCGCAAATTATCTAGCGCACCACTATTCGCCGAAAGGAGATTCCTCTTGTCTGCCACACCTCTCCACTCACAGTGGACGTTGTCTTTTATTTCATTTTGATTGTATGAAGTTTGGGGTCCGGAATCTATATAAGACTAAGTTGCTTGATGAAGAAGGCACCGAGAAACTACTGTGGTGACCTTTCTTTTGTTTCTAGTGTGTAACTTGAGCTTGAAAGCTTCCTCTAAAGACTATTTCTGTCTATCTTAAGCTGTAAGTTTCCTAAATCAATGCAGTTACTTCTTTATTCACTATTCTCTAAATTTGCTAGATCTAAGTCCTTTGCATTAAACTCGTGAGTTTTTAAATTCTAAATTCTTTGCTTTAGACTCCTAAATGGCACTTCGGTCCTTGTCTCTTTGTTACCCTATGAGTGGTTTGAGATTGACCGCGAAGTTTGGTTTAGGGTTTAAGGTTTAGGATTTAGGGTTTAGGGTTTAGGGTTTCATAAATGGTATCAGAGCCAAGTCGACTCTTTTGGGATGTCAAATACCACTGCTCTCTCTCTCCCTTAGAGTAGCTATCTAAAGATCTAGATCGACAACGTGTTACATCAGCTTAAAAGGCACGAAGAATTAGTTGACAATATCAAGGAAGAGTGTGAAAAAGATAAACCCTAAACCCTAAATCCTAAACCCTAAACCCTAAAACCTAAACCAAACTTCGCGGTCTATCTCAAACCACTTATAGGGTAACAAAGAGACAAGGACCGAAGTGCCATTTAGGAGTCTAAAGCAAAGAATTTAGAATTTAAAAACTCAGTAGTTTAATGCAAAGGACTTAGATCTAGAAAATTTAGAGAATAGTGAATAAAGAAGAAGTAACTGCATTGATTTAGGAAACTTACAGCTTAAGATAAACAGAAATAGTCTTTACAGGAAGCTTTCAAGCTCAAGTTACACACTGGAAACAAAAGAGAGGTCACCACAGTAGTTTCTCGGTGCCTTCTTCATCAAGCAACTTAGTCTTATATAGATTTCGGACCCCAAACTTCATACAATCAAAATGAAATAAAAGACAACATCCACTGTGAGTGGAGAGGTGTGGCAAACAAGAGGAATCTCCTTTCGGCGAATAGTGGTGCGCTGGATAATTTGCGGTCGTTCTTTTCGCCTTGGATTATGAAGAAAAGACAGTCTACAATGACGGGCCTTTGCTTTTCTGGAAAGGTCATTATCTGGTCACGTGAAGCTGTCTTCTTTTAATGCTTTTTACCGATCTAAATAATTTTCCAGATTTTCCCAGCCGACATTGTCTAAATCATTGTAATAGTCTTCCTGGGGATTGTCATTTGGATCAAAAGCATACAAGTTGGTGTCCCACATTGTTTCCAATTTGATAAAATCAGAGGCCATAATTTTTTGATATTGCAGGGCATCTCTAAGTTTTAAAAGGAGTTGTTTTGCTTGGGAAACTGATGCTCCTTGTCGTTATAGGAGATAAGGATTCTTTCGTCACCTCCAAAATATTGGGAGATCGCAGGACACAATCTGAGTTAACTTCCAGAATTGCTTAACCCTGATTTCTTGTAGGGTTAATTTAATATGGATGGGGTCTTCTTGAACTATCCATTCTGGAATCTTTTCAGCAGCTCTTAGGGGAGGCAATTCTTCATCTCTTCTTCTTAATTTGATGAAGTGGTAGCTTGGATAATAAAAAAATTTCTTTTTCTTGCTGCTCATTTTCTTGTTCTTCCCATTCGGGAATGACAAAGACAAAGTCAGTTACTACAATTTTTGCTGAAGGATGCTTTGCGAACCATAGCCCTAAGCCTCTTTGAATACAGATCGGAAGAAAACTGTAATATTTTTCTGTTTTAATGAAATTTGCCCTTTGAATGAGCCCTGCTTCAAACAATTCACCAAATTCTGATGGCAACATCTTGTGCATCAAAACATCCAAAGAGGTAAATCTTTTATCTCTATAGGATCCCATTCCAGCCCATCCTGGCAATCTGGTTTGGATGGTAATACATTGTACACCAAGGAACAGGGTGTACCAATTGGCTTCATCACTAGTTACCTTGCTTAGGATTTTAGTGATGATTTCTTCTGGAAGTTCCATTAGATAGTTTTCCAGTTGAGTCCGAACCATCTTGTCGGAATGCATAGTGATAATTTCATAGCCACTTAAGGATAATCCGTTGAAATTATCAAAAACAGATTCTCCTTTTTCCCTCTTTGAAATTTTTGGCTTCTGAGGGATGAAGGTGAAGTTATGCTCGACTAATCTTACACTATTCTTTAGTGAGTCAATTGCCAGTTTTTCTTACATAGTAGGAAAAGGTCGTTCTTCTTGAAGACCTTGAACCAGATAGTATCTATATGCCTATAGATGACTTGAGCTTCTTGCTCTTCTTTGGTCATTTTTCCTTTTCCTTTTCCTCCTCGCATTTCCTGTAAAACAAAAATCATTTCTCGAGTAAAAGCATCTGGTAAACAATTTTCGATTCCTTTTACATGTTCCACCCTAAAGTTCCATTCTGATAACCAAGCTTGCCATCTTCTCATTTTGGCTTGATTCATGGCTTTATGCAAATCTCATTTTACGAATCCTGCAAAATTAGAGTCAGATCGAACAAGAAAATTTTTGGGTAAAAGATGAATTTTGAAACACATCATTCCTTGTTTAATGGCTAAGATTTCTTTTTCTAAAAGCACAATAATTTTTTTCATGCTTTTTGAAAGTTCCTGAAGCATAGCCGCATATTCTTTCAATTTTTTCTCTTGTTGGATTGATGGCTTTTAAAACTCCCGCCCAATGTGTGTCTGAAGCATCGGTTTCTAGAATCACATTGTCATCTTCCTTTGGGAGCTCTAATTTAGGAAGATTTTTGCACAATTCTTGAATTCTTCGGACTGTCTTAGCATCTTCTTCAGTGAAAGTCCATTTATAATCCTTTTTTACTTTATTCTGTAAAGTCTGAGCTATCTGAGCTATTTTGGGAATAAAATTTCTAACATAATTTATGCATCCCAAAAATCTCTGAACCTGCAACTTATCTGTAAGATGGTCAGGAAAGAAACTTATTTTTTCTAAGACATGATGCTGCAATTCTACTTCCCCTTTGTTGATTATCATGCCTAAAAAGTTGATTCTTCCAACTTCTAATTCCATTTTCTTTTCAGAAATCATTATTCCATCTCTGAGTTCTTTAGCAATTTTTGCTAAATGTTCTTTATGCTCCTTTTTGTTTCTGCTGAAATCAATAATATCATCAACATACACTAGGCAAAATTCATGATATTCTTTGAAGATATTATCCATTCTTCTTTGAAAGATTTGAGGAGCATTGGTCAATCCAAAAGGCATCACTAGCCATTCGTATTGTCCTTGAGGAGTACTAAAAGCAGTTAGAGGAATACTGTCTTGATCCATTTTTATCTGCCAGTATCCAGATTTACAATCAAACTTACTGAAGACAACCTTGTCTTGAACTTCATTGATTAGAGATTCTTTGTTTGGGAGAAAATGCCCATCTCTAATTGTAAAGCTGTTTAATCTTTTGTAATTTATTACCATTCTTGGCTTTTTTCTTAGTAGTTCAGCATGATTTCTTACCATGAAAGCTGGACTACTATGCGGACTGGTACTTGGTCTTATTAAATTTTGGGCCAAGAGTTCTTTGATCTGTTGATCAAATTCTTCTCTATCTTGAGGGGAATATTGCATTGGTTTGACTCTGATGATCTTTTCGGGATCTTTTGGATGATTTCGCATCTGGATTTATCTTTATCCCAAAGTTTGAGAGGATTTTCATCTAAATTTTCTTTTAGAGATCTCTTAATCTCTTCCAGAGAAGGGAAGTTTTCTGTTTTCTTGGCATTAATTCTGATTCTTTTTAAATTTTTATAATAGAGGTTTATGATTTCTATTTCTTTTTGCCAGGAATCAGGATTTCTTTGCCAGGATATCGGGAGGAAATCTTTTTGCTTTGTTTCTGAATTTTCCAAGCTGCTGCTACTCTATTCTTTAACCTGAACTTCTTCAAGGTTTTGAATTAACGTTCGCATTGGAGTTTTGTGAAGGATAAGCGGTCCACCAGGCTTCTCGTCTGGGCACTCTGATGGGAGTTTCTTGAAACTCTGTAAGAAACTGGGTTCAAAGGCATGAACATAGGCATCCCGAATTTTGTCAGCAGTGACAGGTTTACCATTAGGAAGGGTAAACTGAACTGTATTTATGGTTTGGACAAAAGGGACATAAGACTGAATGAAATTGTTGCCCAGAAGTAAATCTGGTTGTCCTTTGAGATCTGTTTGCCAAACTTTATCAATAAGGAATTCTTTTCCAGAGATAAAGATATGGACATTATGTGCCACATATTCCAATAGGCTTGTATTGGTGTTGGCCATAATAGCTTCAAGAGGGGTTGGAGCATTTTTCCACATGTTCTGGTAAGGCATTTTTTAACATCATGTTGAATCCTGCTCCAGTATCAATGTAAGCATTTAAAGTATATCGATGATATCCTCTAACATTTACCCTTGCTTCGATGTAAATGTTATGTTTGGAAGTAAAGGGTTTGGCTGGCTCGAGCAATGCTTTTGCTTCGAGTTGAGGTGTATGGATTTCTTCCCAGACTGGGTATTCTAACTCCATACAAGGATCTAAAGGAGGGTTATAGATAATTCTTTTCATCCATTTACCCTTTACCTGTATTAGATCTTTTGACAGATTGGCTCCTATCATCATTAAATTTTCTCTTTCGGAGCTCGAACTAGAGCTAGAATCATATGGCTCTTCTTCTTCACTACTACTTAGTAATGAAAAGACCTCAATTCTGAGTCTGATTCTCCTTCTTGGATAGCTTTGAAGTTGTAGAAATATTCCTCAGGCATTTGCTCAAATATTCTGATCATTTTTGTATTTTGAGCTTTTCCCCGATTGGGACATTTGTTGGCAAAATGTCCTTCATGGCACAGATGAAACAGGTACAATTTTGCTTATCTTTGTTTTTGACGTCTTTCTTGGCGTCGTCCTTATTTCTTTTCTTGAAATAAGTTTTTCTTGGAAATTTGCGCTTGTTTTTCCAAGTTCTGCTTTTTCGAAAAAACTTCTTTTTATCAAAATTTTTGTATCTTCTTTTTCCATGATATTTTTTTCTTCTGTAATTGTGACATCCGAATTCATGGTTTCACATATTCTTGGAAAACCTTTCAACTGTTTTCTAGAGATTTTATGAGATTTTCTTTCTATGCACAATGTTCTCAAGGAATGATGAGCAAACAATATTCGTTCTCCTAGAGTGTTTAACTTCTTGTTAACTTCGGGATTACTCTCATAGTCTCGTTGTATTTTTTCTCCCAAGGGATATGGTAATTTGTGAAAATACATATTCTTAGCATTTTCATCATTTTCCATTCCTGCTTTATAGAAATACTTCTTGAATTCTATCTCATATTCTTCTAAGAACCTTAAATCACAAATAGCGAGATTAGTGAATTGAATCTTTTTTGCTATTTCTTTAAGTCGGGCATCTTGCTCGGCTTCTATTCCTCCAAACTCTTCTCTAATAATTTTTAGCATGTGCTGAATCCAAGCTCTAGCTTCTCCTTCTAGATTAGCTTGAGCACATTCTGTGCAAATCTGTCTATGCCTTTTCCAGAAGTCATTGACAACTCCTTTCAAAGTTCTTTCAATGTATCTTCGAAATTGAGTGAAACTCCATTCAGGATTGGCATTTCTGACAAGATTCATAGAATCTCCCCATGCAGTGATAATGACTGACACATTTGGGCATTTATCTAAGTTTAGATAATGTCCAGCTGTGCTAATAGGCTCTAGTCTACTGCAGGAAACATCTGTGAATAAGGGTTGAACTGGCTTCTTACCAGGTCTGGTCTGTTTTCCTCTTCTTTCATTGTTTTCAGGGTCGCTAAAATTCCAATCTCTGTAGCGTCTTTCATCTTCCCTGTTTTTTCTAAGATAATCATCATGTAGAAGGGGGAAATCACTTGGCTCTCCTCCTGCCATTTTCAGATTTTGATCATCTAATTCTTCTTCTATTTCCCAATTGGCCAGGATCTTAACCAACTCGTTTTAGCCTTTCTGGATGCTCAGTTGTTTCAAATTCTTGGACATATTCTTCATACGTCTTAGATCCAGTCATTTTGCAATTGGCTCTTTCGAATAAGCTCTTTCTTGAGCTATTGTTTTCAACTTCGGCCGATGAATGTCTTGGACCTTCCAGAGTGAGAGGTGGATTGAATCTCAATACTACCTTTCCGTCCATTTTATATTGAATAGCAGAGATGCTACTGGATTCGTCCTTGACTTTTTCTTCCATTATTTCCTATTCTTTGGGAAATTGAATGTCTCCCCATTTGATCTTTTCAGCTCTCTGAATAGAGTTGCCTGATGTGGCCTTGATCATAGTGGTGACATCATTATCTTCTTTTTAAGATAATTTTCCTCTTGGTTCAAAAGAGTTCATCATTTTGTAATACATGTTGTATTGAACACATAGACCTTTTGTTCCGGGTCTGAAACTAAAGCCTTGAGATTGAACTCTTAAAAATAGAGACTCCATTGAGTCATCTATGTCTATCATATAGTCTGGAAAGACACTGAAGAAAATTATTCCTGTATCTCCTGAAGATTCTATGGCTCCTACCAAACTTTGTCTGAAATTGGTAAGCCTTCTATCTTGAACAATTGCGAGGACTTTTCCTCCCAAATGGTATCAGAGCCAAGCGGTCCACCAGGCTTCTCGTCTGGGCACTCTGATGGGAGTTTCTTGAAACTCTGTAAGAAACTGGGTTCAAAGGCATGAGTATAGGCATCCTGAATTTTGTCAGCAGTGACAGGTTTACCATTAGGAAGGGTAAACTGAACTGTCTAAAACTAATAGCCTATGTTGTGTGGTCAAACTCCCTCCTAGAATAACCTTATAGTCTTTACAAGCCAATCAGTTCTGTTTTCTAACTAGAAAAAGCCTATTTGGCTCCTGCTTGTTCCACTTTTATAGGTAATTAAATGCTTCTCTCTTTTTAAAACAGGTGTTCGCTATTACAAGGTCAAATATTAAAGCAAAGTCCAAGATAGTGTTATCCGAACTCATTCTTTTCTCCAAAACCTTGTCCTCCAAGCACTCTCTCATACCCTTAATTGTCCTTTCTTACATGCCAATTTAAGTCCCCTCCTCTAACATTAGTTTAATTGGCATAATTCTATCACCCAATCTCTTTAGCCCCTCAATGTTCTTTTTCAAATCCTTATCTACAACTATACCAAAACACATGCAAGAGGGGCTTGGTATGCTTCCTATGAAAATAGCATCTATGGTCGAGTTTGGGAGGCGATTAATCTTCCACACAAAGAAGGCTCTTGGGATTTGGCCATTTACGAAGAGCCAAGCCTATTGGACGAAGCTAGTTGTTTCCTCTAAGGCCAATAAATGGGGGATAAGTAAAATCTCCCTTTTGACTATCTATTTCATAGGCTTAGATCAAACAATTGGCAACATTCAATGGACTTGATTCTTTTAGATTCATGCCATTGATCTACCACATGCAAGAAAGGTCCCAAGATGTAGCCATTCATAGAAAGCTATTAGATGTGGCCATGGCCATGAGGAGCATTAAGTTTTACTTATGAGAATCCATTTTATGGACTTCGATCAAATAGCGAGAACATTCAATAGGAACTTATTGTTTTAGATCCATGCCATTGATCTACCACATGCAAAAGGGATATGGGGGACTCATTGCTTCAATTAAGATAATGAAAAATCATTTTTTAAGTCGGGACCTTACTTTTTTAGATCCATGCCATTGATCTACCACATGCAAAAGGGATACGGACTCATTACTTCAATTAAGATAATGAAAAATCATTTCATCTTTATAGTTGGGACCTTAGGTGGTCCTAAAAAAATATAGCGAAAAAGATTATCCCTAAAGTCGAGACTAAGAGGAATGTATAAACCAATGCTTCCATAGATTCGATCATTGTTTACAATTATAGCTTCCACACCTGTTCATTTAGGATGATTTCCCAGATAAAGAAAGGACGAGCAAAAGAAAGGCGATGATGATTCATATCAATATTTCTACGGTACCTTCTGTCAAATAAAAAAACCTTAATAAACTCGGAAGTCAGGTCTATTACGAAAGGCCATGTATTTGATCTAAGTCAATGAAATGGAGGTAAGAAATTTTTTTTTTCTTTTGAACATTCATTTCATAGACTTAGATCAATAATTGGCACTTGGCAACACTCAATCGGACTTGATTTTTCTAAATCCTAAACCCTTATGTATTATGTGGTAGGCTAGTGGGTCCCCCACGCTCTGCCACGCCCTATTTTTAAAGGAAAGATCTCACTGGGAAGTCGTGGAGGATGTAGAAACATAGGGAGCCGTAAAGATTAGAGTCCAATGGACTAGATTTATTTTTATTTTTCTAATAACTGTTTGTGAACTATGGCGACTTCTTGCAAAAATTCAATAGTTTCCCAGCAATTTTTTTTTTTTTGAATGGTGATATGCATTAATCAAATCAAAACAATACAATACAAAAGGCATATACTAGAATGCTAGGAAAACAAAAACACCATCCACAAGAGCAAAAAGGAAGCACAAAGCCTCTGTGAAGTGGCCCAAAATAGAACAAAAAACTAGGAAGAGACTACTTCCCTCCATTTAAAAAGAATGACCTCCATTGGCACACCCTAGAAGTCTGGCAAAATAGAAACCCACAAAGCAGAGGAATCTGGCATTCGCAGCAACAACTAAAAAAGGTGAAGAACACGACCTTCAAAACAACGCATGTTTTTTTCTTTCCAAATTGCCCAAATGTTAGCAACAAAAGATGATTGCAAGAGAAGTCTTCCTCTCTTGGACTGAAACCCAAACTTCCATGGATCAAAAAGCTCTGGAATGGATTGAGGAAAACCTAGCTACACCCAAAACAATCAAGGGTGGAAGTCCAAATAGCCTTGGCTAACTTGTAATTAAGCAAAAGATGATCTACCGATTCCTTCGCTGATAGGCATAGAGGATGCACATTGACTAGGATCACCCTACGGCGACGGATATTTTCCATAGTGAGGATGCTGCCTTGAAGAGCTAAACAACCAAATGCAAGAACTCTTGGAGGAACCTGTCTTCCAAATGAAATCAAACTCACTTTGAGAATTGTGCCTATTTGAAAGCACCAAGAAAAAAGAGGAAACCGAGAACACCATCCTTAGGAGGCAGCCCACAATCTGCTATCTTTCCCTTCTACCAGAATGAACACTGTACCAAGCTTGTCAAGGAGGCTCATTAGATTATCTTCTTCTTGCTCAGTCAAATCTCTTCTAAAGATTGGACCCCTAAGCTATATCCCTGTCCATATAATCCTTCACCTTTGCTTGTTGGTTTCTAGCACACCTATATAGGTTTGGGAACTGCATTATAAAAGTCACTAACAAAAACCATAGAAATGAGTATATTGAGGCCCACTGGCCACTAGATACACGAAGACTTTAAGATCTAACAATCTAAAAAAAAAAAATCAAATCCATTGAATGTTAGTCATCCCATCAAAGCCATAGAATGGACAGTAAGCCGAGTTACTATTATGACCATCCATTTAATGATCATCGATTCAATACCTTCCAACATCCAATGGACCTGATTTTTTTAGACGGCTAGATCCTAAAGCCCTCCTGTATTTGGTAGGTCAGCAGCCTCAATCATGTATCCATTTTCAGTTGATGGGTTTCTTTTGCAAGAATATTATTGTGGTTTCCTTGGCATGTTTATTGAACTAGGGTACCAATCCCACCCACCATTCACATGGCATGTTTAGTAGAATAGTTGAACCCAACATGGATTCTCCATACCACAAAAATTCCATTCATCAAACAATATCGACAAATCTGTGAGGGCTGATGAATGGGTTGTTATAATAAGAAAGAGGGAACATGATCCACTCTTGTTTATTGTAAAAACAGAGATTTCAAAGGAGTGGATAGTGCTTTGATGGATCAAAGAAAATTTCTTGCTTCTTGTAATATTACTATGAAATTACAATTAGAACTTTGGGTAAGCACTAAACTGCTAGTCAATTAGGACAACAGTTGGTGTCCTTTCAATAGATCAAGAACAAATGACAACCAATTGAATATTGGATCAAAAGGAGATCAGAGGCTTTCTCAAGATCCTCCAGTCGCTCCTCCCTTACACTTTGCAAAGAAGACTGAAAGAACTAAAGCACATAGTTAATTCCCCCAAAAATGTGATGCACTTAAGTGGAATAGGGGAGTATTTAAAGGACCCAGTGGCAGACATCATTGCTCAAAATTGTCATGCCCCGACCCCCAATGTCCCAAAATTGATCCCTAGGTCAGGGTGTTATGTTGATAGTGACCATTTTGAACACTAGTATATAGGACCAGGTAGTGCCACTTGTGAGTTGGGTCAAATTGCTAAGATCATATATCAAAATTATGGGCATGGCACAAGTAACCAAGAACTCATAGTGCCCATATCTTGCCCTAAAGGTAAGTCTTCGGTAAATCTTGCCTTTTAACTCGCAACCGATGGTAGCCCGATCTCAGATCAATTTTCGAAAAGTATTATGCGCCTTACAACTGATCAAACAACTCATCAATTCTTGGCAAAGCATACTTATTCTTAATGGTTTAGCTGTTGGTAATCTACGCACATCCTAAAAGATCCATCCTACTTCTTAACAAATAAACTAGAGATCCCTAAGGCTTATGCTCGGTCTAATAAATTCTTTATCCAAAAGTGCTTGCAATTGAATTTCGAGCTCTCTCAACTCTGCCGGAGCAATCTTTGATATGGAGTTTTCAAAATGAAAGTTGTCCCGGGAATCAACTCTATTGTAAATTCTTTCTCCCGAACTAGAGGCAAACTAGGAATTTCTTTGGGGAAAACATCAAAGAATTCTCATGAGTGTCTTTCCTCGGGCTGTTGTCATTAGTTATGGCCTCACCCATTCTTTGTAAGGCAACTCCACTTCCCATGAGTGTCTTTCCCAAAATGCCTTTGGGTTGAGGGAGCAAACTGTCTTTATGAAGGTCTGCCCTCCTCAGTTCACTTCCTATTCTTTCTTCCTAGAGTTGGCTTGTGATCCGAAGATGCGGGATCTCTTTAGAGAGGTTTCTCATAACTTCCTAGGATCCACATTTCTCTCTCACAATTTTCCTCTCTGAGAAGTCCGGGTTCGGGGGTGAAACCAGAAAGTTCTCTATCTTCCCCCATTGATCCGGCACTGAAGAGTGTTTTGTGTAACCGTCATTGGTTGGATCCAAACTAGGAAGGAGTTTCCTAGAAGTATACCAGTATTGATACCTTTGACGATTAGAAAGTCTGCCTTGAGGCATTGGTCGCCATTGCAAACTTCGATATCTCGGACCATCTAGCGGATGTCAAGTGGTGCTCTGTCAACTACTACAACCAGCTCGGAACATCTTTCCCACTCGGATGCTTGGACAAATTCCAGTCTAATGCAGTTAAAGTCTTCTCTACTGTCAAAATGGGTGGAAACCAATTAATTATGGTCTTTTCCTGAGACTCGAATTGACACCTGACTTACCCATTTTCTGTCGTACTCCAGTGATTTGAGGTGTGCCAATTCTTGGTTCTCAGTTTTCTTGGCTTCTTCAAACTGGCCCTCTAGGTCTTTGGAATAGCTATTTAACTGTCTTATCTCAGACAGGAACTCAGCCGCAGTTACGGCTTTTCCTGCAAGCCTCTTCCGGAGTCCTTCCTTGTGAAGCTTGCCTCCTCCTTTAGCCTTATGTATCTATCGGTTTGGAGTGGCCAATACTACTAAGAAGTCCAATGCGGTTTGATATATCTAGACTCTTCTTCTCGGGAGAAGGTGGGTTGTCTAAGATTCTTCAAACTCCTCACCCCATCCGGATGGAGGAGCCAGGGGATCCCAGTTGATCTTCCAGGACGGTGCCTTGATCCAATAGGCATTGCTCCTCTGTTTTCAACTGTGATGTATGTCCTTCCATCAGCTCTGATCTTTCGGTCAGTCTAGACCAAGGTTTAAAAAATTGGACTCGGGACCCGACTCAGCCGAGTCCCAATTTTAAATAAACTGGTCGGAGGGCCGAGTTCCATGGTCAAATGGCCGAGTCAGTCGAGTTGCATGTGACTTGCTCGAGTCCCATAGCACCCGACTTGGTATGTCCCATAAAGTCCCATAGGCCGATTTTTAAACCATGGTTTGGACATCATTTGTAAGGAGGTGAGATGTCTTCTTCTATATTGACAATACAATCGTCCCCAATCTTGAAAGAGACCTCACGGGTTTTTTCAAAGGCACCTCTTTTTGAGGACTAAGAGGTCTTCGTTTAGAGGAGACAGTTCTTCTTTCTGCGACACCCTTTTCTGTTGCCTTGACGCATTCGAGGATACACTCACATTTGTTTGTTGGCCTGATTAAAGCAGTTGAATCCTTGATTAGGTGTCCTCCCTTGTATATAAGACAAACAAGAGCTTTGTCCTTCGTGCATTCTTTTTTGGGGGAGATCCAAGTAAAGACTCCAATACGGTTTTCTCCTTCCGTATCATGGGATGTCTGCGGTCTTTCCGAAAATGATTGGTGTCCCTTGAGGAGGGGGGATGTTTCATCTTCGTCACACTATCAGCCCAGCCAAGACGAGAGAAAAAGAGGTCTAAAGGAGACTCAGGATGAGCCTTTTTTCCTTCAAATTCACTTTCCTTTTTCATTTTCATCTTTAGGACGAGATTTCTCACTTCCAAATGAAAAAGGAGACTCTGTCCCTTGGGCATGTTCTCCTGGAGTCAACCGGCTGTCTCTTAGTTTAAGAGGAGCGAGTCTCTTTAGCTTCTGGTGATGGTGCAGATAGGAATTTGAAGAAACATAGAAATTCTTTTTCCTTAGAGCTGATAGCCTTTTGCTTTCCTTGTTGATCTTTCATTGATGCCATAGGGGGGTCGTAGTTCCATAAATGAAGTCTAGGAATAGAGCACTCTCACCACGTTTATGGACAGCTTCGAACCACTTGGTTCTTAGATTCTTTCTTTGTTCAAGGCTAAAACATCTTAAGCCATATTTCTCTTTCCTTGTTGATCTTTCATTGATGCCATAGGGGGGTCGTAGTTCCATAAATGAAGTCTAGGAATAGAGCACTCTCACCACGTTTATGGACAGCTTCGAACCACTTGGTTCTTAGATTCTTTCTTTGTTCAAGGCTAAAACATCTTAAGCCATATTTCTCTTCTGTAGTCAGAATAGTAGGCTATCCTTTCTGTATCAAGTCTTTCAACAGGTAGGAGCATAAATGGTAGATCATACACCACACCTTTCTCCTGTTGCCTCAAGAGCAGTGATGGTATATCGGGCTGATAGCAATTCTAAGATTTTTAGGCTTAAAGGGGTGCACGTGCCCATTGCTTTGAGATCTGCACACACAGAGAAAACAAGCACAACTGACGGCCACTTCGTTGCGTGGTGTGGGCTGCACCCTTCCGGGGTCGGATCTGTGATGGAAAGTAGTGTTTCCTTTCCCCCTGTCGGTGAAGGGCGGGGGGCGGAATGGGGGCAGGTGACGCAGTGGAGCTTGGCTCTAGTACAAAAAAATATTTTTGGGTTTAGGGTATCAAGGAAGACTCCATCTCTATGCTCAGCAGCCAAGATGGCAGCCAATGGGATATCGATTCAATGAGCACTGACAGAGATTCGTATGCAAATCAGCAAGAAGTTGCCCTGCGGGACATAACCTTCCCCGGCGGAACATGGCTCGCATACCCGCACCCATCAACATTCATGTTGCTAGGGCAAAACCATTCAGACTTATTCCCAATGGACCCAGGGCGAGCCCAAAGAATCTTAGCAATAACAGGATCAACAGAGATTAGGCATGACAAAGAAATGGGACGGCCTTCAAAATCCTACCTTAACCTCCTAAATGTCATGACCTTTGAAGAACGGGGTATTGAAACGGTAGTGTCACCTAAACCGATTGTCATAGGTTGATATGCTCCAACCTCGAGTAATGGGAAGCTTTTCATGTAGTATTCAGAGAAACCTCCATGGGACATTAATGGAAGATAACTTTTCATAACAATCTAAGAGTTCATCTCCTACCTGCATGGTTCAAGACCAGGTGGTGGTCAATGAACGGTCTTAACACTGATGCAATGCTAAAGAACCTTCATAGGAGCTACACCAGATTCGCAAGCAAAGAAGACTCCGACCAAATGCTTGAAGCAGTTCGAGAATATCTAGGGAACCTTCTCAAGTCCCTGATCAAGAAAAAGGAGAGCTGCTATTTAATGTGGGAGTGGGATTTGAATGTTTACAATGGCCAAACAGGAGATCTGCTCCGACAATGACTGTCCGCATGCGGAGGTACTCCTTAGAGAAAGTGGTCTACTTCCTGTCAAAGCCAGTAGGAAGAGAGGAAGATAGAAACAATAGAAACAATAGGTTTGTGAATTCGATGATCCCATTCAGGGCTCACGATGATCCTTTTATAGAATATAGTTGCTATATATGTTACATAATTGTAGCAATCACTAGATTATGGCAAATCTAATCTAATCATAATCTAAATTACATCTCCTAATATGGCAACAATATAAATTACATATCTGTACATGTGAAGTAAATTATCTCCCAAGTTTGGGCTTTATTTGTCATGGGCTGACCCACTGACCCATTTAGCACTAACCCATTTAACACCCCCCCTCAAATTGATGCGGGTGAATCCACGAGCATCAATTTGCCAACTAAGAATTGGTGTCGTGGCCGAGGAAGAGCCTTGGTAAAGATATCTGCAATTTGAAGGCCGGTAGAAACATGAGGAAGAGTAATTGCTCCACGCACAAATTCATCACGTATGTAATGACAAGCCACCTCAATATGCTTTGTACGTTCATGGAAGACAGGATTTTCAGTAATCCGTATGGCACTGGTGTTGTTGGCATAGAGAGGAGTAGGACCAGATTGGGAAAATCCAAGCTTAGAAAGAAGACCCCGAAGCCAGACAATTTTAGAAGTGGTAGCCGACATAGCACGATATTCTGCTTCTGTGGAAGATTTAGAGACTTTATCTTGTTTTTTACATTTCCCGGAGATTAAGGAGTCCCCCAGGAACATGCACCAACCAGTGGTAGATCGGCGATTATCAGGGCAACCAGCCCAGTCAGCATCTGAATAAGCAATGAGAGACGTCGAATTGCCCACAGGAAAGAAAAGACCACGAGATGGTGTATGAAGAACATATCGAAGAATGCGCCGAACAGCAACTAGATGGAGATGGCGTAGTTGTGTCATGAACTGACTAACCATATTTACTGCATAGGAGATATCAGGCCGGGTGATAGTCAAGTAGATCAAACTTCCGACTAAACGGCGATACATTGTGGCATCAGGAAGAAGATCACCCGTATCGTGCGCGAGCTGAAGATTGGCCTCAACAAGAGTATCTACAGGAGTGGAGTTTTGAAGACCAGCTGTCTCAATGGGATCCATAGCATATTTGTGTTGATCAAGGATGAGACCTTTCGCTGACTGATGAACCTCAAGGCCTAGAAAGTATGTGAGTGGCCCTAAATCTTTCATATGGAAAGATTCATGTAAGGATGCTTGTAGATGTGCGATCATGCCAGAGTCTGTCCCAGAGATGATGATATCATCTACGTACACCAATAGGACAGTAAGCCCATTTGAGGAGCAGTGAAGGAACATAGAAGGATCAGAAGCACTCTGAGTGAACTGTAGATGAATGAGAGCATCCCTAAATTTCTCGAACCAGGCGTGCGGAGCTTGCTTAAGACCATATAGAGAGCGGCGTAAGAGCGCGCAATCGCCTGCTGATGCACCCGTAATGCCTTGGGGAAGTCGCATATAGACTTCTTCTTTGAGATCACCATGAAGGAAGGCATTCTTGACATCAAATTGGTAAAGAGGCCAGGAGTGAGAAGCAGCAATGGCAAGGACAGTACGGATTGTAGTCATTTTCGCAACTGGAGCAAAGGTTTCCTCATAGTTGATGCCATATTCCTGTCGGTTGCCGAGAGCGACTAACCGTGCTTTATAAAGATCCAAAGAGCCATCAGCCTTAAGTTTGACAAAAAAAACCCATTTGCAGCCAATAGGTTTTGCAGATGAGGGACATGGAACAATATCCCAGGTATGATTCTCCTGCAGTGCCATTAATTCGTCGTGCATAGCCTTTTGCCAACAGTCATGCTTCACCGCCTGCAAGTAAGAAGTCGGAATAGCAATGGAGGAGAGGGCAGCAAGCAAAGATCTGTGAGTGAACCCATATTTGTCAGGAGGCTTGGAGATACGCGTAGAGCGTCAAAGCTGAACTGGAGAGGAAGGAGCTTGTGATGAAGCAGGGACAAGATCAGGTGCCGGCGAGGGATCTTGAGGGGGAGGCAGTAGTGGAACATCCTTATGACGACGCCGTTCATAAACAATGAGTGGAGCAGAGGTCGAGTCAGAAAAATCTGATAGATGAGAAAACGAAGGTAAAGGAGAGGAATGGGTAGAAAAGAAATTTTGATTTTCGAAAAATGTGACATTTCGAGAAATGCGAAGACGGTTGAGCACAGGATCATAATAGAGATACCCTTTTTGGCGAGATGCGTAGCCAAGGAACGCACATTTGGCAGATTGAGCAGTTAATTTGGTACGTTCGGTTGAGGGTAGATGAACAAAACACACACATCCAAAAATGCGTAGGTGGGTGTAAGTAGGCTTGGTATGAAAGAGACGAAAATGTGGTGTTTGATTGTTGAGGCGATGGGATGGTAAGCGATTGATTAAATGAACTGCAGTGGCTAAAGCTTCAGGCCAAAATCGTGCTGGAACTAATGATTCTAAGAGAAGAGAACGAACAGTATCGAGTAGATGTCTGTTTTTTGGTTCAGCAACTCCATTCTGTTGAGGAGTGTAAGGGCACGATCGCTATGATAAAATCCCGTATTTTTGTAAATAAGTTTGAAATGGATGGGACATATATTCCCCTCCGGAATCAGATCGAAGAACTTTTATGCGAGTAGAAAACTGATTTTCAACATATGCCATAAATTTTTGGAAAGCATCAAAGACTTCAGATTTAGAGTGTAAGAAATAAACCCAAGTGAATCTACTATGATCATCAATGAAAGTGACAAAATATTTGAAATTTGTATGAGAGATTACCGGAGTAATCCCCCAGACGTCACTATGAATAATGTCAAAGCAATTTGAAGCCATAGTAGATTTGGAAGGAAAGGGAAGAACTTTGCTTTTTCCAAGTTTGCAAACAGAGCACTCATCAGAAATGTGACGAAAAGATGTTTTATTTTCATTAATACTACCAGTGTTTAACATCAAAGATAACAATTTTGAATGGGGATGGCCTAATCTATTATGCCAGAGCCTCCAAACATCCTGAGGAGAAAAACAAGAAAAGGCAGAAAGCTGATTATTCGGAGAAGGAGGCAGAACGAGAGGAAACAAGCGTCCACACTTAGGCCCCTTCGCGATCACCGTCCCCGACACTTGATCCTGCACAACACAACCAGAGTGAGAGAATGAAACATTACAATTATCATCAATCAATTGGCCAACAGACAGAAGATTTGTAGTGAGATGAGGAGAAAGAAAGACTTTTGTGAGAGGTAATGAATGAATGATATCACCAGTAGCTGTAATAGGAAGCTTTTGACCATCAACAGTATGGACTTGTAAATTGCCAATGTATGGTTGCAGGTTAGATAGATGAGCGGTGGAGGAGGTCATATGATTGGAAGCTCCAGAATCAATAAACCATAGGGAGGAAGAGGAGTGGTGGTTACCTGAAATGCCAAGTGCAGAGAAGGCATTTATGATCATCTGTTGAATAAGCTCAAGGGTGATTTGAGGAACAATATTGGTGGCAGGAGGTGGTGAAGGCATGACCGGTGCCGAAGGACTAGCACTAGAAGAAGTAGCATCTGCAGTATTGACATGATAGGCTCGTGGAGTGCGATTTTGTGGCCGCCTTTTGCATTCTGAAATAACATGACCATTCGATTTGCAATAATTACAAAACTTGGTCTTACACTGTGAGGCATAGTGTCCATAATTTTTGCAGCCAAAACATTGGATTTTGCTGAGATCTCTTACTGGATGTTGTCCTTTCGAAGCAGCCAAAACATTGGATTTTGCTGAGATCTCTTGCTGGAGGTTGTCCTTTCGAAGCAGAAAGAGTATGATGAGCGATCCCTCCCAGGGTGTAATTGGTAGTGGCAGCAAATGCGACATCAGAAGAGTTTCCGGAGGACTGTTGCTTTAGAGCATGCTGAGTTATCTGACTTTTTCCTCTCGCAGGAGTTCATTGAGACACTCATTCAGGGATGGAGATGGAACCCTGCTCATCAGATTGGAACGAATGATCTCATACTCAGATCTTAATTTCATGAGGAACTGGTCTCTGTGAGAAGTTGCCTGTAATTTTTGAATCTCAGACAGAGCGGCCTCAGAGACATTGAGGTATTTGATTTCATCATATTCAGCCCATAAATTAAGAAAACCTGTATAATAATCCTGGATGGAAGAAGTCCCTTGGGTATACTGAGCGATCTCCAGTTCAAGCTGGTATTGTCGGGCTGAGTTCCCTTGGTGATATTCCCACATCTCCTTAGAGGTCTTGTAAGGTTTGAGATTCAAGATATATTGGGGTTCAACAGAACCAAGAATCCAGGTTTTTATTTTGGCATCCTTTGTATTCCAAGAGAGTATTTTTTTTTTCATCTTCCTTAGGACGTGGATCTAATCCGGAAACAAGTCCCCACATTGTCCTTTCCCTCAAGATAGACTTGAAATTGATAGGACCAAGAAGTATAATTCTTTCCATTAAATTTAATCAATGCAATGTCATGCTTTTCCATGGCAGTAGATGTATGAGCAAGAAAATCCAACTGTTTCTTAAAGAATGGCTAACCAGATGAGAGAAATAGTTCCAAGTGTGCAACAGAGAAGTCTAAGTTTGCAACAGAGAAATCAGAGAAGACAGATTCCAAAATCAGCACCTTTCAAGCAAAAAAAAAACCAAAAAATAGGCCCAGGCGACCAGGATTTTTCAGATAGAAAAGGATGCAGCAACCAACTAGTGTAATATATGGTCAATCAGAGATCATAGGATGATGAGGACCACAAATTCGCACCAAACAAACCAGATTGCTCACAAAAAGGATCAAAATCCAAAAACTTGGACGGCTGTGATGAAAAGATATAGCAGAAATTGGAATTTCTCTAGAAAGGGTAGAAAGCCTACCTCTGAGATGCTACAAATCCTCAAAAAATGCCCACAAATACCAGAAGGAGTGGTCGACCAGATTGGTTGCAATATTCAGATGCAGTAGTGTGGATCTGGGGTGGGCCACGTATGATCACACCTTGATCAGACCAGTGGATGAAGATTCCTTGAGTATATAAGACACTCGATGACTTCCAATGGTTGGAAGATGAAGAAGATCACTCAGAAACTCTGTATAGAGTTGTGTTTACTCAGTGCTCTGATACCATGTCAAAGCCAGTAGGAAGAGAGGAAGATAGAAACAATAGAAACAATAGGTTTGTGAATTCGATGATCCCATTCAGGGCTCGCGATGATCCTTTTATAGAATATAGTTGTGCTATATATGTTACATAATTGTAGCAATCACTAGATTATGGCAAATCTAATCTAATCATAATCTAAATTACATCTAATATGGCAACAATATAAATTACATATCTGTACATGTGAAGTAAATTATCTCCCAAGTTTGGGCTTTATTTGTCATGGGCTGACCCACTGACCCATTTAGCACTAACCCATTTAACACTTCGAACTCACCAATCAGAGACGACCTTAGCCCAGACCCAGCAGGATACGCTCAGGATCCATATGACTATGGTTCGTTGCACCTTAATGACATTCCAGCAGGAGTCCATGGAGGCAGGGAAGATCTCGACGTAGCCTACTAATTGATAGCCCTCTTCGAGGAAATGCTTCGTCGAAATCAACTCATAGGCCTAGGTCATCTAACCTGGTCAAAGCCAGTCCGACTCACCGTCCCAGGGCCAAGAAAGTAAAAGACCCTATATTGATGACGTGGAAAGGAATCAAATGTCCCCTCATCTCACCAGTAAAGATGAATTCAATCCCGAAGGGCATAATGGTTGCAAGCTATCATAGGTCCATTCTCTACCACTCAAAAAGATTCCCCATCACTCCACCACGCACCAACTATATACCTTGTCATAATTGCAAGTTGTCTGTCATAAAGCCCATTCTCCACCACTCAAAAAGATTCCCAATCACTTCACCATCCACCAGCTGTACTCCTTCATAATGACCCATCCACAACACGGGCTTATGCCAAGGTACAATCTGTACTCCTTCATAATGACCCATCCACGACACCACCCACTAGCTAGTGGGAGGAGAACGGGCTTATGTCAAGGTACAATTGTGACGGGCTTATGACAAGGTACAGTTTTGATGGGCTTATCACAAGGTACCTTGCAATGTGGATGGGTCATTATGACGGAGTACAACTGGTGGGTGGTGATGTAGATAGGTCATTATGATAAGGTACAGTTGTTGGATGGTGACTTTGCTACGCGGTGCCTTGCGGGCTGCGCCCTTCCAGTGCCGAACCCATGATGCAAAGCAGTCCTTCCTTCCACCCCTGCGGCGGCGACAGTTGGTGCGTAGTGAAGTGACGAGGAATCTTTTTGAGTGGTGGAGAATGGGCTTATGACAAGGTACAACATGCAATTATGACAAGCTGTCATAAATTTATTCCCCACCATTCAAAAAGATTCCCCATCACTTCACCATCCACCGACTATACCTTCATGATGACCCATCTACATCACCACCCATCAATTGTACTCCGTCATAATGACCATCCACATCACCACCCACCAGCTAGTGGGTGGAGAATGGGCTTATGACAAAGTACAATTGTGATGGGCTTATCACAAGGTACCTTCCGATGTGGATGGGCCATTATGACAGTACAACTGGTGGGTGGTGATGTACATGGGTCAGTATGACAAGGTACAGTTGGTGAATGGTGAAGCGATGGCGACTTCGCTACGCGGTGCCTTACGGGCTTGCACCCATCCAGCGTCGGACCTGTGATGCAAAACAGTCCTTCCTTCCCCCTGCGGCAACGACAGTTGGTGGGTGGTGAAGTGATGGGGAATCTTTTTAAGTGATGGAGAATTGGCTTATGACAAGGTACAACTTGCAATTATTACAAGCTCCATCATAATGACCCATCCACATGGGCTTATGACAAGGTACAATTGTGATGGGCTTATCACAAGGTACCTTAAGATGATGTGGATGGGTCATTATGACGGTCCAGGCTCGTGGGTGATGTAGACGGGTCATTATGACAAGGTATAGTTGGTGGATGGTGAAGTGATGGTGACTTCGCTGCGTGGTGCTTTGCAGGCTGCACCCTTTCTGTGTCGGACCCGTGATGCAAAGCAGTCCTTCCTTCCCCCCTACGGCGGCACGGGGGCAAGCCGGGGGTAGACGACGCAGCGAACGAGGCCTGGCTCTGATACCAGAAGAAAGCTAGGAGTTTGATAGGAATGCCAAGAGAGAAACCCTAAAACTACTAGTGACTGAGAAGGATTCTAAGAAAGGAGAGTTTGGTAAGGTGAGAGATAGAGGCCTTCAGGTTCAACCTCCCTAGTTGCTTTTGTAGCCTCCTGTATGCTAGGGTCTACCTTGCTTCCACTCTGGTTTTAGGGTTCTGCCATTGGCTATCGCTGGAGAGCATGCATCATGGTCTCATCTTCGGATTACTCTATTCACTCGGCAAATGGTCCAAGATGCCTCTCGCCTAAACGTTGACATGCTAATGGCAACATGACAAGTATTGTCATGAAAGCGTCTTTGGTCCTCACTACGGCCATTCATCATAACAATCCATGTTGCTCTGAAAGAGAATTTCTGTAAAAAGAACAGAGAACAACGAATTTAAACATAAAGAAACTTTATAAAAAACAACATAGGGGAGGCATCCCCTCAGGCTACTCCGGGAGGTTAGCCTGCCATACCTTAGGGTCTTTACAAGCTACAGTGGTGGAAGCAACAGATATCTTAAAACAAAGGAGAAGGGATCCTTATATAGAGTGCGGACCCCAAATTTTACAAACTCAAAATAATTAACAGATAGAGCCCAAATATGTCCGGACGGGTCCTCTGGCCTACA
This sequence comes from Cinnamomum chago, assembly GCA_038049695.1. Classification (NCBI taxonomy): domain Eukaryota; kingdom Viridiplantae; phylum Streptophyta; class Magnoliopsida; order Laurales; family Lauraceae; genus Cinnamomum; species Cinnamomum chago. The sequence goes on from CP142454.1 coordinate 76,778,039, forward strand.
TTAACGTGGGCGGTGCTACAGTGGTGGAAGCAACAGCTATCTTAAAACAAAGGAGAAGGGATCCTTATATAGAGTGCGGACCCCAAATTTTACAAACTCAAAATAATTAGCAGATAGAGCCCAAATATGTCCGGACGGGTCCTCTGGCCTACATTAACGTGGGCGGTGCTACAGTGGTGGAAGCAACAGCTATCTTAAAACAAAGGAGAAGGGATCCTTATATAGAGTGCGGACCCCAAATTTTACAAACTCAAAATAATTAACAGATAGAGCCCAAATATGTCCGGACGGGTCCTCTGGCCTACATTAACGTGGGCGGTGCTACTTTTTAAGAGACTAGTCAATTCCTTAGTGTGCTGGGCTCTCGTAGATTGCCGTTTCTGCCGACGGTGTCCTCTTGCTTTAGTGCTCTGGTGACGTGACGCCTTCAGATTTGCTTTGCTTCTGTTTTTTCACTAAGCGAGTGGGTGCTGCTGACTCTGCTTCTTTTCTTTTCCGTAAAAGAGCAAAAAGATGTCCACGTGAAATGGTGCCGATACGATCATAACAGCTTGCTGGGCTATAGTTGGATCTGAGAGGCCCAAGGATGTCCATTGTAGCATCAGAATAGGCTTTTAGTGCAAGTCGACATTGGACTAAAAAAGCATGTTCTAATGCTACAATGGACATTGGAATTGTTAGTAGATCACGAGCCATGGCGAATAACACAGGAATTCTGCTTTCATATGATTTCCACCAGGCTAAAATGTCAAAACCTGTTTTGATGCTACAGAAGACAATGGAATTGTCAGTAGATCACAAGCCATGGCGGATAACATAGGAAATCTACTTTTATATGCTTTCCACCATAAAAACCAGATGCATCCTGCATCTCCAATAAACCTGTGTTAAAATATGAGGATAACTCTATCACAACATTGTTAATGATGCTTGTACCAAGCCAGAAGCACACGAGAGATTACAGAAGCATTCAAGAGAGAGACAAGTTGCAATAGAATGCGTGAGTTTTGTATTGACTGTCGATCCATATATAACACAGTATGGAGAGATTAGTGGATCTAATTACATGATTACAAGTATAGATAAGGAAGCTAATATCTATCTAGTATCTATTTGACAACTCATACAATCTTTTAGATTTGTGGGCTGTTAGATACATGGGTTGAGGGCTAACCCATTAGGTCTAGCTGACCTATTTCTTTACACCCCCTCTCAAGCTTTGGATGGAAGAAAGTGACCATCGAGAGCTTGGAAACTAGCTCCGAAAAACAAGAGGTGGAGTGGCTTTTGGTGAAAAAAATTGCTATCTGAGCAGTTGATGATATCTGAAAAAGCTTTATAGTACCACTCTGAACATGTTGACGAATGAAATGACAATCAACTTTAAGATGTTTGGATCGTTCATGGAAGGCATCATTTGTTGCCAGTTTTTGTGCACTTTCACTGTCCGTAAAGAGGGGCAGATTTAGGAACTAGAACTCCTAAATCCCGAAGTAACCAGCGAAGCCAAATAATGTCAGTAGTAGTCTCAATAAAGCACAATATTTAGCTTCAATGGAAGACCATGAGACCAAAGATGAAAATAGCGGTAGCGGCGGGCCCCAAACTGTTACGAAGCGGGCGATACGTAGCGTAGCAGCGTAACGGTGCGATTTGAAAAAATCGCCAAAAAAATCTAAATTTTTTCCAGAAAATCCAGAAAATTGTAAAATGAAAGAAAATGTGGTTCTTTTGCAAAAGTAAGAAAAGGGGGCGTAGCGGTACCCTCAATATATGAGGTCCTGTATCGTTGTATAAATAGAAAATAATAGTAATGATTAGTTTTTTCACATGTATTCATGTTTCTTAGTCATGCTAACTTAAAAAGTAATGGAAAGCTCATAAAAAAAAAATAGAACATGAAATAAAGACATAAGAATTAAGAAGACTTAAGAGTTAGGTCATTACTCATTAGTGAACATTGAACAATCAAATATCAATACTTCAACATTCAAGGTTCAAATTCAATCAAGTGAATGAACTATGAAGTGATCAACAATCAACATTCAACACCAATTTAGAAATGACAAAGAGAGTAGAGAGTTAGTGAAGGAAATAGGAATACCTTAATCACCACCAAAAGGAATGTCTACCAAGATTCAAGGGGCTATGGTTATCCTCATCCCCATCAGTGTTATCATTTCTATTGGCACCATATTGAATTTGATATTGATGAGCATTGGGATCCACAAATTCAAAGAAGGCAGCCGCACCCGCACCCGCATCATAGGAACTTGGAGGAGGTGGAGGTGGATATCTACCATATTGCGTTTCACCATAATCACCATATGAGTAGGACCCCGAAGTTGAAGACTGTTCTTCTCCTTATTGTACTTGACCATATGGAAAATAGTCAAAATACTGTAAGCATCCTTGTCCACTGTAACTAGGGTTCCACGAATCAGTCCATGATGCTGCTTGTTGTCGTCCAACATCTCCACCCATATTTCCTTACTCATTACTACCTTTAGCCCCAGGTGGTGAATCTCTTCGGCGCCGTTGATAACCACGGCTTGGATCAAATCTTCCAGATGGAGGTAACTCCTGTACTTCCTCTATAGGAATGACATCTTCATCATGTTGATAGTATTCACTAGTACCACCTGTCCCACTGTCTCCTCCTCTATCTCCTCCACCATGGCTACTCGAAGAGACTGTGGTGGAACTAGCTTTCTCAGAAGCAGGTTCTTTCCCACTCCGAGTCCTACTGGTACTGGTACCACGGCTTGGATCAAATCTTTCAGACGGAGGTAACTCCTGTACTTCCTCTATAGGAATGACATCGTCTTCATCATGTTGATAGTATTCACTAGTACCACCTGTCCCACTGTCTCCTCCTCTATCTCCTCCACCATGGCTACTCGAAGAGACTGTGGTGGAACTAGCTTTCTCAGAAGCAGGTTCTTTCCCACTCCGAGTCCTACTGGTACTGGTACCACGGCTTGGATCAAATCTTTCAGATGGAGGTAACTCCTGTACTTCCTCTATAGGAATGACATCGTCTTCATCATGTTGATAGTATTCACTAGTACCACCTGTCCCACTGTCTCCTCCTCTATCTCCTCCACCATGGCTACTCGAAGAGACTGTGGTGGAACTAGCTTTCTCAGAAGCAGGTTCTTTCCCACTCCGAGTCCTACTGGTACTGGTACCACGGCTTGGATCAAATCTTTCAGATGGAGGTAACTCCTGTACTTCCTCTATAGGAATGACATCGTCTTCATCATGTTGATAGTATTCACTAGTACCACCTGTCCCACTGTCTCCTCCACCATGGCTACTCGAAGAGACTGTGGTGGAACTAGCTTTCTCAGAAGCAGGTTCTTTCCCACTCCTCCGAGTCCTATTGGTACTGGTACCTTCTCCCTGAGGTGGCTGACCTTCTGCAGGTGCCTCACCCATATCTTCATCTATCAACTCTTGAACCGTTTCCTGAAACCCGGATCTGAATCTAGTAGTGGATCCTCTACCTCGGCTAGCCGTGGGAGTAAGGGATCGTCCTCTCTGAATATGTGATCCAAATTAATAGGACAATAAGCAGGATCATCCCTTACCCTTCTCTCCCTAATTCTGTTTCTCAACTTCAGATTGTAATGACAATATACAAGCTTGTTGAGTTTCTGCATGGTAAGACGATTCCTGACCTTCGTGTGGATCAAAGAGAAAGTGCTCCAATTTCTTTCACAGTTGGAAGATGTTGTAGTTTGACTAAGGATGCGAATAGCTGCGCTCCTTAGATGTGGAGCACTCTCTCCAAAATTCATCCACCAATCAGCTAAAATGCAAAAAATAAATAAATAAAAATAAGATATTTGTAACCCTCAAGTCCTTCTAATCAATTAAGATAAATAAATCAAGATTCAAGACTATTGGGTGGGGTCTTTTGTTCATAGTCATACCAGGTGGCATCCTTCCAATCGATCGTATCACAAGAGGGTCAGCAAAGGTTCCTCTCCTTTGTGTATACATAGATATCTACAATGTGAAAATTAGATATAAGTCCGTAAACCCCTACAGCATGTATGGCAATTGGCACTTGGCAGCATAATTAAATTCTCTTAAGTAACCACCCACTCACCTCTTGTATGGTATCAAATTGATCATTTGGATTTAACAATCTCTTCAACACCTCCCGTAATCCTACCCGCAAGTCTGTATCTATTGCTTCGGTGTGTAATTGGACATTGCGATAATAGAATTTGGGATTCAAAAAATAACCTACATTATAAATATGTAGAATCAATGTACTGTGAGCAAACAAGATAATAAATACATTAGTTAGGAAAACAAAAGAGTATCAAATTCAAAAATATATATTAATTACCTGCAGCATGCAATGGATGGTGCAACTGATCGTTCCAACGGGCATCAATAATCTTTATATATTTCTCGTGATATCTAACATTTTCCATAATGGATTGCTTTGCCCGATCCATTGCTTCATATATAAAGCCCATTGTCGGCTTGTCATCACCATCTACAAGCCGCAACACTTTAACTAAAGGCTCAAAAACCTTTAATATCTTCCTCACTTTCTTCCAAAATTTATTGTCCCTCATAAGGTTTGGGACTTCAAACTCCAACGGGCATCAATAATCTTTATATATTTCTCGTGATATCTAACATTTTCCATAATGGATTGCTTTGCCCGATCCATTGCTTCATATATAAAGCCCATTGTCGGCTTGTCATCACCATCTACAAGCCGCAACACTTTAACTAAATGCTCAAAAACCTTTAATATCTTCCTCACTTTCTTCCAAAATTTATTGTCCCTCATCAGGTTTGGGACTTCAAACTCCGGACCACTAGTTGCATTGCCCCATTTCGAACGAAGCCATTCTTCTGATGCAAACATCTGAATGAGCTCCGATCTAAACCTTACAAGGCTTTCCATAGCCAGAAAATGGGTTGCAAACCTAGTTAATCCTGAATGCAGCAAGGCATGGTTATTTGTGTATCTTTTCATCAAGCTTAACACCCATGAATGATCATATATAAATCTTGTAATTACTCTACATGCCTTGATCAATGAAGCCACTTTTGTCTTCCTTCCAATCTCTTCCAAGATGAGATCTATGCAGTGTGCTGCACATGGGGTCCAGAATAAATGGGTCCTCTTATCCATTAACTTCAAGCCTGCTGCCTTGAAATTGGCGCCATTATCTGTAACAATCTGTATAATATTAATATTACTCCTCTCCCGCACTCTTTACAACTTTATCCATAAGAGTGTATATATATGTGGCTATTCGTCTATGTTCAGATGCATCAATGGACTTCACAAAGATGGTCCCAGCGACTAAATACACCAAAAAGTTAATTAATTGTGTTCGGGTGCCGCTGGTCCACCCGTCACACATGATGGTAATGTAGAGGATCAACAGATCCTTGTATTGAAGAAGAAGAAGAAGAATAAGAGAGAAAGAAGATAAATTATGGAATCTGTCATATATATGTGGCTATTCGTCTATGTTCAGATGCATCAATGGACTTCACAAAGATGGTCCCAGCGACTAAATACACCAAAAAGTTAATTAATTGTGTTCGGGTGCCGCTGGTCCACCCGTCACACATGATGGTAATGTAGAGGATCAACAGATCCTTGTATTGAAGAAGAAGAAGAAGAATAAGAGAGAAAGAAGATAAATTATGGAATCTGTCATATCCCAAAGGGGGATCGACTGTTACATTTTATAGACAAGCTATTACTCATTACAGCCTATGATTGATCCTAATTACATGTGAATATAAGCAAAGAAAGAAAGAATATAAAGAGATTGATATCATACAACTGTACACTGTTGACTAAGTCTTAAAAAGATCCCATACGTGGGTTTGAAGTTTTGGATCTCTTAGTCATGGGCCTGGGCCTTGAGAGATGGGCTTGCTTCTGTTTCTACACTCCCCCTCAAATTGATGCGGTGGTTTTCCAAGAAGCATCAATTTGGAAACAATGGAATCATGACGATCGCGGGCAAGCCCTTGGTGAACACATCTGCCAGTTGTTCAGATGAAGAGATATAGGGTAGGCTGATATCTTCACAAACAAAGTGCTGACGGATAAAGTGACAGTCAATTTCAATGTGCTTAGTCCGTTCATGGAAAACAGTATTCTTTGCAATTTGAATAGCACTTGTGTTATCTCCATGCAGCGGAGTAGGGTCTTTGGTGAGGATGCCGAAATCTCGAAGAAGACGACGCAACCATATGACTTCGCTACAGGCAGAAGACATGGAACGATATTCGGCCTCGGCCGTCGATTTGGAAATTGTGACTTATTTCTTGCTTTTCCAAGAGATAAGAGATGGGCCCAAGAACATGCACCATCCAGTCGTCGAGCGACGAGTGTCAGGACATCCAGCCCAATCGGCATCAGCATATGCTGTCAATTGTAATGAAGATGTGGAAGGGTAAAATAAACCACGATCCCGAGTACCTGACATATCTGAGAATTCGATAAACAACTTGAAAATGTGGTTTATGAGGATGGCCTATAAACTGGCTAACAGTCTGTACAACATGTGAGATATCGGGCCGCGTCATGGTTAAGTAGAGCAGGCTACCAACCAAACGACGAAATATGGTAGGATCTGGGAGAGGATGTCCATCTTCTTTGCTAAGCTTGACATTAAGCTCGATGGGAGTGGGAAAAGTTTTGGAATCATCAAGTCGCGTAGAGTGAATCAAGTCATCAGCATATTTTGATTGAGTGATTTGAATGCCAGCGTTGTTCGGTTGAACCTCCAGACCCAGAAAGTAGGTTAAGGAACCAAGATCCTCATTTTGAAATTACTCATGAGGTGAGTTTTAAGTTCAGTGATCCCATCATGATCATTCCCACTAATTATCATATCATCAACATAGATCAATAGAATTGTATAGCCACTAGAGGATCTCCGAATGAAGAGAGAGCTGTCATTGGAGCTTTGATAGAAGCGGGCCTGAAGGATGGCAGATCGAAACTTTTCAAACCACGCCCGAGGAGCTTGTTTGAGCCCATATAAGGATGGCGGGCCTGAAGGATGGCAGGTTTATGGTTGTGCAAATTTTGGACTACAGAAGTCATGTGGTTGGAGTTTCCTGAGTCTAGGAACCAGGAAGTGGGTGTGACAGAAAAAAAACGAGGAGGTAGATGAATGAAATGCAGGCAAAGCAATAGGAGAGGAAGACAGACCGTTAATACCCATAGAGGTAAATGCAGATGCTACAGATGAATTTATCAAGTCGCGAATTTGAGCTGTTGTCAATGTCATGGAATCAGTGTCAGAAGTGCCAGAAGAGGCTGAAGCAGAAGCAAGCGAAGTTGCATTCTTAGCCTGAAGTGCAGTAGTGCCGCGCATTTGAGGTTGATCAAGTTTCTTGTTAGGCCTTCTTGTGCAGTTTGAGAGAACATGTCCATTACGTTTGCAATAATTGCAAAATAATTTCTGCCGGCAGTCCCGTGCAACATGTCCATGCCTTTTACATTCAAAACACTGAGGTTTCTAACCACGAGCTGTTAGAAAGGCTGTCTCATCTGTCTGAGATGATCCTGATTGTGTAAGGAAAACCTTTGATTCTGCAGGAAGGGAACAATGGGAAGAAAGACGAGTTTCTTCGCGAAGGACCTCTTGAACACATGTATCCAGATCAGGAGAGTTTTCCCGATTCATGAGAGCTGCTCGTACTGGTTCAAATTCTGCACGGAGATTTATCAGGAATTGACTGACATGAAGTTCTTCCTGAAGTTTGAGAGCCTGAGGAAGGAATGCCGTGGAGACAGACTGCAGTAGCATCTGGTCCCTTTCAGTCCATAGAGCTAGAAACCCATTGTAGTATTCCTGAACATTCTTGTCATTTTGGCAGTATTTGGCCAATTCTGTGTCAAGATGGAATCTGCGGGCTTTATTCTGCTGATGATATATTTTCTTCATGTGTGTCCACATATCGGAAGCTTTCGTAAAAGCTTGTAGTGACATCATGAAGGAGGGATCAACGGAGTTGAGAATCCAGGTCACAACTTTAGCATTCCGTTGATGCCAAGTAGCAATTCTTTTATCTTCTGTGCCATTAGGATCAGCAACTGGTTTTACAGTTGTCCCATCTAAATACCCCAACATCCCTTGTCCTTCAATGAAGTTCTTAAGTTGAAATGCCCAAGACAGATAATTGGTACCATTAAATTTAACAGAAATAACATCAACCTTGTCCATTTGATTTAAGAAGATGATTTCTAAGAATGGAGATGGGTAGCAGTACTGCTAAAAAGTCAGAGACAAGAAGCAATAGCCCAAAAAATCTAATTTTTGGTGCAGATCTGTTGATGGTGCAGGAACAGAAAAAAAACAAACCAAAAAATGGGTCTAAAACAGGGTTGACGACCTTGAATTTGTTGGCAAATGGTGTGCGTGGACCCCACAATCTGATCTATTCACAGATCAGATAGAAATATCTGGAAGAAGTCCAAAAGTTTTATCTCTAGTCCAAGGTTGATCAAGATCGGAAACAGATCCACAAAATTGGACGGCTATGATGAGAACTATCTGATGAAACAATATCAAAGTCGACAGAGGAAGAAGGTGATAGAAACTACCTCAAATGGAGAAGAAAAAATCCACAAAAATCCTTAAAAAGATCCTGAGGACTGGTCGATCACAGCTGTGTAGTTCTCTTGGGTAGGCCACTGATTGATCAGACACTTCCAGATAGGTTCTCACATCAGAAATAAAATCCACGCTAGGGAGGCTCAGTGGATCAATGAGAGAAGAAGATTGATCAATGGTGATTGATCAATGATGATAGATTATAGCTCTGATACCATGTAGAGGATCAACAGATCCTTGTATTGAAGAAGAAGAAGAAGAATAAGAGAGAAAGAAGATAAATTATGCAATCTGTCATATCCCAAAGGGGGATCGACTGTTACATTTTATAGACAAGCTATTACTCATTACAGCCTATGATTGATCCTAATTACATGTGAATATAAGCAAAGAAAGAAAGAATATAAAGAGATTGACATCATACAACTGTACACTGTTGACTAAGTCTTAAAAAGATCCCATACGTGGGTTTGAAGTTTTGGATCTCTTAGTCATGGGCCTGGGCCTTGAGAGATGGGCTTGCTTCTGTTTCTACAGGTAACACCATTCTGTTGCCGCATGGGCCTAAACTTTTCCACCCAAGCCTTTATTTCTATATATATTCTTCTTCAAGATATTTAGTGCCCACATCATATACAGAGGGCGCCTGTATACCCCGCCCCAGCTTCGGCAGCAACATCAAGAATAGTCTGGAAATATGGGGAATCTACTGATGTAGGTGGTATATTCTTGTGAATTAGCCATTTTGTTGTAGCTTTGGCCAATCTATCTCTTGCAGCCTTCATTACCCCTTTCACAACACTAGATATTTTTGGTTGTTTATCTCCCTCTTTTCTATGTGCTAGAGGATCAACAGGGGGAGGAACTGCTCTTCTCGTAGAGATAATTTCTACATCAACATCCCGTTCCCGGGTACTAAATGCCCTATGCATGAACCCCACAATGCCCTTACCCCTGCTTGGCACAGAAGCAGATGAGCCCCCTGCATCATAATATCTGCTTCCAGCAAATGCATGACGTTCATGTTCTTCTTGTTGACTCATCAAAGACTCTCGGCGTGCAGCCTCCATCTGTGCATCTTCCTCCTTATCAAAGTATTCATCCCCAAATACATTATAACAAGCAGCATCAACATCTTGCCGCTTTTTTTTTTTTTTTTATCTCTACTTTTCTAGCTTTGTTTTGGCCAACCAAAGCTTTCATTTGTTCCTTGACTTCCCTTGGTACTTCGGTACAGCCAACAACATTGCCAGAAATGTGGCCCAAGTGGTGCTTGAATCTTTTGCCCCCATTGATCACTTTCCCACAAAACTTGCATTTGATTTTCAACCTATTATTCTCAACTGCCTCACCAAAGCTCCATGCCGGATCAATATCACGAGGCATTTTAACTTATCAATTGGCAAAGACAAATAGATTGAATACCTGGCTTGCTATAAATATGAACAAGTAGTATGTTAAAAAAAAAAAAAAAAAAGAAACATGCTAGAGGAAACATATATCTAACGCTTAGGAATCATTCTCTTGACATTTAATTGGTATTTCATTACTTAAAGTATCAATTTTTTTCAAAAAATAAATAAATCCGAAAATAAAAAATAGAGAAAATCAATAAACATTCAAGTAGTGATGGATTGATCTATGAGAAATATAGATCTATCATTTAGAATGCATTCCCAAGTGATTTCATGGGTTATCAATGAGTATTCACATTTTTTTTCTCAAAATATAAATAATTTCGAAAATAAAAAATAGAGAAAAATCAATAAACATTCAAGTAGTGATGGATTGATCTATGGAAAACATAGATCTAATCATTTAGAATGCATTTCCAAGTGATTTCATTGGATTCACATTTTTTTTTCAAAAAATAAATAAATCCGAAAATAAAAAATAGAGAAAAATCAATAAACATTCAAGTAGTGATGGATTGATCTATGGGAAACATAGATCTATCATTTAGAATGCATTTCCAAGTGGTTTCATGGGTTGTCAATGAGTATTCACAATTTTTTTTTCAAAAAATAAATAAATCTGAAAATAAAAAATAGAGAAAATTCAATAAACATTCAAGTCTTGATGGATTGATCTATGGGAAACATAGATCTATCATTTACAAGCAATTTCCTAGTTGTTTCATTGGTTGTCAATGAGTATTCACTTTTTTTTTTCAAAAAATAAATAAATCCAAAAATAAAAAAATAGCAAAAAAATAAAAAAATAAAAATAAAAATATGTGTGCATCATCAAAGGAAAACATAGATCTAACAATATTATAAGACACGGAAGAATTTATAGTAGTTACTAGTTAGAGAGATGAATTGATGATCTCAAAAGTCAACTCCAAAAAATCTAAAAGAAAGAACATGCCTAGAATCTTGATGAAGGAGGAATGGATTTAATGGAAGCTTGGATCTTGTCTCACTAACTTGTGTTTCATTATTTCCTTGTTTTGATGTTTGTTGTGGTGGATCTTGTGCTCAAATCTTGATTTACAGCACTTGGGAGATTTTTACAGCAAGAAGAATGAGTGAAAGAAGTGAAAAGAAAGGGGAAAGTGAAAATGAGTCGTCCCGCTATGTGGCGGCCTCCACTTATCGTGGCGCAAAGTATCGGCCGCTACACATTCGTAGAGGCTGATACGGCACGTATCACGCTTTTTTCAAAAAAGCGTGGTGGCATGGGCCGCTACGTAGCGATATTTTCATCCCTGCATGAGACAACTTCCTGTTTCGCGCTCTTCCAAGAGACGAGAAAGGAGCCAAAAAAAAGGAGAATCCTGTTGTGGAGTGCCGATCATTTACATCTCCTGCCCAGTCGGAATCAAAATAGCCATGCAAAGTAAGATTTTGACTGGAGGAAAGGAGGGCACGACTGGAACTTCCTTGTAAGTATCTCAGGATGCACAGTACAGCAGCCCAGTGAATATGAGTGGAGTGGTTCGCGCAACAAATTGGCTTACCACATGCACCGCAAAGGCAATATCTGATCTGGTAATCGTAAGATAAACCAAGTTGCTGACCACCTCATGATAACGAGTTGGATTAGAAAATAGATCTCCATCAGTAGTTTGAAGCTTCAGATTATGTTCAATTGGAATGGAGACAGGCTTAAGATCTGTGAGTCCAGCTCGTTGGAGAACTTGATTGCAATATTTCGTTTGTGATAAAAGATATCCTTTGGGAGACTAGGCAACCTCAATGCCCACAAAGTACCACAGATTGCCCAAATCTTTCATCTCAAATTGTTGATGAAGAAAACTCTTCAAGGATAAAACACCAAGAGCATCATTGCCAGTAATAATCATATCATCGACATTGAGTAACAGGAAAACACATCCAGATCGCGAATAGTGAGTAAAGAGAGCGGAGTCATGAGCACTCTGAGAAAAACCAATGTTGATATAGCTGGTGCTAAAATGTTCAATCCAAGCACGAGGGGTTTGTTTGAGTCCATATAAAGCGTGTTTGAGACGACACACAGAATGAGGAGGTTTTTTGAGAAAAACCAATGCTGATAATGCTGGTGCTAAACCGTTCAAACCAAGCACGAAAGGGCTTGTTTGAGTCCATATAAAGCGGGTTTGAGACGACACACAGAATGAGGTCTCACGACGCCTGGAGGAGAATGCATATAGATTTCTTCCTGAAGGAATCCATTTATAAATGCATTCTTGACATCAAGCTGATAGAGTGGCCAATGTCTAACAGCGACAACAGAGATAAAAGTATGAACATTTGTCATCTAAGCAATCGGAGCAAAAGTATCATCATAATCTACCCCATATTCTTGTGTGTAGCCTTTTGCAACCAAGCGAGCCTTGTAACGATGAATACATCCATCAAATTTGGTCTTGATCTTAAATATCCATTTGCAGTCGATAGCCCGTTTCCCGGAGGAAAGAGGAAAAAGGTCCCATGTTTGAGTTTTTTACAGAGCTGCAAGTTCTGCAATGGCAGATCTCCCGTTCGGATGAGTAATTGCCTCCTTATAGGATTGTGGTTTTGCCAAAGTATGAATTGCTGCAAGGAAGAACATATACGATGAAGAAAAATGGTCAGTACAAACAAAGCCAAAACAGGTTGGAGGGATTCTGGTGCGCAAAGGATACCTTTGAGCTTAAGGAGGATCCTGCACATCTGGAGCAGAGGAGATAGGCCCATGGTCAGAAGTAGGAGGTGGGACTGCAGACTCTGAAGGAGCAGACGGAGGTGTGGGCCGACGATGATATACCTACAAGGGTGGAGGATAAGGGGTATCAGAGGGAAACAGGTTTGGAAAGGGATCAAGAGGATAGACCATACGTTGCTTAGGAGAAGGGGATGGAGTAGGTAATGTATAGAAAGATATATGTTCCAAGAAGATGACATTACGAGAGACCCGTAACCTATTGGTTTTAGGATCATAGCATCGATAGCCTTATTGTTCGATGCATTACCCTAAGAAGACACAGACAATGGATTTTGGGGAAAGTTTGGTTCTCTAATTATCATGCAACAGAGCAAAATAGGTGCAGCCAAAAACTTTGAGATAGGATAAGTTAGGTTTACAAGAGAACAATTTTTCATATGGAGATGTGCCAGATAAAACAGAGGATGGTGTTCTATTAACCAGATAGATTGCAGTTATAGGACTGCTTCCCCCTAAAATTGCAGAGGAACATGTGAGGAATAAATCAAGGATCTAGCAGTTTCTAAGATATGTCTGTGTTTTCGTTCTGCTACTCCATTCTGCTGTGGTCCCTTGATTGGTCAGGTAAGAACGAAATTTGTGGGACATGTATTCTCCCCCGGAGTCAGACCTGAATATTTTAATCCTCGTGTCAAATTGAGTGGAAACCATGGTAGAGAAAGCAGTGTAGATAGTGTATAACTCAGAACGGTTTTTCATCAAATACAACCATGTATATCTAGTGAAATCATCAATAAACAACACAAAATAAATGGAACCACCTTTAGTAGGCTGAGAGGCAGGTCCTCAGACGTCAGAATGCACCAAAACGAAAGGAGCATAGTGCTTTTATTACAAGGGAATGCACGTTGTTTACCAACTTGGCAACCAAAGCAAGTAGAAATGTCTGAGATACAGAAATGTTTCCAAACACACCACTAGAAAATAAAAACTTCATTTTATTTAAAGATAAATGGCCTAAACGAGAGTGCCAAAGAGCAAAGGGTGATGTAGATGAAACAAGGGCGGAAGGGGGGATGCTGGATGATGGAAGATGCAACGAGCGGAGATAGTAAAGTTCTCCTGACCTAAGGCCGATCTCAATCTGTCTCCCGGTGCGTGGATCCTGCACAGAACAACAAGTAGAAGAAAATGAGACTAGAAATTCAGAAGAAGTCAATTGACTAACATAGATTAAGTTGATAGACAGGTGAGGAACACACAAAACATTAGTGAGAGAGATCAACTTATTTGAAACGGAGCCAATACAGGAGACTGGTAGGGAAGTGGCATCTGCTGTATGGATGGTGAGAGAGCTAGCAGGAGTATAACAATTATGAAGTTTGGAAGCATCATAGGTCATATGATAGGATGCACCAGAATAAAAAATCCATGTAGTATCATGAGTACCTGAAGGACTAGAAATGGTCATGGCAGAACCAGAGGCTGAGGGGGTAGTGGCCATCTGAGAAGTAGAACCAGTGAAGGAAGCCGGAAATAACTGTTGCATGCTATCATCAAACATAGCTTGAATCTAAGATGCAAGATCCATTTGCGAAGACACAAAACTATCATCTTCAGTAACATTGGCAGCATAGGGTCGTTGTGAATAAGATTGCATGGGTCCACGATTGGGCTGTTGACCAGAGTGTTTGTTCTTATTGTTTGGCCTTTGAGGTCTGGTTGGGCAGTCCCGTTTCTAGTGTCCTTTCTTCTTACAATAATTGCAAAAGCCATTGCCCATGGGTACCAGATGGAAATGAGTGATCATTCTATGGGGTACTAACATTTGCTGACAGTACATGTGTCGGTTCCACATGTTTCTTCCTTGTAAGAGAAAACTGAGTTTGTTCTTCTACTAAAAGTTCCGAGGGCGCCATATCAGCAAAAGGCAATGGTGACCGATGTAATAATTGACCACGAACATGTTCAAAATCAGGGCGGAGGGCCGTAAGAAACTGAACCAGGTGAGTATGATGCCTATAAACTTCAAAGGTATGAGCATCATCAGTTTTTTTTAAAAGTGGGTTCCATTAGAGCCAGTTGATCCCATAAGGCAGTCATTTTGATAAAGAAATCATGAATGGAGTCATTTCCTTGGTCTACATTTTTGATTTCCCATTCTAACTAAAACCGGCGAGCAGCATTAGACTGAGTATACAATCTTGCTAAATAATCCCAAGCAAGCTTAGGATAATTGAATTTAGCTAATTGATTTCCAATAGATGGATTGACTGAATCGGCAATCAAGAATTTATTTTCCTGACGAAAGCTTCCCATTCCTCAAAAGTATCATCCTTACTATCTGGTGTAGGGATTTGCTGAGCAACATATTTCCACAGTTTTTGACCTTTTAGGAAGTTTTACATCAGATGGGACCAATAGGGATAATTGGTGCCATCAAGTTTGACAATAATACCCGATACAGTTCGATCAGAAGACATTGGAACAAACCAAATTGCTCACAAAGTGATTTAGAATTTTAGATAGGTAATCCAGAAGCAAAAATCAAGTTAGATCTGAAATTCAACAACAAAAACAGTACCCAGATTTGAAATCCCAGTGAATGAGGTTCGGCTGACCTTGGATTGAAGCACAGATCACAAAACTTAATTTGAGATGAGTAGTGAGAAATGCTTCAAGTGGAACGACTGATTTCAATTCAGAAGGAAAATAGAAAAAAAAAAAAAAGTGCCTGGGTGCCCAAAAATTCTGTGCTAGAATGACTAGATCTTCTCACAAAGTGATTTATGCACTAATCAATCCTTTAGGTTATCATCCAGATGGATTTTCGACCCTATTGGAAGAAGAACCAGTCTAATCCAATGGTTGGATGTGATTCTGATGAGAAAAAGAAAATTGTCTTGAAAAACTGTTGATCCAGAAAAATGGGTAAATCACTGACCAGATGAAGCTGATAAATCTTGAAAAAATGCTTAAAAAACCAAGGATAAATGGGCGACCTGGGTGGTGCAGCTTGCTGGTGTGATCGCTTATCTGAGATGGGGCCCACTGTTGATCAGGTTGACAGAACAGTCATGTGACTGTGTAAATGGAGATCCTCTTGCAGAAAATTGATTCTAATGCCTGAACAGAAAAGAAAAGAGGATGCATAAATCTCTGTTGATGCAAAGCGAGATTGCAATCTGGAGATGGGCCTTGCTGTTGATCAGATTGATCGTCGCAGCAGTCTCTTTACGTGTTGAGACCTTTGATGAAGATACCCTATCTTTGATGCATAAATCTCTGTTGCTTATCTGAGATGGGGCCCACTGTTGATCAGGCTGACAGAACAGTCATGTGACTGTGTAAATGGAGATCCTCTTGCAGAAAATTGATTCTAATGCCTGAACAGAAGAAAAGAGGATGCATAAATCTCTGTTGATGCAAAGAGAGATTGCAATCTGGAGAAGGGCCTTGCTGTTGATCAGATTGATCGTCACAGCAGTCTCTTTACGTGTTGAGACCTTTGATGAAGATACCCTATCTTTGATGCATAAATCTCTGTTGCTTATCTGAGATGGGGCCCACTGTTGATCAGGTTGACAGAACAGTCATGTGACTGTGTAAATGGAGATCCTCTTGCAGAAAATTGATTCTAATGCCTGAACAGAAGAAAAGAGGATGCATAAATCTCTGTTGACGCAAAGAGAGATTGCAATCTGGAGATGGGACTTGCTGTTGATCAGATTGATCGTCACAGCAGTCTCTTTACGTGTTGAGACCTTTGATGAAGATACCCTATCTTTGATGCATAAATCTCTGTTGCTTATCTGAGATGGGGCCCACTGTTGATCAGGTTGACAGAACAGTCATGTGACTGTGTAAATGGAGATCCTCTTGCAGAAAATTGATTCTAATGCCTGAACAGAAGAAAAGAGGATGCATAAATCTCTGTTGATGCAAAGAGAGATTGCAATCTGGAGATGGGCCTTGCTGTTGATCAGATTGATCGTCACAGCAGTCTCTTTACGTGTTGAGACCTTTGATGAAGATACCCTATCTTTGCTACCATGTTAATGATGCTTGAACCAAGCCAGAAGCACACGAGAGATTACAAAAGCATTCAAGAGAGAGACAAGTTGCAATAGAATGCGTGAGTTTTGTATTGACTCTCGATCCATATGTAACACAGTATGGAGAGATTAGTGAATCTAATTACATGATTACAGGTATAGATAAGGAAGCTAATATCTATGTAGTAGTATCTATTTGACAACTCATACAATCTTTTAGATTTTGTGGGCTGACCCAATACATTGGTTTAGGGCTGACCCATTAGGTCTAGCTGACCTATTTATTTCTTTACAAACATTACTTGAGGTGGAGGATCTGCCCATTTTGTAGTAAAGGACATCCCAAGAAATTCCACCTGATTGCTGGACTTGTCAAGGGGCCATAGTAGCCCATGATCATTTGGACACAATAAATTTGAAAAGTTGATTGTAATATGATCTTAAAATTTCAAAATTATTTAAGCTTTCTGTTTCCATATTATTATTTATTTCTTCAAGAAAAATTTGTACACCACTTAATTTTAACCTAGGATCTAATGCAGCAGCCAAACATTGGAGCTTCTCTCCAATATTTATTAAATTTTTCTTCCAATTTCTTTTTTACAAATGTCCTTAAGTAGTTCATGATTTCCATATTTTTGAATTTGTAAACTAATTTCAAGAAGAAATTTTGGAGACTGATTAGAGGTGAGATAATAAACCCTAGAGAAAAATAATGTTGCATTATAAAAAAATTATAATAAATCTCGTATTTCCTGACACAAATCCCAACAATGTGCTTCAACATCATGTATTCTTGTACATGAAAGGCACAAAACTCATTAAAAACTTCTTTTCTAGAAATATCCTTATTTAACAATTTATACATTGAATTCCATCTATGTTCAACATCCGAACTTATTTTTGTGGCTGATACGCCATGCTTCGCACATATTGAGGAATATAATTGTCTTCTAGGTGCAAGGAAAAAATATATCTAGCAATCTCTGATTTTTTCTACTATAATTGAAATATGTTTTAAACCAACTAGTGCAATGAGATTTAAGATGTGACATACACATCTGTTTTGAAAAATAGATCCATCGATCAAATTTGAAAGTGGCATCATAGTTTTCAATAGGTGAATAGCCACTTTATTATTGGTTGTATTATCTAAAGTTATAGCTAAAACTTTTTCCAAAATATTATATTCTTGAAGTTTTTCCTATTCTTTGACCAGTGTGTGGCCATTCAAGTTTAGAAAAAGTAACCATTTTTCATCTATGTTATGGGCAGTTATACAAAGAAAGCTATCACCACTTCTAGAGCTTCCATAAATCTGTAGTTGCTAAGTAATTTTTATTATTGGTTGTATTATCTAAAGTTACAGCTAAAACTTTTTCCAAAATATTATATTCTTGAAGTTTTTCCTATTCTTTGGCCAGTGTGTGGCCATTCAAGTTTAGAAAAAGTAACCATATTTCATCTATGTTATGGGCAGTTATAGAAAGAAAGCTATCACCACTTCTAGAGCTTTCCATAAATCTGTAATTATAGCTTACCGGGACTATTTGCTCAGTAATTTTTATTTTATTTTCCTTTTCGCTTTGCCACTGCCTAATAGCACCATTTCTAGCAGTATTTCTAAAAATCTTTTTAAATTGTGGACATAGGCACTTTGCCACTACTACTGTTGAGATTTGGGTCTGTACCCCTGACCCTCCTTCCTCTTGGGTCCTCCCAATATGTTCAGGTTCACAACTGTCCCTATGCCTTTTCAAATGGCCGGTTCCGCCACCCAAACCGACAGTATAGATATTATCACAAAATATTTACATTTTGCCTATTCAATCTATTTTCCATTTTTATTTTTAACCAAAAAGACATCATATGCTTGCCCAAACTAAAGAAGTTTTGGGACTCTGTTCTGGGACTCTTAGATGTTCCACGGCCACTTCTAGCTTCCTCTTGGCCTCATTCCTCCTGTACCTTTTCTACTTCCACTTAAACATTATCACCTTCTTCCCTTAAATTAACGGAAGAAAAATCTTCGGAAAAATCTCTTGAAGGTGTCATCATATGCTTGCCCAAACTAAAGAAGTTCTAGGACTCTTAGATGTTCCACGACCACTACTAGCTTCCACATGGCCTTATTCCTCCTATACTTTTTCTACTTTCACTTCAAAATTATCGTCTTCTTCCCTTAAATTAACAGAAGAATTCGGAAAAATCTCTTAAACGTGTCATCATATGCTTGCCTAAACTAAAGAAGTTCTAGGATTCTTAGATGTCCCATGGCCACTACTAGCTTCCACTTGGCCTTATTCCTCCTGTACTTTTTCTACTTCCACTTCAACATTATCGTTTTCTTCCCTTAAATTAACGGAAGAAAAATCTTAGGAAAAATTTCTTGAAGGTCTAGCCATATTCAATAAATTAAATTTGAAAAAAAAAGATGTACAATATTAGTAATAGAGATTTTTGTGATAATTAATATAAGAAAGGGAAGAAGATGTGAGTTAATGTAATATATAGACTACATAGAAGTATGAAATCTCAAATTTAAATGAAATAAATACCTCAATTTTTGAAATAATCTTGGGAAATGGCCCCTTATTCTTTGGCCTCCAAAAACTTCTTAGATATATGATTAGAGAGAGATTTGGATGCCTTGAGAGAGTTTGACCTCCAATGCCCAAAATATGGCCGTTTTATTTTGGGGGGTGGTGCACATTATGTGTGCCATGCCACGGAACGTTGATGTCCGTCGTGTAGTGCCGCTAGTGCGTACCGTACCTACGAGATTGGTATTTGGCTGACAAGAGAAAGCATGAGATGGCAGAAATTGAAAAGTATGATCCAAGTGAATACATTAGCGAACTACAAATATAATTTTTTTCTTTATTGTAAATATAAAAAATGGTCTTTTATTTTTTTTATCTACAGAAATTGTAAAGGTTTCGCCGGTAATCCTATTGAAAAACCTTCAAGTAGAAAAGATCTAAATGGCTCTCTTCTTAGTGGAGTAGGTCGAGTTTGACCGAACCACTTAAATCTGTGCATTATGCTCTTCTTTGAATGTATCTTATAATTTTTTTAGTGTAAGACCTTTTTAATATTTTTAGTGTAAGACCTTTTAATATTTTTAGTCTAGGACCTAAGAATGACACAAAACCCATGGCACGAAAGACCAACACGAATGGCACGGCTCAGGCATGACACATAATTGTGTCATGACGTGCCCAATATTAACCGTGCTGGCGGCACGATTGACACCTCTACCTAGCACATAACACGAAATTTAACTCTAACTAGCTTGAATAAATCTTACCCATCAAATTAAACTCAGGGATCTTGGGAATCATTCTCAATTACAACCTATATTCGCGAATAGTCATAGGAAACGAGATCAAAGAAGCCTCATAAAAACACAGTGTAACTAATGAAATAATCTCAAGACTCTCACACGGACAAATGAAGGGTAAATCACTTCCCAATGTCGAATAACAACTTCATTCATAAAACAGTAAGATAATAAGGCTTATGTATGCAGTTGTCCAACAAGTAGGAACTCTAGGAATGGCCCCAAATAACTCACAATAGGATCAGCCAAAGACTCTGTGCATGACAACAGCTTAGACGTAATCCTAAGGGGTTGTTGGTAATTTCTAAACATTTAGAACTTTCTAAGGGGTTGTTCACTAAAACAGATTCAGCTATGTAACTAGTGAATATCAGGCCCCTAATTGTATTTTTTTAGAAAATCTAGAACTCAAGAAAACGGCTAAAACAGGTTTAGACATAAAATAGTAAACATCAAGGGCTTGATCGCAATATTAGGAAATCTAAAACTGAAGGAAATGTTGGAAAACAGCTTCAGATTTAAATATAAGAGATCTTAAAGTGTAAATTTCAAAAAGTCTAGGACCCAAATAAAACATCAGAATAGGTTCAGGTGTGAAAACAACCCATGACGGGCTTATTTACAATTTCCAGAAACTTTAGAACTCAAATGAGTAACTACACAGCTTCAGGTATAATATAAACAAATGACAGGGCCTTTCTTGCAAATTTAAAACATTCGGATTTTAGTCAGAAGCTCCAATCAGCAGAAACATTTATCACATTATGGGTTTCTTGGGTCAGCTGGATTGTGGGCCCAACTAAACCACACAAGGACCAGACCACTAAGGTCACCCCCAAGGATTCACTAATATAGATGGTCGGATCAAATTTGGGATCAGGTGGCCCATGCAGTGGCCCCACAACCAAATTCGAAAATAGGGCCTGAAATTTGGGATTCATCAAACTTGAGTGGGTTTCTCTCAAATCTTTGGATGATTTGAGTTGAAATCAGCAGTTGAGGGACCTATTAGCATTAGGAAATGGATTAACATGATTTCTAGGGATGGAATGATGATCTAAGGGCTCAACTACACAATTCCATGGTACACAGTGGAGGAGAAACACTGTGCAGTTGCTAGTCTTGAAGGAATTTAAACGAAATCAGCAAGGTTTATCAGCAGTAACGAGTTGATAAACAACATAATCTGAACCTGAAATGAAGTTTCAGTTGCTAGTCTTGAAGGAATTTAAACGAAATCAGCAAGGTTTATCAGCAGTAACGAGTTGATAAACAACATAATCTGAACCTGAAATGAAGTTTTGAGCTCAAACGACACAGTCTTAGTGTCAGACAGATGAGAGAAATGACTACAGCAGCAATACAAAAATTGATTTGAATGATATAAAACAGCACTTATAATCAACTGAAATCTACAATATAAAAATGGAAAAAGAAGGAATAGCATGAAGAACACCTTAATCTAAGTTCAAGCAACACAAAACTCAGCAAAACAGCTAATAGCATGGTTCCCTCAGCATATATATTGCAAGATTATGTTCAAAAATACAAATCCCATCTACCATTCAACTCTAGAATAGACTTTTAAGAACATCGAACACAAGAAAATCTGAAAATGATCGAAGAACAACCAACCCACGCTTAGTACTTGCCTTAATGGTTGAAGATGGATTTTAATTGGAGGGATTGGCTTCAAGAGCCCACTTTCTCCTCAATCTCTACACTCCAAGCTCCTGCTGCTCTCTAGCAATGGGTAGAAAGAGGCACACACTCTCATCGAGCAACAATTACAGTTTTTCTAGTGTAACTGTGTAAGTCTTCCACCACCTACACAAATACCAGAACTTACTAAACCAAAGACTTGGGCCAACTTAACCCAGTATGCTCTAAACACAAACCCAATGCTTGCTAAAGGGAAATGTCTAGGAATGGGTCCCACCCACCTATATGCTAGAAAAAATTACTAAAACACCCAGAAGTAGAAAGCAACAATTTTAAATCAGATGAATTATAAATGCAAGAAAAATAACTAAATCAATTAAATAGGGATTCCTGGGTTTGGGCCCTTACAGATCGGCCCAACTCAACCCATTATGCTCTAAACACAAACCCAATGCTTGCTAAAGGGAAATGTCTAGGAATGGGTCCCACCCACCTAAGCTAGAAAAAATTACTAAAACACCCATAAGTAGAAAGCAACAATTAAAACCTTAAATCAGATGAATTATAAATGCAAGAAAAATAACTAAATCAATTAAATAGGGATTCCTGGGTTTGGGTGCTTACAGATTGGCCCAACTCAACCCATTAGGCTCTAAACACAAGCCCAATGTTATCTTAACACTAAAAGGGAATTCTAATAATGGGCTCCACCCACCTAGATTAGGCAAAATTTCTAAAATACCCCTAAGCAATAGCAAAGCATTAATTAAACCTTAAATCAAAAGAAATTATAAATAGCAAGCAGTGATCAATTAAATTAAATCCGGTCCTTACATGGGTCCCACACTCCCACCCACCTAGAGAAGGAAAATTTACCAAAATACCCTTAAAGCACTCAACAAGCAATAATTAAACTAGGGGGATTTTCATGGTCAGGTCCTTACCATGCATGAAACCATAAAAAAACTTACCAAATCAGATTTCAAGTCTACATTGAACAAAAGTAGCTGTCGATCTACCAGGCCCTAGCATAAAAAGGTTCTACCAAATGAACAATGATGTAACCTATGATGCACGGATACTTCAAAATGGGCAACGTATCGTGTCGTATCGTATCCGATACTTCACTTTTTATATGTAAAATCCGTATCCCCGCCGTGTCCTTGTCGTATCTATGCTGTATCTATGCATCATAGGATGTAACCCACTTCTTTTTTCTTTTACAATGGTGGAAGTCATGCAAAATAAAGTTATTATTCCCATGTATGCCTTGTTTCTTCTTATTCCATTTGATTGTCCCCCATCATCATGCATTAACGTCAAAGCCTAGAGAAGAGAGTGTGTTGACATCACATAGGCAACAAGTTGCAAGAACTTGCAAAACCAAAATTGGAGTCTAATTTAAATGAAAGTAGCACTCGACCTACCCTGCATTGGCGTGGAAAAGGTTCTTGCCAATGATAAGATAGCATTCACATTGTTAGTTGCTAATATTAACACCCAATCTTCTAATGATGAGAACAATGTTTAAATTAGCATGTATGATGGGGATCATCATAGTGACAACTCTAGCTAGGGATATGATCTAATCTGAATTAGCCATAACACTATTTGAGGAGGGGAGGTGGGTTGCACTGACACGCCACCTCCATAGAAATGAAATCAATTTGGCCAATGAAAATACTGAGCATGGTATTCTTTTCAGTAAGGCATTTGACACCAATTTATTGTGAGATTTCATCCAATGAAATTTTCAATTTTTTTATGCCCGGGCGAATCTCCAATCCAATAGAACACCAAAGCCTCCAGAAATGCCACAAGTCTTCAATCATGTCATCACCTATTACCCTTCTATTACAATGCAGATAAGCCAAGTGCTACTATCATACAAAAGTAAACTCAAAATATGATTTGACAAGTTTTTATTATTTCAATGCATGTGTGACATCAACCCTCCTTTCTTGAGACTTGTGAAAGACACATGCCAAAGCATGTCTTCAACAAAAGCAAAAGATCATCACAATAGAGATGTCACAAGCCCAAGTAACTCAAATGAAAACCCCAAGATATCCAAATGATGTCCTTTACTATTTGGAAGGTTAAAACCAACAACTTCTAACATACTGATCATGGTATTTTCCTCAAGGCTAAAACACTAGTTTATTGTGAGATCCAATCCAATGGAAATTTCATTTATTCTTGCCAAAGCCTCCACTTTCAGTCTACTAACAAAAGGCCAAACCCTGCGGAGATACCACAAGTCATAAATTATATTATTATGACAATGCACATAAGTCGAATGCTACTTTCATACAAAAGTAGACTCAAAATATGGTTTGTCAAGTTTTTATGATCTAAATGCATATGTGACATCAAGTATAACCTTTCTTAAGTCGAGTGCTACTTTCATACCTTTCCCAGGATTTGAGACAAACACATGCCAAAATGTACATCCTTCCCTAATATGAGATGTCTCCAAATTTTACTCCAATAGAAATTGATCCTACTGTTAGATATGGCATATGACTAATAATATTATCAATGCATATCTATTAATAATGTATAATTTATATGATTTATACATTAGTAATTGTATGGTCAATCTTCAAATTAAACCAACTCCTATTAGAGTAAAACTAAGGGACATTCCATACAAAACAGTTAAGATTTTGGGCAAGTATGATCAATGCAACCAACTCCTATTAGAGTAAAACATGTCATGTGTCTTCAATAAAAGCAAAAGATCACCACATTACACTCGCTCAAAATGTACATCCTTCCCTAATATGAGATGTCCCCAAATTTTACTCCAATAGAAATTGATCCTACTGTTAGATTTGGCATATGACTAATAATATTATCAATGCATATCTATTAATAATGTATAATTTATATGATTTATACATTAGTAATTGTATGGTCAATCTTCAAATTAAACCAACTCCTCTTAGAGTAAAACTAAGGGACATTCCATACAAAACAGTTAAGATTTTGGGCAGGTATGTATGATCAATGCAACCCATTAATAATAATGTATAATTATATGATTTGTATATTAGTAATTGTATGGTCAAATCTTCTAGTTAAACCAACTCCTATTAGAGTAAAACTAAGGGACATTCCATACAAGGAGATAGAGTTCATTCATCTTAAGCAGTTAAGATTTTTGGCAGACAGGCCCCACTGTCATATTTAATGGAAAGGATGTTGGTAAAATGGTAAATTGCATGTTTTACGGCATCCTTTCTTATAAGGACCCGAACCTAGAAATTCCTATTTAGTTAATTTGAGTCACTTTCTTACAATTGATATTTACTTTTGACTTAGGGCTTAAGTATTTCTTGGTAAGTGATTTAGGGGTATTTTGGTAATTTTGCCTACTCTAGGTGGGTGAGACCCATCGTTAGAATTTTTCTTTTAGTGTCGAGTTGGCATTGGATTTGTGTTTGGAGCTTCATGGTTGAAGTTTGCTTAAGTCTAGAAGGTTTAGTAAGTTGTTTAAGGTTTAGCACAACAGAACGATAATTGTTGCAACCCTATGTAAACAAAGAGATGAGATTATCTACATTTTTTATCCGTTGCTAGAGAAGGGAGGCAAAATTAGAGTGGGGAGATAGAAGAGAATTCGAGCTTCTTGAAGACTGCATACTGTCTTGAAGACTGCAACTGCATACTTAGTGCCTTGATTAAGGCCTAACATGATTATAAATAGAGCAGTGGATCATCCATGGATGTATCACGTTCTCTCCAATCTTCTTTCTTCTGATTCTTCTCAATCTAATATGGTATCAGAGCTAAGGTTATGAGGAGATTTTCCTTCATTCAATCTGAGAGATTATCCAAAAACATCATCGAGTGCTTCTCCTGGTGAATCGTCTCTTTCTTCTCTCTGCTGACTCTGCCTAGAGTTCTCTGATCAAGGTGGCCCACCTTTGATCAATCACTGATCACCAGCAACACCCAGTATTTTGATCGACTAGTCTTCAGGGATTTTTGAAGATTTTTCTGGATTTTTTACTCATCGATTAAGGTACTTTTCATCCCATTCTTCATCTGACGGATTTGGGTCCTTTTTCTCAAAAGGATTTCATCACCACCGTCCAGATTTGTGGATCTTCATCCAAATCTGCTCAAACTTGGACTGGAGAACATACTTTTGATCCTTTCTAGGATTATATACTCTGATCTGAGATTGGACACCATTGTGGGCCCCACGCACCACTTCTGCCTTGAAAATCCAGTTCGTCTGGCCCCTGATTTGGGTGTTATCTGTGGTGTTTTCTCCTGCTATCACATCTGATCACATATCATCAAATCTGGTTGCATCTTTTATGCTTGGTTAGTAAAAATCATAGCATATCACTTCTTTACATTGTGCTTTGCTGTGATCTGCTCTTATACTGTTCTCTGCTGTTGGTTTTCTCTGCTACTGTTCACTGCTATTACATTGTGCTTTGCTGTGATCTGCTCCTATACTGTTCTCTGCTGTTGGTTTTCTCTGCTACTGTTCACTGCTACTTTCTGGGTGTGCTCTGCTGCATTCAATAACAATGGACAAATATGATGTTATTCCAATTAAATTTAATGGGAATAATTATATGGCCTGGTCTTTTCATCTCAAGAATTTTGTGGAAGGCCAAGGACTGTTTGATTATCTTGATGGATCGATAACTAAACCTGCTACTGACACAAAAGCATTAGCAACCTGGTCCAAGGAAAATGCTAAGGTGATCACATGGATTCTTAACTCCATTGATCCTCCTCTTGCCATTGCTCTTCAAGCATATACTGCTGCCGCTGATATGTGGGCACATCTCAAGAAAATTTATCATCAAACGAATAAAGCAAGAAAATTTCACTTGGATAGTGAAATTGCTAAATTCAATCAAGGAGATAAATCTGTTCAGGAGTACTTTAATGGGTTTCTCACCTTATGGACTGAGCGGGATGCCATGATCATTCAATCTGTTTCTTTTGGATTTCTGTCTGAGGCTCTTAAATTACAAGAGGAAACTCACATCAGTCAGTTCCTTATGAACCTCAGAGCCGAATTCGAATCAGTTCGGTCTGCTCTCATGAATAGAGAAGTATCTGCGAACCTGGTTACCTGCTTCCAAGAAGTCCTTCGAGAAGAACTTCGTCTGAATTCACAGCGTGCCATTGTTGAAGACCCAAAGGCTTTTCTAGCTCCTCTTCCGACTGATTCTGCTCTCTTGGCAGTCCCCAATCAGAAGCCTACTCAATGTTACGAATGCAAAGGCTTCGGACATATTGCCAAAAATTGCCGCAAGAAATTGGTTTGTAGATATTGCAAACGGACTGGTCACCTTATTGAGGACTGTCGCAGCCTACAGCGACGGAATGAGACAGTCAAAGAAGCCTCCCTCTAATATGCCCCGACAGAACATTCCTGCAGCATTTCAGGCTCAAGCACCCTTATCTGATACAGGAAGCACTTCATCCGGGGCTATATCCATGACTCCAGCCCAGATTCAAGAGCTGATCCAAAACACAGTTACTTCTGCTTATGCGTCTATGGGCTTTTCTGGTGGTCGGTATCAAACTCATTCCTCTATAGCTTTTCCTGCATTCCATTCTTCTGCCTCTCTTTCTTCTCCTATCACCTCATCCACATGGTTCTTAGATTCAGGAGCTTCCAATCACATGACATCCATAGAACATAGCTTTACAGATTCCCACGCTTACGTTGGAAAAGAGAGAATAACCACTGCTAATGGTGATCAACTACTCATTTATGGAGTTGGTACGATTACCTTATCTAGTGTCTCAGGCCAATCCATCACCCTTCCCAATGTTTACTTTGTTCCAAAATTATCAGCCAATTTACTTTCTGTAGGCCAACTTATTGATGATGGCTATCTTGTTCACTTCTCTTCTTCTGGTTGTGTTATACAGGGGCGACAAACTGGGAAGGTGATCGCGACGGGGAGTAAACATGGACGCCTGGTCTTGCTGGACATTGGACATCATTCTTTCATTGCTTCATCTTCTTCTCAAAATTTCAATAAATTGTGGACTGTTTGGCATAACCGTCTTGGTCATGTAAACAATGCCCATTTGCTTTCCTTATTTAAGATTGGATGTTTGGATTCTAAAATTGATAATAAAATGATGTCTTCTTTCTCTCAATCAAAGTGTGAAACTTGTTGCTTAATAAAAGTCACATTTTGCCTTTTCCTGTTCATAATTCTCGTGCATTAGCATCATTTGACATTATTCATTCTGATGTTTGGGGTATTGCTCCTACCTTGAGTAGGACGGGATTTCAGTACTATGTGACCTTTATCGATGACCATTCTCGATACACTTGGATTTACTTTATGCGCTTGAAATCTGAAGTCTTCTCCCTTTTTCAAAAATTTTATAACATGGTCCAAACCCAATTTCAGAGAGCTATCAAGATTCTTAGATCAGATTCTGGTGGAGAATACATGTCTCATGAATTCTCTGCCTTCCTTTCTGATAAAGGCATTCTTCATCAAAAATCTTGTCCACATACCCCTCAGCAAAATGGAATTGCAGAAAGGAAGAACTGACATATTCTTGGAACTGTTCGTACTCTTTTAATTGCATCCTTAGTCCCTCCCAAATTTTGGTGTGATGCTGCTCAAACTGCTGTGTATCTTATTAACCGTCTTCCCAGCACTGTTCTAGGAAAGACTACTCCTTACGGAGTTCTTTTTGGTAGTACCCCTTCATACTCTCACTTACGTGTTTTTGGTTGCTTGTGCTTTGTTCATCTTGCTCCTACTGAGCGCTCTAAGTTATCACCACAGGCGGCCAAGTGCGTTTTTCTTGGCTACAGTAATGAGCACAAAGGTTTTCTGTGTTATGATCAGTTCGAGAAACGCATGCGCATATCTCGCAATGTGATTTTCTTGGAACAGATTCCTTTCTTTTCTTTACGCTTGGATCATCATCCTATTGCTGTGTCCATCCTCTGTTTTCAGGAATCGGCTTCTCCATCCTCTGTTCCCAAAGTCTATGTCCGGCGCAACACAGTTCCTCCTGTGGTGACTCCCTCTCCTGATCCTCCCCCAGTGACGCGTTCTGAACTGGCAGGTAATAATGCTCCTTTTGACAATACCATCTCTTTGTGACGCTCTAGTCGTCCATCTGTTGCCCCTGACCGTTATGGATTTCCTGCTCTCTTTTCATCTTTAGATAGTGCTCCTATCCCCACTTCATATTCACAGGCCTCCAAAATAGCTTACTGGCAGGATGCTATGAATGAGGAATTGCTCGCTCTTGAAGCAAACCAGACATGGGACTTGGTACCGACTCCTGCAAAAGCCTCTGTGATTGGCAGCAAATGGATCTACTCTGTAAAAGTTAACTCGGATGGGAGTCTTGATCGCTACAAAGCCAGATTGGTTGCGCAGGGTTACAAGCAGGAGTATGGCATTAACTATGAAGAGACATTTGCACCAGTGGCCAAAATGACCACTGTTCGTACTCTTCTTTGTGTTGCTGCAGCCCGGAACTGGCCTCTATGGCAAATGGATGTCAAAAATGCCTTTCTTCATGGCGAGTTGAAAGAGACTGTCTACTTAAAACCCCCTCCGGGATATGCTTGTCCTCCTCAGCATGTTTGCAAATTGCGGAAATCTCTTTATGGCCTCAAGCAGGCTCCCAGGGCTTGGTTTGATAAATTCCGGGCCGCAATACTTCAAGCCGGCTTCCGTCAGAGTCATTCTGATAGCTCCCTCTTTCTTCGATGGACACCAAAGGGCTACACATTCCTTTTGGTCTATGTTGATGATATGATCATCAGTGGCAATGATACTACTGGCATTACAGATCTCAAACGCCATCTCACTCGTCACTTCCGGATGAAGGATCTTGGTCCTCTTTCTGGGGCTTGAGTTTTTGCGTAACAAATCAGGCATTCGGGTTCATCAGCGTAAATATGCTACCGATTTGATCACTTCGGCAAGACTTGGCGATGCTCACACTTTTGATACGCCTACGGAACTTAACAGCAAACTCAGTATGGATGATGGTCCTCCTCTGGAAGATCCCTCTGTGTTTCGGCGGATAGTTGGGAGTTTGCTCTACTTAACTATGACTCATTTCTCATGCAATTCATACAGTTAGCCAGTTTATGAGCAATCCTCACAAACCCCACCTTGCTGCTGCTTTGCGCATACTCCGCTATGTTAAAGGCACTCTTAACCATGGTCTCTTCTACCCTTCTAGCTCTTCTCTGCGCCTCTCGGCTTATGCGGATGCCGACTGGGCTGGTTGCCCTGATTCTCGGCGATCCACCACTGGCTGGTGTATGTTTCTTGGGGATTCTCTGATTTCGTGGAAGTGCAAGAAGCAAACTACAGTTTCCAAGTCTTCTGCGGAGGCCGAATATCGCGCGATGTCGTCTGCTAGTGCTGAAATCATCTGGCTACGCCGTCTTCTCTGTGAATTCGGTGTCCATGTTGGTAGTTCTACACCTCTTCATGGGGACAATACCAGTGCTACCAGGATTGCTAACAATCCAGTCTTTCATGAAAGAACAAAGCACATTGAGATTGATTGCCACTTCATCCGCCAACATGTTGTTACTGAGAAGATCACTCTGCCTCACGTCTCTACTCTTAACCAGTTGGCAGATATCTTCACAAAAGCTCTCCCCAGAACACGTCATCAGGATCTTACTAGCAAATTGATGTTTTCTGTCCTACCACATCAATTTGAGGGGGAGTGTAGAAGATAACAAGACAGCATCCCAGGCCCAAGGCCCATTACAGCATCCCCAAGGCCCATTACAACATCCCACTCCCACACGTGGGTTGATTTTGTAATGGATTGTGTATATATTGTATTCCCTGATTTCTTTCTGATTGTATTCCTTATATAGATTAGGATTGATTCTTTCTATTCTTTTATTATTCTAATTTGTACACTTGACATACTTAGTGCCTTGATTAAGGCCTAACATGATTATAAATAGAGCAGTGGATCATCCATGGATGTATCACGTTCTCTCCAATCTTCTTTCTTCTCATTCTTCTCAATCTAATAATATATACAGCCCTAGCTACAATAAATATAAATTTAGGTGAGAGAATAAGGCTTTTTAAAAGGATCTTTTGTTGAATTAATATTAATTATTTGAACATGAGTAGGTCGAGTTTGACCGAACCACTTAAATATCTTTGTCATTCTCCGTAGTTGTGTTCTAATTTGTATTTTTAATACTAATAAGAAAAAAAAATCGGAAAAAAAAGATGAATGAAGGAGGCGCGCCTGGCACGGAGGCCCGGCCCGGCCTGGCCTACTCCAGCCCGGCCCATGGAGGGTCGTGCCATGCCAGGGTTTTTCACCGATGGGACAGGGCACGGGCCGACAGATGTTGGGGCGGGCCGGCCCGTTTGACATGCCTACTTCTCACTGTCAACACTCAGTTGTAGCATATGAAGCTCTAAATCCTCATCTAAGCCTTTGAAACTTAGCAAATCCATTCCTCACTGCTGGTAGGAGTATTAGATAGAGTTTACTAATCAATTTGTCCAAAACCTAGTGAGGCATCAAAGTAGATGATGGAAAACCCAGATTCCAAGTCATCATTATCTTGTTTAACGTTTGGGACTATGGGACCAAGGCGGGTCACCCGATGTTTGATCAACCCTTGGGCAGCGCTAGTGGTACAAGTCATATGTGGGTCTGTGTCTAGTTGGGCTGATCAACTTACCCAAAATGTGGTCACGCGAGATATGTTCCTGCTCTGCCTGAGATTCAACTTAAGTTAAATCTTGCCAAAACAGAAAAGGGTGCATTAGATAGAGTTTTTAACTGAACCTATTATTAGCTATCTCCTCGAGTCATATAGGTTTCCTGATAGTTCATATAAGCCCTTATCATGGGCTATTTTCACATCTGAACCCATTATGAGATGTTCCTTTCAGTACCATACTTCTGAAATTGCAAATAGGACCCTAAATTTAATTTTTTATGTCTGAACTTGTTTTTAGCCCCTTTCCTTGAGTCTAGTTGTCTGAAAAATTACATACAGGCCCCCATTAGTTATTTTAGCCCCATGTATTTGAGTTTTAGATTTTTTAAATTTACAAGTAAGCCCCTCTTATTCACTACATTTATAGCTAGCCCTTTATTTGTTATTTCTTTGAGTTTCAAGTTTCTACAACCCCCGTTATTCATTATATTTATAGCTAGCTCTTTTTTCTTCTTTTTTTTAATTTCTTTGAGTTCCAAGTTTCTACAAATTGCAAATCACCTGTCACTTATTATTTTTACAGTTGAATCTATAACTGGTCATTTTATTGAATTCCAAGTTTCAGAAAACTGTATATTAGCAGTCCCTTTTACTTATTGTTTTATGCCTAGAGTTGTTATTTGACATTATGGGTCCTGTTCTTTTATGTTTAGGGACAAGTTGCTTATTGTTTTATGCAAATAAGACCCCTGTTATTCATTATATTTATAGCTAGCTCTTTTTTTTTATATTATTTCATTGGGTTCCAAGTTTCTACAAATTGCAAATAACCTGTCACTTACTATTTTTACAGTTGAATCTCAATAACTGCTCATTTTATTGAATTCCAAAGTTTCTGAAAACTGTATATATTAGCAGCCCCTTTTACTTATGTTATGCCTAGAGTTGTTCTTTGACATTATGGGTCCTTTTCTTTTATGTTTAGGGACAATTTCAATTGCCAATCTATGGTTTTTGTTACCTATGGAGACTATGTAGACTCCATAGAGTAGTTCAATTTTTATAGCTACTCTGTGATTTCACTTTCTATGAGTACTCAAGATTCAAGAACATGTGATAAGATTGGAAGTAGTTACTCCTAGATCTCAAGTGGTAGAATTTGTTTATTTACGAGTTTCTAGACCCTGATTCCCATTTGAGGCACCATCGAACAGTATGGTTAGCACAGTGGGTTTCGCATATACTGTGATTGAGCCACTTGAAGGATACGGAAAGTCTTTAGCGTTTATATGCTAGCTACTCTGTGATTTATGAGGCTCTTTGATTTCGCTTTCTATTACTATTCAAGAGTATGTGATAAGATTGGAAGTAGTTACTCCTAGATCTCAAGTGGTAGAATTTTTTAAATTATGACTTTCTAGACCCTGACTCCCATTTGAGGCACCATCGAACAGTATGGTTAGCACAGTGGGTTCGCATAAACTGTGATTGAGCCACTTGAAGGATATGGAAAGTCATTAGTGTGATTGAGCCACATGAAGGATGTGGAAAGTCCTAAGTGTTTATATGCTAGTCTGCAGCTAGCCCCATTGAGAACTATTGATTTTCACGACTTGGCTTGGGGCCATCCTAGCAAGTAATACTAGTACCACATGGAGAACCGTACAGGGTTATCCGCACCCACGTATAGTACAAGTTTAAAATGTGCGAATGGAGACCTGGGTGAAAAGTTGTCCAGTACAAATTGGAAGCTGTGAGGCGTGCCCCTTCATTGTTATTTGATGTATATTCATTCATTTGTCACCTATTCCGACAATTTAGCACATCTAGAGTTAAAACACTGAAAGTCATTTCTTGTATTCAATTTCACATTAGATTCACCTCATGTTTATCTTCTAGTACACATACTTCTGAGAAGTGAGAACTGTTAATTTTTTTAAATGCATTCACGAGTAGATTAATACTTGCTCTAACTAGAAGTCATTTTATTTTCAGATTTCGAGGTAGGGGGTCCGAGCGAGAGTTTTAAAGATGCTTTGTGGAAACCACCTCATGAGAATACTGGAAGATTAGAACTTTAGACCGGAATACCTCATGAGAATACCATAAAGTTAGAACTTTAGACATTATGTTCCCATTTGAGTTTAGCTGAATGTTGATAGTTTATTGTTGAAATGGTTGTTTTTTTTTTTTTGGTTAAATGAATGTGTCAATATGATTAGCTGACCTCTGGAGTTTTGTGAATCAAAGAGAAATGTTTTTACTACATTGTGTATTTGACCTAAATATGATAGTAATTATGGTTGTGGTGTTACTGCACCGCAGAATACGGATGTCCGGTTTCTAGGACGTGACATTTCTCTTTCCGGTATAAGAACTCATTCTAGCATGTGGAAACAAGTTTCCTTCTATTCGTCTGTGCCTTTCGTTTCTCAGCTAGTTTTGTATCCCTGTCACTTATCTTTACTAGCATGAAAGCCCCTGCAATTGCAGGGTTAAATATTGTCCAAATTAGAGAGTTGCACACATTTCTGTTGACATTAGAGAGTAGCAAAATATATCATACCTTGAGAGAAATGGAACGCCCCAAAGATAAAACTGATGGGCAAGTTTGTGAGAGTGGGGAGAAAGAGAAAGAAAGAGGTGTGGAGAAAGAGGAGTGTTAATGATTATTCCGATATAACTTTGAGGGGACGGGGCATTTTGTAGATGGATAGGAGTGGTTGAAAAAGAAGAAAGACCCATACGAATCCTTTGTTTTCAAGATAAAACAGGTTACAGTAAAGAGGTGTGTGGCCTCTTTTCTTTCCCCATTTTCTCAACTTTAAAGAAGAAGAACAGAAGAGACATTACTGCAATGAAATGGGAAAAATTTGGGAAACCTTCCCACATTTGGGAAGATGAACTTCATATGGATGATGGGCCCAATAAGCTTATGTGAGAAAATGGGAAGAAGAACAGAAGAGACGTTATGTGGCTTCTCCTTAAGCCAGAGTTGAGATTTTTTTTCAACCTAGCTTTAAAAGAGAATAATTTTCTCAACTTCAAAGAAGAAGAACAGAAGAGACGTTACAGCAATGAAATGAGTTCAGGCATTGAGAAGAACGTTACTTCCATGAAGAGACATTGAGAAAGAGGAAGAGTCAAAGAGCCTTTCAAAGCAGCCGTTTCTTAATCTTGCAAAGAAATGGGAATAGGACCAAGGAGATTTGACATTTCATTTAAAGACATGGGCTTTTAAAGAGAAAGAATTAGAAGCTTTCCACCACATATTTAAAAAGGATTCTCACTAAATAAATAAAAGAAAGTTAAAGCATGATTTCATTTATCTCAATATACATATAGGAAAAGATAAAAGTATGACCGGAACATAAAAATTTCTATAAAAGTCAGCAATATAAAAATAAAAAAGGTAAGATATAAAAAAGCTGATAATATTCACATTATAAAGATAATAATATGAGAGATGCCTAGACAAACCCAAAGTAAATCAAGTGAAATTCAAGAAGATATGAAAATGTTGGATTATATTTTGTTTTGTTGGGTGGTGCTGTTCATTGTAAAATGCTTTTTCTTTGCAGTTTCTTGTCACGCCCCACCTTACACGCATGCATGATATTGTCCGCTTTGGCCCACTGGCCTCACGGTTTTATTTCCTGATGGGCCTCAACCCATCAAAAGGCCTCATGCAAGGTAAGGGTGTAAGCTCTGCATATAATCCCATTCACTTTCCACCTTAAGGCTGCACGTCCATGTGCAGTAGCTTGCCATCCCCTATAGCCTGCCAACCCTCTTGGTCCACCCACATGGAAACCTGCCCACTTGCACCAAACCATAGCAGGGGACCCACACTCGAACTAGTCGAGAGTCGGCTCTGATACCATTTTTCACACCCCACCATACACGCATGCATGATATTGTCCGCTTTGGCCCACGAGCCTCATGGTTTTATTTCCTGATGGGCCTCAACCCATCAAAAGGCCTCGGGTGTAAGCTCTACATATAATCTCATTCACTTTCCTCTCTATAGTGAATCTCATTCACAATGTGACGACGTGCAGCCCTAAAGGGGGTGGAATGTGATGCCCCGGAGTCCCACATCGACTATAGAGAGGAAAGTGACTGGAATTATAGTAGACCTTGCACCCTTTCGTTGCAATGAGGCCTTTTGATGGGTTGAGGCTCATCAGAAACAAAACCGTGAGGCCCGTTGGCCAAAGCGGACAATATCATGCATGCGTGTAGGGTGTGTAGGGTGGGGCGTTACATTTCTTTTTGTTAATGAAGATCCCTGATGGAAAAAACCAAAGTAAATCAAGTGATTTCTACTAACCTTCTGCATGAATGCACTATTTTCCATGGTTCCACACACTATCTTTCCCTTTAACAAAATCATGTTTCTCTCAAGAATCCTAGAAAAAGGAAACCCAAATGCATCCCCACACCAAGAAACAGATCAGAACACAAAATCAAACACCCAATCTCAAGATCAATACCACCCAATTCTCTTTCCCAAGTGGGCCTGCCGAAACCAACTGTTAGAAATTAGAATTATCTCACTTCAGCCCTCAATAGCAGAGGACCCAATCTTAACGGCTGCTATAATGTCAATGCTTCACCAAAGACAGAGAGAGGAGGAAACAAAGGGGAGAGACCGTCTTAGAAGGATGTGGATATGGCAAGTGAAAAGCACGGGAGGGAGGACCCAATCTGAAAATACCCACAACCCCATTTTATTCCCACATGTGGATCATCCCCGTGCACCACCAAAAGCAGCCCAGTTTCTTCCCCATGTGGACTAACTGGAATCAATAGTTAGAGATCATCCCAGTCCAACCAAGATGATCAAGACCCACCTGGGCCTGGAATCGACTGTTCTAATCATGCCAGCACACCCAAACTCAAGAAGAAGATCAAGACCCGCCAACTCTCTTTCTAAATGTGGCCTCAAATCAACAGTTCAGATCATTCCAGCATACCCACTAGCAGATGAAGAAGAGAACAAGACCATGCACTGCAAGCTGCCCTCTTTGCATCCAGTAAGTTTTTAAGGAAGGGAAAGGGACGACATAAATAGACAGAATGTAGGTGGAAAGAGACACAAGCAAAGCTACCGTTGGATTTGGAAACGTCGGTAACACTGCAACGGCTACATTCTTCTTAATAGCTGGAATCCTTTTCTAACAGTTCTTTCCTTTGTCTTTTTCTTGATTCTACTGAGAAAATGATCGGGTTATGTGCATGCTTTTGTTGTTCATATTGTTTGGAGCTGTGTACAAACATGAAGAGTTCCCAATATGCAATGATCTCCACATGATGTGCCTACTGCGTCAATGTTGGATATGGACCATTTGGATTCATGAGTGGCAGGGAGAGTTTGTCAACAAAGTCACTCGTCAATTTCAAGGTGTAGAGGGGCGGATAGGTTTGTTCCTGTTTGGTTCAAGGGAATTCTGAAATGTACTGGAGAAATGCAGTGGTGACTCTCAGAATACTGTGAATTTCCCGCTTGATTGGTTTTAGGCGGTGAGAATTCACAGAGAATACCCAGTGAAATTCACTTTTTATTAAGAAGAATTCTGAAAATTTAGATTTTAAAATGTTGTTTTGCTTTTAAGCATTTTAGGTTATTTTGAGGGACAATATTTTAGAGCATATTTTTTCACTCCCAAGAATTTATGTATGGGGAACTTTAAATTTTCCAAAAGTTGTCCCTGGAGGTGGAAATCTAAATCATTCCTCTTGGTGGAGCATTTGAAATTTCAATAAATAAAATGCGTAGAGTGAAATTCTAGGAATTACGAAAGGGACAACTATGGCATGTTTCTTTACAAGCACTTTTGATAGGAATTCTGGTTGTCTGTAGAATCTGAAATTCTTATAAAAAATTCAATGTTCCTTTAGTAGAATCTTCGGTATTTAAGGTGGCTAAAATTCTCAAATGCCAAAAAGGTGGAATTCCAAAATGATAGGGCCCTCTAAAAGGAATTCAAAGCTCCGAAACTCCTAAATTGGGATCCCGAAAACCTAACCATCTACATTGACCTAATTCTTCCGGCAACGATAAGAAATTTTAAGGGTTTTTTTTTTTTCAATACACCGTGGGAGGAAACAAACTCATCAATTCACCCCTATTTCTTTTCCAATCATCTCTACGACTGAGTTGTTCAAAACTCATCTTCCAAAACCAATGTTAGATTTGAAAATCACTTCAAAATCCAGTCTTTAGTCAATACACACCGTGGAAGGAAACAAACTCATTTCAATTCGCCACTATTTCTTTTCCAATCATTTCTACGACTGAGTTGTTCAAAACTCATCTTCCAAAACCAATGTTAGATTCGAAAATCACTTCAAAATCCAGTCTATAGAGGACCCATAAGTGATCTTTGCCTGTCGCAATATGTTCTCCCCAATCTATGCCTCCCCGATCTGATGTTGACCTTTTTGGGGATTTTTCGGCCATTTATGATGTGGATTACTAGGATTGTCAACGTGGGCACCCTGAAGGTGTACGATCAACCGTGGGTTCGATTTTCTCCCAGCATGAGAACCATCACGATCTCGATCACCAATGGTCATAGCTCGCCACATCTTTAGTCAGATGCTCTTCGACTCTTTCTCATCCATGCCTCCCTTCTTCCCTTCGTCTTCATCGTCAGCATCGTCGTCACGCTGGGAAGCGTCTACAAACAAGTGCTCCTTCCTTGGTATAAAAAGAAGGAGAAGCTATGATCTCAATGCAAATTGCTCCATTTCTTTTTCTTTTCTTTTCTTTTTTTAATAAGCCTTTTGTATTGATTTGATTCTGCTTGTATTTTTAAATTGTTTTGTGTTTTGTTATAATTCGGGTGTCTTTGGATTTGGGTTCTCCTTTTCTTTTAGTTAAATATAATCGTGCTTTTGTTTAAGATCTATTAATGGCCAACATAGGACTTGTGATTCAGTTTGCTTACCTCTTGTTTGATCTATCTATTATGCTTTCCTTTGCTTGGATTTTTTCCCCTCTTCCCCCTCTTTTCTTTTCTTTTTCTTAAGCATTTTGTATTGATTTGATTCTGCTTGTATTTTTTAAATTGTTGTGTGTTTTGTTATAATTCGGGTGTCTTTGGATTTGGGTGCTCTTCTTTTAGTTAAATATAATCGTGCTTTTGTTTGAGATCTATTAATGGCCAACATAGCACTTGTGATTCAGTTTGCTTCCTTCTTGTTTGATCTATCTATGCTTTCCTTCGCTTGGATTTTTTCCCCTCTTCTCCCTCTTCTTTTTTTTTTTTCTTTTCTTTTTATTTTCTTTTCTTAAGCATTTTGTATTGATTTGATAATTCGGGTGTCTTTGTATTTGGGTGCTCCTTTTTCTTTTTAGTTAAATATAATGATCCTTTTGTTTGAGATCTATTAATGGCCAACATAGCACTTGTGATTCAGTTTGCTTCCTTCTTGTTTGATCTATCTATGCTTTCCTTCGCTTGGATTTTTTCCCCTCTTCTCCCTCTTCTTTTTTTTTTTCTTTTCTTTTTATTTTCTTTTCTTAAACATTTTGTATTGATTTGATTCTGCTTGCATTTTAAATTGTTGTGAGTTTTGTTATAATTCGGGTGTCTTTGTATTTGGGTGCTCCTTTTCTTTTAGTTAAATATAATGATCCTTTTGTTTGAGATCTATTAATGGCCAACATAGGACTTGTGATTCAGTTTGCTTCCTTCTTGTTTGATCTATCTATTGCTTTCCTCCGCTTGGATTTTTTCTCATCTTCTCCCTCTCTCCTCTTTATTGGAGCTTCTTTTTTTTTTATTAATAGAGGGGGGCTTTGGGGCTCTTTTTTTTTTTTTTTTTTTTGGAAAGAGAGGGGGAGTTATAAATTAGAAGAGGAAAGAGAGATGTTCTTTCATGGCTAAAAATAGGTGCCATGGCTGAAAAGTTCAATGGCTCTTCTTTTTCTTTTTTCATTTTTAA